>CM064491.1:2646120-3171328 GCA_032716605.1 Paralithodes platypus | reverse complement strand
AAACTGATGCAAAGAAGGTATTGAGGGCATTACTCATTTGTACTTCGTCTTTGGTGTATTCTCCATTTTCATCGACTAACGGTCCAACAGTTGAAGTAACTACTTTTTTCTTTCTGATATAACTATAGAATTCTTTCGGGTTTGTTTTACTTTGATTCGCAACATGTAACTCCAGGGTCTTTTTACATTGCTTAATTAACATTTTGGCTTTGCGTCGTAGCTCTACAAATTTCACCCGTTCTTCGTCATTTTGTGAGGATTTTAATCTATCATTAGCAAATTTTTTAGCAAGCAGACAGTCTGAAATATCTTTATTCTACCATTTGGGCTTATCATTATGGCCTGGACGCCGTATTTTCGATGGTATGCAGTCTTGTACTGCCTTAAGGTAAGTGGTTGTGAAACACTCCCAAGATGTATTTATGTCGTTATTGTTAGTCAGAAAGCTCCAGTCAGTTTCTTTAAGCTTTGATTTAAGTTTATGAAAATTTGCTTTCTTGAAATTAGGGACTTTCTCAATGCTGCTATTTGATTTGTTACTAGTAAACTTTAAAGTGAAAGTTATCGTACGATGGTCGCTGTTACTGAATTCATCACCAACATTCAAATTCTCTATTAATTCTTCTTTTGTTGCGAGTACAAGGTCAAGCACATTATTACCACGGGGTCGGAGATTGTACAAATTGAAAAAGTGAACTCTCTTGCAAGTTAGCATAGAGGTCGTGTCCAGAGTGTGAAGTAAGAATATCGCCCCATTTAGTCACTGGTAAGTTGAAATCGCCAAGAATTACGGTATCTTGTATGTTAGTTATTTCTGCAATTTGTTCATAAATTTCACTGTCAGTTTGCACTGATTGAGATGGGGGTCTGTATAATAAAGCTAGTGTTATTTTAGTTCCTCGTTTATTATTTAATAGTACGTCAGATATGTCTATATTCGCAATTTGAGGTTTTGACATTAAGACGGGATTAAGACTTTCCTTTATAAAAAACAGAACTCCTCCTCCATTTCTATTGATCCGACTTTTCTCAAACATTGTTTAACCAGGAAGCGTATATTCGGCTAAAAAGTCTCTGTCTTCCGTATTTAACCAAGATTCTGTAATGCCGATTATATCATAATGTTCTGTAAACACGATTTCCTCTAGAACTGAAAATGTATTGCGTACTGATTGTGCATTGTCTGAATTTTCAGTTCGTATTTGAGAGAGAGAGAGAGAGAGAGAGAGAGAGAGAGAGAGAGAGAGAGAGAGAGAGAGAGAGAGAGAGAGATTTACCAGATATATACTGGATGTCAATGAATGCTGTAGGTTATACCAATATCATGACCGAAAAGTTTGAGCAAATAGATTTGATTCAATATTATATGATGTACGGCGCATGTGGATGAGAGTTATAGTTACATACAGATAATCAGACCCCACAGACCTTGCAGTCCTTACTAGGTGGTCCGGCCTTAATAATACTAGGCAATAGTACAGGATATAGTGGAAGAATAGGACAGCAAAGTAGAAGGCTCTCTCCCACCCTCCGCTCCCTCCGGCTAAAAATCCTTACCAGAAATAGGAGGACGTGTAACCTTTTGGGTCAGGAAATTATGGCCACAAGGAAAATGTTTATATACTATAGAAAGAACGTCTGAAAGGAAAATTAAACTTACTGTACATACCTACTAATTTTACTGTAATATAATTATTTTATAAAATAACTGTTCAATTATTTGTCTTTATTATATATATAGACACTCAAACTAATTTAATCTCCATCAGATGATCGTCCAGTTTAATTGCTGAAAATATCAAATGTATTACTATCGACCACCTCCCTTGGTAAAATATATTCCATTCTTTGACCACACTCTAATTGTTAAAAAGTGTTGTGTGACATCTTGGCATGCCTTCTTTGTATTTATTATTATTCCATTACCTCGGGTTGCACCTTTTTTATTTATCGTGAACAGTGCATTGGTATATACTCTGTCGAACCCTTTAAGTATGTTAAAACACTCAATAAGATGGCCTCGCATCCTTCTTTTCTTCAGCGAGAACAACATTAATTTCTGTAATCTTTCTCGATATGGTTAGTTTCTCAAAGGGGATTAGCACAAAAATACTATCATATTTGTTCATTAAGTATCAAGAAAGCAGCTGCTAAGAGATTCAAATTGCCCTCAACTGGAAAAATCAGACTATAGGGATGTCTATAGGTCGTCGTTATTACTGATCTAACTTACACCTTAAATTGTATACACTTAGTAAGAATAGAGGGACTGTTTCTACCCTTGTCAATGTATCTTAATATGCAAGTGGAGCGCTTGTACTATTTCACTGAATATACAGATTATGAATACACGTGGTGCTACTATAATTAAGCAAAATTTACCTTTGAAAGTCAATTAACACTTATTGGATCAAGATAATGTTTCTACCCTTCGTATTAACTCTGAGAATACGTGTTTGGAACGTTAATCTTATTTTACTAAATTTACACTTATGAACACTCATGTGGCACTGTTACAGTTATAAACGAAATATATCCTGAATCTGGTTTTTCCCCAGACAGGTAAGGTGGAAGGTCAGGTAATTCGGCTTGGCCAATCACCTGCCTTGCTTTCCTCTTCTTGCTGTTTCGGTTTGGCTCGGGCGGTGTGGGTGAGTATTGGTCTGGGAGAGGCTTGCAATCATAGGGTCATGAGTGGGACAGGCTCTGGGGCGATGGGGATTTCTTCTTGGTACGAGGGGTGCCAGGCCTAAACATACTTTGTCAGGGCTTCCACTTGGGGCACGGACCATGATGTTTGGGTCCAGAATACCTGGCTAGACATAGGATGGGAAGGAGAGTTGCTGAAGGGTCTTGTAGATGGGTTCTGTCGGACTTGCACTGCTGGGAGCGTTAGGGATGCCGGGGTTGTCTTTTCAAGTTCTGGTTCCCGCTCATCAAATACCCAACTTCGTGGACCCTTTTACATTGTTCTTGGATGGGCTAAGCGTTATGCAGGACGTTATACAGGTAGACAGACATACAGACAGACAGAAAAAGCAGGTTGACAGACAGACCAGCAAAAAGGTACAGACAGACAGACAAACAGAGGCACACAGGTACACAGGCAGATAAACATGCAAACAGACATTGAACATAAGAAGAATACGGTAGGCTACATCAAACCATCAAGAGTAAATCACTGTTAATACACCCAACTTGAGTTACCCTTTTACACTGTTCTTGGACGGGCTAGGCGTTATTCCATTAACTCTATTTGGTCCCAGGGAGTTCTTTTGGGATCTTCCTGTTTCGCTCTATTAGTCTGGAGATTTTAAGTCGATTTACTCCATTACTTTGGCGATAATAAGGCGCTTCACCCCATTCAGGCGCATATCAATACCACAATTACCACCACCATCACTAATATAATCACTGCAGATCATCACAACTACTACCACAGTCATCACCATCATCACTATTACTACTTCTACAATAATCATCATCACTGCAGCCACAGAAAGAACACACACACAAAGACACACAAACATGTTCATTACAATACTACGCCACCTCTATGGTGGGCTGTAATAGCGAATGTTATCTAATTTAATTATTAACTTTTCATCGGCGTTTCTTGGCAAAAAATAAAAAATAAAATCACTTATATAAAACAACAACAATAATAACTATAATAATTCCCCTCTATGAAGGTGGCCATACATAAAACGCCCCCAAATATACCTGTCAGCTGTTTTATGTTGTGTTGAGCAGTCAAAATATATATGTACAGTCGCGATCATTAATTCTGAAACATTTTGAATCGACATGAGTATACGAATCACCGAAAACTAATTATATCTAGTAAAGAATTAATAAGAAGATTCACTTCAACCCAAGACAGCTTCGAAATGTATGCATTATAATTAATGACCGCGAATGTACATGTTATAATTCTTGCTATGTAATTCTTCTCCTCCTTCCTCCTTCTCCACATTCTTTTTTCCTCTCTTCCTCCTCCTCTCCATCCACTTCCTCCTTCCTCCTCTCCATCCACTTCCTCCTTCCTTCTCTCCATCCACTTCCTCCTTCCTTCTCTCCATCCACTTCCTCCTTCCTTCTCTCCATCCACTTCCTCCTTCCTTCTCTCCATCCGAAGTAACTTCCTCCTCTCCATCCACTTCCTCCTTCCTCCTATCCATCCACTTCCTCCTTCCTCATTTCAATCTACTTCCTCCTCCCTCCTCTCCATCCACTTCCTCCTCTCCATCCACTTCCTCCTTCCTCCTCTCCATCCATCCACTTCCTCCTTCCTCCACTTTCAATCACTTCCTCCTCCTCCTCCATCCACTCCTCCTCTCCATTCCTCCTCTCCTCTCCATCACTTCCTCCTTCCTCCTCCATCCACTTCCTCCTTCCTCCTCCCTCCTCTCCATCCACTTCCTCCTTCCTCCTCTCCATCCACTTCCTCCTTCCTCCTCTCCATCCACTTCCTCCTTCCTCCTCTCCATCCACTTCCTCCTTCCTCCTATCATCCACTTCCTCCTCTCTCCATCCACTTCCTCCTTCCTCCTCTCCATCAACTTCCTCCTTCCTCCTCTCCATCCACTTCCTCCTTCCTCCTCTCCATCCACTTCCTCCTTCCTCCTCTCCATCCACTTCCTCCTCCCCCTCTCTACCCACTTCCTCCTTCCTCCTCTCCATACACTTCCTCCTTCCTCCTCTCCATCCACTTGCTCCTATCCATCCACTCTTCCTCCTCCTCCTCTCCATCAATCCTCCTTCCTCCTCCACTTCCTCCTTCCTCCACTTCCTCCTTCCTCCTCTCCATCCACTTCCTCCTTCCTCATATCCATCCACTTCCTCCTCCCCCTCTCCATCCACTTCCTCCTTCCTCCTCTCCATCCACTTCCTCCTTCCTCCTCTCCATCCACTTCCTCCTATCCATCCACTTCCTCCTTCCTCCTCTCCATCCACTTCCTCCTTCCTCCTATCCATCCACTTCCTCCTCCCCCTCTCTACCCACTTCCTTCTCCTCCACATTCTGTTCTCTTCTCTTCTCCTCTTCCTTTACTTTCTCTTTCTCTTCTTGTTTTTTTCTATTTCACTTCCTCCCCCACCTCCACCTCCACCTCCTCCTCCTTCTCCTCCTTCTAGTCGTCGCCTTCCTTCCTCCTCTTCCTCCTCCACTTCCCTTTCTCCCACAATAATGTAATTGTTGTTGTCACCCAAGTCTGGTTTGTAAAGAGTCTGTCTATTTTGGGCGGGTTGTCTTTTGTTAAAATATAATTCTTGCGGCATGTACAAATTATGAAAAGTAGTTGTATGTCTGTCTGTCTGCCTCTCTGTCTATGTATAAGTGGTAGTGTGTGTGTGTGTTTGTGGCAGTCACGGCGGCCGGGTACATTCACTACTCTATGTATTTATTCGTCAGCCTAAGTGTCAGGGTTCGTATCCCTCTGGAGTTGAAGATACTCCCAAATAATCCTTCCTAGCCGTGGGAATTAGGCTTGAACATTAAGGGGAGTCTGGCCGTTTGTTTGGTCTATTAATTCATGTATTCATATATTTTTTTAGTTTCCTCCCTAGACCTCCATCAAACTTAGAAAAACACTCCCGTATAACCAACCCCCTTCAAGATAAATTTGTACATTTTTCGGTAGAAAAATTTCCCGGCCAAAGGCCGGTTCCTCTTAAAATTGCAGGCTCGCTGTCGCTCGCCAGGAAATAATCGACACCTAAATGGCACGAAAGGTCTTAAAATTGACAATGAAATGGGGCGAAAGGTGTTAAAATCGCCAAACTAATGGGCCGAACGCCTTATAATCTCAAAACTAGTGGGGCTAAACATTGGGAGAAGGGGGGTCCAGAAAAACGGTCTTCCTCCCCTTAAGGCACTACCATGTCGTTTACCTACGTTCTACTCCACCTGGAGGTATGTTGGTGCCATTCAGTGTATTCATAAAGACAACACTTGATATCACCTACTGTAGTTGCAACCTCTACCAGTTACGAGAGAGAGAGAGAGAGAGCAATGAGTGAGTGAGAGGGAGGCTACCTAACATACATACATACATACAGTAGACAGATTAATATGTAGGCAGATAGACAGATAGGTAGAGAGACAAAAAGCAGGTATGCAGACAGATAAAGAGGCAGACATACAGGTAGACAGACAGTCAAACAGGTAGACAGACAGACAAACAGGTAGACAGACAGACAAACAGGTAGACAGCAAAACAGGTAGACAGACAAACAGGTAGACAGACAAACAAAAAGGTAGACAGCCAGAAAGACCAACAGGTAGACAGACCAACAGGTAGGCAGACAAACAAAAAGGTAGACTGACCGACATACACACAGGTAGACAGACAGATAGACAGACAGACAAACAGGTAGACAGCCAGACAAACGGGTAGACAGACAAACAAAAAGGTAGACTGACGGACAGACACACAGACAGATAGACAGACAGACAAACAGGTAGACAGCCAGACAAACAGGTAGACAGACAAACAAAAAGGTAGACTGACGGACAGACACACAGGTAGACAGACAGATAGACATACAGATAGACAGACAGGCAAACAGGTAGACATACAGACAAACAGATAGACAGGAAGACAAACATACAGACAAATAGGTATACAGACAGACAAATAGATGAACAGACAGGCAAACATGTAGTGACGGACAAACAGGTAAACAGACAGACAGACAATCAGTTAGACAAAAAGTACAAAGGAATTCAAAGGAAAGCAAGCAACAACATATATTTTGATCTTTACGAGGCTGCTTGTATCTAAAGTTGAATTTGTCTCTCTGTCACTCCTTTGGCTTTGGGGGAGGCACTCGTTACAGTCTTTGTCTCCATACAAAAAAAAAAAAAAAAAAAAAAAAAAAAAAAAAACTATTATGTAGGAGAGAAAAGATGGCTTAGAAGGGACAGGATTTATAATTTCCAGGCAACAAACAACATAATCAGTCTGGGGTTAAGGGCGAGATATTTGTCTAGCGATTATTGGAGGCTTCAACAGAGCTGCAGCCTATAATATGGCTAGGCAGGCCATTCCATAAATTTACTACTTGGTTGAAAAATAAATATTTTACTTCATGAGAGTGAAAGGCCCTACGGATGATTTTACAGCCATTCCCTCGTGTGTAATTTAAATAATCGAATATGAAGGATATGTTTGCATCCATATTGTCGATACCTTTAATTATCTTTTAAAACATGAGTGATATCCCTTTGTAGTTAGCGCATAGTCAACCTGAAAAGGTTTAATTCTTGTAGACGTTCTTCATATAGCCTATTTCTTAGTCGGAGAACCATTATTATTATTATTTTCTGTACTCTCAAGTTTGTATATAACTCTATATCCTTTCGGTAGTAAGGAGACGTAGACAAACAAACAGGTAGAGAGAGAGAAAGACAGCCAGGCAAACAAACAAACATACAGGTAGCTAGACAGAAAAACAGGTCGTCAGACAAACAGACAGGTAGACAGACAGGCATATAAACACACAGGTAGATATACAGAAAAACAGTTAGAACAGAGAAACAGGAAGACAGACTGAAAGACAAATAAGTAGACAGAGACATAAAAACAAACTGGCAGACAGACAGACAAACGGGTAGACAGTCAGACAGGTAGACGGACAGACACACATTTAGACAGACAGAAAAACAGGTAGACATACAAACAAGTTTTTTTTTTTATATAAAAAAAAAAAAATAGAAGGTCCCACCCCTTTCCCATTCTTAAGTAAGCCATTTTAGATTTACAGAAGAGTGACCATTACTTGCATTACTGCATGTCCACAAACATTTCAGTAATGTAAGCATGTTTCCTTCTATTTTTTTTTTTTTTTTTTTTTTTTTTTTTTTTTTTTTTTTTTTATTAAGGTGACAGTTACAAAGTGGTGTACGATCTATCTTATTCTAGTTACATTGTAGTTTATCTTATTGTACCAGTACCTCCCTACAATCAACCTAGTTGTTCCCCAATTCGTCCCTCCGCCACGACCATTTCAAAGTCCAAGTCTCTCACTCTTGTCCTCTGTAGCGGGGAGGACCTTGTACCCCTGAGACATAGGAGTGCAGACCTGAGAAGAGAGAAAGAGAGCCGGCATCTCATCCAAGTTATGACTTGGCTTCTATGCTGGCGCTTTTTCTCCGATATTTGTTCAGCTAATCTGGCATAGAAGACACTTGCAGAAGGTCCCATACCTCCCGACGATGAGAAGACCAGAGGAGTAAAGCTTCCTTGATCCCTGTTCAAAATTCTTTCTTCATAAGCGCGTTTTTTTCTCACTTTCGTTTCTCAAGTATGCCGCCTTGTGTCCTCGCTCACGATATGTTTGTGCTCTTGGGTTGAAGATTCTGATGTCGAAAAAAGCCCGTTGTCCCCTCGTCCAAAAACCTCGAGCACTTACGTCCACTCTTGCTTCATTTGAAGTATTTGCAGTATTGTGGGCCAAGCGCTGTCCGTCCATAGGCAGAAGTTCCGGTTCGATTCTGACATCATGGCACACCTCGTCCAGCATTTGTGCAGTGATGTCTCGTACTTCATCATGCCGGATACAGATGAATCCTCCTTTCTTACAAGTCATACAGTGGTCTGAGTTGTTTATTTCACCACAAGCACATTTCAGCGGCAGGTTCGAAACTGGCCACCCATACCTCAAGGCTACGGCATCATTGAATTCTTGTTTATTTAAGCTGAAGCCTTTCTCCTTTATTGGTAATGATGTGAGCCAATTTGAAGCCCCCGTATCTTGTGCCATCTCAACTCTCATTTTCAGTTCTTCCCTACATCTGGTCTTAATTTGTTCTAGGCTATGTTTCTGTCTCTCTTCTCTGCTCTTTGTAATTTCCTGTCTTGCAGACATACAAACAAGTAGACAGACAGACTCAAATAGACAGACAAACATATAGACAGACAAACATATAGACAGACACACATATAGACACACAGACAAACAGGTAGACACAGACAAACAAGTAGACAGACAAACAGGTAGACAGACAGACAAACAGGTAAACAGAGAGAGGGAGTCATATGTAAAATTGAAGCTAGTTTCTCCTCACTGGCAAAAATGATTCAGAATTCGCATGTCAGTGACCACGAGAGAGAGAGAGAGAGAGAGAGAGAGAGAGAGAGAGAGAGAGAGAGAGAGAGTGAGTTACATGTTGTGGTCATTAATTGTACAGTCTGTGGGTTTAAGAGTGTTTGAGTGAGTGCGTGTGGGTGGGGGAGGTGGGTGTGTGTACAGTAGGTGTACAGTATGTAAGTGTGAATGAGTTTGTGTGTGTGGCCAACAACTGTTGTCTACCCTTCTCGTTTTTTTTTTATTTATTTTTTACTTCTCCACGTCTCATTTTGTCTCTTCTCTGCTCATCCTGCTTAGTATGTAAAAAATTACTGCCTCTCTCCTTACTATTCCCTTACTATCTCTACTAGAAGTAAGTCCTGACCACTTCGCTGGGATCGCAAGGTCTGTGTGGCCAGTGTGTCTTTGTAAATATATGTAAATCCCTCTCTCTCTCTCTAACATTAAACTTGGAGTGAAGGAAAGGTGTTCAACAGCTCAGGACGGTTCTTAATTAACAGACTGGGTGAATGGTCTGATACATGGCAGATGCCACTAAACTTGGAAAAGTGCAAGATGATGCATATCATCTTGCTCTCTGACCCCTGACCTGTGCGGACGTCCCCAGTGACCGCTAGTGAACCTGTTTACCCTTAGTGAGGTCCTAGTGAACTTTCATAGTGATGGCTGTTGTTGATGAGTCTGCTGTCTCCTCCCATACTCTCCAGCTTTGTCTTGCTTTGCAAGAGAGACTGGAGAGTGTGGAGCAGGAGATTCAGTGTCTCAAAGATGAAAATTTGGCCTTGAGACTAGCTATGGCGGAGAAGAAGTGTGAGGCTACCGGAAGTGTTCCCAGGGATCGTGAAGCCCCTTGGAAAGTGGTGGCAACCTAGTACAAAGGCCTGCAAGCTGAAAAGGCAGCCAGTCAAGACCCACAACAACTTCAGCACCTTGGCTGATGAGAAGTGATGGCGATGAAGTGGCGATCATCGAGGCAGTGAGAGGGAGGGGGGGGTCAGTTCTGCTGCTGTTGCTGCAACAACTGCTGCTACACGCCGACAAAAGGAAAAGCTAAGTCTGTTTTTCATTGTCGGTGATTCTTGGTTAGATACCTTGGCAGGGCAACAAACACTCAGGTTGGTTAAAGTTGTCTGCGTGCCTGGTGCCGGAGTCGGGAGGGTGCTGAGAAGATAGATGCTGTCATGGAAGTGAGTGGGGAGGACCCCATCATCTTCCCTCAACGCAGGGAGCAACGACATATGGAGATGCAGGACTGAGGAGTTGCTCTCCAAGTATCAGAAATGTTGGAGAGGATCAAGGAAAAAGGTGGAGTTCCGTGGTAAACAGTATCCTGCCTAGAAGAGGGGTAAGGAAGGAATGGTCCTCCAGGGCTATTGGTGTAAATAGCCGGCTGGAGAAGTATTGTAAGGCAAATACTATTCCATTCCTGGATAACTGGTCCCTCTTTTATGGTAAGGATGAACTGTATGCCCAGGATGGAGTACATCTCTCTCGACTAGGAGTTTCGACCTTAGCCAGCTCACTGGACAAGATTGTTGCGGGGTTTCGTTAAAAAAACCTGGGTGTGTAAGTAAAATAGGCCTACTGTCTCCATATGGGCATAGGCCTATGGAGGTAATGGAGCAGGTACTTCATGTGACAAACCAGTGAGTAAAATAGAAATAATCAGTCAAGATAGTGCGGATATAGTGATGTGTAATAGTAGTATCGATAACACTACACATGTAACTGATAGTAAAGATGAGAATACTGATAGAGTAGAATTTCCGTCTAGAGCTAGTAGTTCAACAGGAAATAATAAGTTAGCTAAAAACACAATAGAAATAGTTGCAATAAAGTAATAGGTTGAGGGTATATTATACAAATTGTAGGAGTTTATGTAACAAAATGAACGAACTTAGAGCACTCGTTAGCACAGAAAATATAGACATAATAGCGCTAACTGAAACGTGGATTAATACAGAATCTAGGCATTTTTTAGCAGAATTGATATTCCCAGGATATAGTTTGTTTAAATATGACCGAACAAGTAGGAGGGGCGGGGGTATAGCAGTGTTTGTCAGGAGTACATTAAAAGCTGTATTAAATCAGGTTAGACTAAATAATGATATGAAAGTGTTTGGGTAGAGGTTAACGAAGTAGTGAGACCATAGTTATTGGAGTTATATATAGACCGCCTAATATGAGGAGAAATGGCGGAAAATCGTTATGGAGGAAATTAAAATAGCATCAAGGTTTAGCAATGTGTGCATTATGGGGGATTTTAATTTTCCGAACATTGATTGGCCAAAAAAGCCACCAAATAGGCGACTCCGATTCAGTAGAGTTTATTGAGGTAGTACAAGATAGTTTTTTATTTCAATTCATAGATACGCCGACTAGAGGTATTAATATTCTTGATTTAGTTTTCAGTAACAATGAACATATGATAAATAATGTAGAGATTGGTGACCACCTAGGAAATAGCGATCATAAATTCTATTTATTTTAATATACAATGGACAGGGAATGCTAAAGAGAATACGACACTTATCCCAGATTTCAGAAAAGCCGATTATGGTGGGCTAAGAAGAGACTTAAGGGTGGACCCTATTGTTAAGCGATTAAGTCAGGATATGCCAGAGTTAAACTTGCCACCTACATATAACCAGTTTATTGCTTCACTCCACAATGCTCAAAATAAATATATCCCTAAAAAGAAGATTTAGATCGACGCAGAACCAACCAAAATGGATGACTAATAAGCTAATAGATCTTATAGGAAAAAAGAAAGAAAGGCGAAAATCACCTACATATATTCTATCAGACTCTATCAAGACAGGTCAAAAAGGAAATCAGGAAAGCAAAAAGAAATTATGAAATAAGGATAGCCAGCGACTCAAAAAATAACCCTAAAGCTTTTTACCAACTATATAAATCTAAAGTTAGAGATGTAATAGGCCCCCTAAAAACTTCAATAGGAGAAATAACAGAAAATGATTTAGAAATGTGCAGTACATTAAATAGTCAGTTTCTTTCCGTTTTCACTAATGAAAATTTGGCACAGATTCCAGAAGTCAATATGGTATATAGTGATAGTATAGAACATATGTGTTAAGTACAGTTAGTATAAGTAGAAATGATGTGCTTAAGGAAATGACAGACTGAAACCTGAAGAATCGCCTGGGCGTGACAGGGTATATGCTAGAGTATTAAAAGAATGCAGGGATGAGTTAAGTAGTCCATTAGCATTTATATTTAACAAGTCATTAGAAACAGGTTTAGTTCCAGAAGCTTGGAAGCTTGGAAGCTTGCAAATGTAGTTCCGATCTTCAAAAAAAAAAAAAGTTATAAATCGATAGCATCCAATTACCGTCCCATTAGTCTCACATCAATCATAGGAAAGTTGCTAGAGTCTATTATTGCTAGGAAAATTAGAAGCCACTTAGTAAAATTTAACTTAATAAATTCTTCTCAGCATGGATTCACTCAGGGACGTTCTTGCCTTACTAATTTGCTTAGCTTTTTCTCAGAGGTATATGAAGCAGTAGATAGTGACAAGTCATATGATATTATGATATTTTAGATTTTCAGTAAAGCTTTCGACAGAGTCCATCATGAGAGATTGATGAGAAAGGTTGAGGCACATGGAATAGGAGGGTCGTTGTTGGATGGATTAGGTCATGGCTAATTGGTAGGAAACAGAGAGTCAGCATAAATGGTACCAAGTCAGAGTGGGGAGCAGTCAAAAGTGGTGTCCCCCAGGGATCGGTTTTAGGTCCGCCATGTTGTTTTCTTATATACATAAATGAACCTAGATTTAGGTATAACTAGTAGGATAAGTAAATTCGCCTGACGATACTAAAATGGGGAGATCAATTGATTCAGATAGCGATATAGAGTGCCTCCAAGGGATCTAGATACCTTACATGAAATGGTCAGTAAATGGCAGATGAAGTTTAACATTGACAAATGCAAGGTATTAAAGATAGGGAAGATGCAAACAAATGTTAAATATAAACTAGCTAATTTAGAATTAGAAAATTCAGACTGCGAGAAAGATCTAGGTGTGTTTGTTAGCAAAGATTTGAAACCTAGAAAACAGTGTATAAGGCTTCCTAATAAGGCCAACAGGATTCTCGGGTTCATCTCTTGGAGTGTGAGTAACAGAACTGCTGATGTTATCTTAAAACTTTACTTGTCATTAATGAGGACCCCATATGGATTATGCTGTCCAATTTTGGTGTCCTTATTACAGAATGGACATAGATTCCTTGAGAGAATTCAGCGTAGAATGACAAAATGATCCATAATATTAGAAATTTTCCGTATGAAGAAAAGGTTGAAGAAATTAGGTTTACATTCGTTAGAGAGACGCAGAGTTAGAGGGGATATGATAGAGGTGTTCAAGTGGGTTAGTGGATTAACAAAGGGGACATGAAAATGTACTAAAGCTCAGTGATAGCGAAAGAACTCGTACCAATGGTTTCAAATTAGATAAATTTCGTTTCAGAAAAGATATAGGCAAATATTGGTTTGGTAACAGAGTTGTAGATGGGTTGGAATAGGCTACCAAGTGATATAGTGGATCAGAACGATAGGGAGCTTTAAGAAAAAATTGGATAAGCATTTTGGACGAGAAGGGTTGGGTGTGAAGGGGGATCAGCCGGGTTGGGCCAATCAGCGCTCTGCAGACCCCCGTAATCCTGCGTTAATCTCTAACCGGTTTGGTAAGATGATCCTCAGGGTATTAGAGTGTTGAGCCTATAATTGGGCTTTGTAATTGGGGTTGTGTGGGACAGGGATCTGCCTTGCTTAGGCCAATCGGCTTTCTGCAGACTCCCATTTTCTTATGTTCTTATATCGGCCATGCAAACCCCAAGTCAGGTTATGCGCTATTGAGAATGCCTATGGAAGTGAATGACTTGGAAAATAATTTGGGTGTTATTAGAATTGATTTAAAGTTTTCCAAGTAGTGCATTGAAGTAGAGAAGAAAGCTCTGAAATCATTGGGCAATTTAAGTGTAGAAATAAGGAAATAGTCCTCGCATTCTACAATATTCAGATATGGCCTCTTCTTGAGAATGCTGTTCTATTCTGGTCTCCAGCACTCAGGAAAGGTATGGAGCGACTGGAAAGAGTACAAGCTAGGGCTACGAAGCTTATTCTGTCGATTAAAAGATTGGGCTATCAGGACCAGTTGAAAGCTCTTGATTTCTTTCATTGGAAACACGCAGACTATGATGTCAGCTCATCGAGGTTTCTAAAATACTTAATGGGTTTGACAATATGGATTATAGCATAATGTTTAGTCTCAATATGAATACAACACGCAACCATGGCTGGAAGTTAGAATTGAAAAGGTTCGCCAATAGTATTTTTGGAAACCTTTTTACATCATTTATGAGATCTGTTTACCTGGAACAAACCTTCCTCAGTAGCCTAGTTGTATAACACCTCTTCAGTAGAATAGTTGAAGAAGAGAATATTTTGTACACTGTACTGAGGGTAATGCATAACACAATCTTCCTCTTTCCACTTCATCTCTTCGAAATGGACCGCCATGTTTGAGATACTAACTATTCCTTGTAACTCCTTATAACTCCGCACAATACAACTCTACATTGGACAATATAATGCCAAAGTCGATGTCATCATCTCTTTGTTTACCTTTACCTGCAAACAATGGTGGAGGGGCATTATAACGGTATCTGTGTATGTGTGTGTGTGTGTATGAGAGAGAGGGAGTGTGAGATTGTGTGTATGTATGTGAGAGAGAGAGATAGTATGTGTGTGCGTGTGAGGGAGAGTGTGAGTGTGTGTTTGGTTTAGTAATAAAAACAAATATATAGGTAGATAGATAGTTATGTATGAACAAGTCAGTGTTGAGATTTTATGCATTAGTCTGTACAATTTAAGTTCAAATTAAATTAACCCTATCTGGCTCGAAACCATGATAAGCGCATTCAGGAAGGGTCTCCCTAAATGCACGGATCCACTATGACTGTATTGGATACTTTAAACATTAATTGAATGAAAACTGATATATATATATATATATATATATATATATATATATATATATATATATATATATATATATATATATACTGCTTTGTCAGCAGTAAGGAATCACTCTTTAGAATTAGATCATAGATTCAATGAAAAGGATGTTTAGATATTGGCTAAATTCAGAAACAAGAGCGATACTTTAATTGGGGAGAAATATTTAATTGAAAAACTCAAACCGAACCTTAACTCAGTGCTCAGGTAGTTGATAGCTTGGGGCTAATAGGATCCCTGGCTATATATATTGTACTGTAGTCAGTTAACACTAGTAGTTCTCCCGGAATAGTCGGAAGGTGTAGGTCGAAATGGTACGTTGCATTTTATTGTATATTACATGTTCAGGTATATGAAGTTAGGATTACATAATATTTGTAATATTCATGTAAATCGTGAATTGTTTTTAATTATTTACTTATATTTCTAACAGTTTAAGTAACTTATGTAAAATTGTCGCATTAATTTTTTTTTTAACTAGATCCATGTATTCAATACAAAGTTTTAACAGATATCACCTGTGTTAACGTGGTCCCAAAACTTAGGATATATATAAAACTTCCGTTCTATTATATATATATATATATATATATATATATATATATATATATATATATGTATATACCATATATATATACAGTATATATATATATATATATATATATATATATATATATATATATTACAGTATATATATATATATAATATAATATATATATATATATATATATATATATATTACAGTATATATATATAATATATATATATATATATATATATCTATATTATATATATATATATATATTACAGTATACTGTATATATATATATCAATATATATATATATAAATATATATATTTATATATATATTACAGTATATATATATATATATATATATATATCTATATATATATCTATATATATATATTATATAATATACAGTATATATAATTACGCACAAGATTATTGCATCCAGTTAATTTTTTTGTAGTGTACTCTATCAAGTTCCTTTCGTGTGCATTTTACATAACTCTATATCGTTTTATTGCATAATTCGTTTTTTTTCTCATTTCCTTGGCAATCAGTGACGTCACAAAAATTCTTTATGTGAAAGGCTGATTCCATCACGTGTTAATATCGTGGGTTTATAGGCGACATTCTGTATTCATTGGCGAGATTTATCGTAATTAATCAACTCTTCGTAAGCAGATTGGTATCGCCCCCCGAATAGTGGTACATGCCGGCCGAAATGTCTGTCTGTCTGTCCGAAAACTCCTCCTAGACCGTTCGACGGATTTTCACCAAACTTCACACGAACATTCGGTGCGTGAATGCGACGGTAATTTTTTATTTTTTTTTTATTTGTGCAATAATTTTGATTTTAGGTAAAAACTAAATATTTCCCCCCCCCCCCCCCTTCCAGCAATGATGATGGCGTTCTGGGGGAGAAAACAACTCGCCCCGCATTTGATAGGTTAAGTTAGTTTAGTTGACATTAGAAGCGATGGTAGTAATAGTAGGTGACCCATCGCAGAGTTGGGTATGCCGTTTTGATTTTGGGCAAAACGGCACGTCTACTTTATTATTAAGTTGATTTAATTTAATTCTGCCATTGTTGCGTATTTGAGTTGAGCCAATGTGATACTAATGTGAGTTTTTTTTTTGCATAAATTCTATTTCAAATTGCCCTAATTAAAAGTGCTATAATATATGCATGGTAACCTCCTCCCCGCTCGAGAGCCAAGATAGTCCCTAGACTCCTCCAACCTCACTTATCTTTATCTTATCACACTGCGAAAAGTTTGGGTTGTTTGCTCCTTGCCTCCTCCAATTCTTGCACCGTTAATAGTACGTAATTTAGAACTATCTTACTCTGTATTATCCATCGATAATCTTTTCTCTGAATACTGAGACAGTTGCATGACCTGTACCAGAGATTTATATGCAATTAACGTAATACTATGCTGCCGTGAGTGGGCCGAGCTGGAGATGGCGCCACTATACTTGTTTGTTAGTACCGGTACATTGGACATGGCACTACTGTTGGTCAACTAGAAGATTTCTTATGTAAGGGTTCAAGTTTAGCTGTTATTGACTATCGCTTCGGAATATTCATCATCGTTACCAGCTATTGCCTCAATGTCTACCGACTCGTCATACACTTCGTGTAAGTGGTCATTGACTGACTCCAGTTCATTAAGGCACTTACGAACGAAGTTATTTTTGACCTTCACCTCAGCTGCATCTGCCTAATCAATGAAGGCGTCCAGATCTTTGGTTAGCCTAGTTTAACAGCCCCTCGCTATCCCTATTTGATATTGTACAGGTGAGGCCCTCATCTATGTCGTTGATGTAAACTAGGAAGAGAACTGATCCTAGTACCAATCCCTGGGGTACCCCGCTAGTTACCTTGGTCCATTTGGATGCTTTGCTGTTTATGATTACTCTGCTTTCTTTAACTGAGCCAATGTTCTATCCATCTCAGCACACCGTCTTGTATTCCATGAGATTTTAATTTTACTAATAAACGTTTGTGAGGAACGTTGTTAAAGGTCTTTTAAAAATCAAGGTATGTAATAACTTCAGCTTTACTCTAATTAATTAACCTAAGCTCTGACGAAAAATACATTCCCTGTCTTCATTATGGGAAATACAGTATATGTATAATCGCCATCCTACTATTTCGCATAATGCAGACAGGGAATATATATTTCGTCAGAGCTTAGGCTAATTAAAATACTCGCTACCTTGAGGAATTCTGCATATTAATGTATACAGTGGAGATTTCATGTTCCTATTTTTACTCTAACCCACTCTTTCTCTCTCTCTCTCTCTCTCTCTTCCCCAACTGCTCTGTGTAGCTTTGTAACTCTCTCTCTCTTTCTCGTTATGAAATCCACTTATTTTAACCGTTTGCAGTTGCTTCCTATTTCGTTGCATTTTTCTTCTTTTGCTTTAGTTTACTTTACCCTTGTCTTATTCATATCCGTCTCTTCTACCTCCTCCATTCTCTCTTCCTCCACCTATTCGTCTTGCTCTCTCTTCCTCCACCTATTCGTCTTGCTCTCTCCTCCTCTTCTTTCATACTTCCTCTTTCTTTCATCTCCTCCCCTCCTCTTCCTCTTCTATCTCCTCCTCACCTACATTTCCTCCTCTTCTATCTTCTCATCACCCACCTTTCCTCCTCCTCCTCTACCCTCCCATTCCTTCCCTCCTCCTCCTCCTCCCCTCCCTTCCCTCCTCTCCCCTCCACTGTCCTCCTCCTCCCCTACCTTCCTCCTTATACCCTACCTTTCCTTCCCTTTCCTCTTCCTCCCCTACCTTCCTTTTCCTTCCCTACCTTCATAAACGGCAAAGCATCCAAATGGACCAAGGTAACTAGCTGGGTACCCCAGGGATTGGTACTAGGGTCAGTTCTCTTCCTAGTATACATTAACGACATAGATGAGGGTCTCACCTGTGCAATCTCAAAGTTTGCTGAGGATACACAAATTGCAATTACCATATTCTCAATTGAACATATAGAAAGTATACAAAATAATCAAGATAAGTTGTCATGTTATGCTCAAATTTGGTAAATTATACGGATAAATGTAAAGTACTCCATATCGGAAACCGAAATAAGAACGCAAACTATTCAATGAATGGCACTCAGCTTAAGAGTGTAGACAATGAAACAGATTAGATTTGGGAGTAACAATATCGAGTACGGTAACATAAACTCGTTCAACAATGTACAGAAGTTCTTAAGAGGACAAACAAAATAATTGGTGTTATAGGCAGGTCATTTGAACATAAATCCAAAGATGTAACCCTCACTCTTCACAATTCCTTAGTCCGTCCTCTTCTGGAGTATTGCATTCAATACTGGTGCCCTTAATACCGAAATGATATTAACAAACTGGAATTAGTTCAATGTAGAGTTACCAACATGATACCTTGCCTAAAGAGCAAACCATACAAGGAGCCCCTTAATTAATTAAATCTTTTTCCTGTAACCCAGCGCAGATTAAGAGGCGAAATAATTCAAGTGTTCGAAGTCTTCAAAGGCATCGGCAATATGAACTGTAATAAGTGATTTATGATCGACCAATCAAATAATACGCAGGGAAATGGTTGCAAAATCATTGATAAATCTTTTAACTTGCGTGAGTCTAAGGAATTCTTCTTCAACCGACTTGTCAACTACGTTTATAAATAATAACTGAGATGTTATTTTGTTTTCACCAGATACTATTAGGATCACTTATAGCTGTGTTGTTATTTTCTCAAATTGTCCCCTACTAACATCGACTAACCCTGCCATGGACATTAGTCCCAGGGCAGTACTTCCCTTTCCAATTATTCCCTATACACACTAAACCACTGTTGAGCACTCTGAGCAGCAGTGATTTAGAGGGCAAGAACACTCGAAGTGTCGTTTAACCTGTTCTTACTTGACTTCCTTTGTACTTCTCCCTTACCTTCATATTCCTCTACCTTCCTCCTCCTCCTCTACCTTCCTCCTCCTCCCCTACCTTCCTCCTCCTCCCCTACCTTCTTCCTCTTTCCCCACCTTTATCCTCCTCCCCTACCTTCCTCCTCCTCCCCTACCTTCCTCCTCCTCCTCCCCTACCTTCCTCTTCCTCCCTTACTTTCGTCCTCCTCCCCTACCTTCCTCCTCCTCCCCATCCTACCTCCTCCTCCTCCTACCTCCTCCTCCTCAACCTCCCACCTCCTTAACCTCCCACCTCCTTCCCCCTCTTTCGCCTCTCTTCCGCTTCCACTTAGAGTAAATCTCTCTCTCTCTCTTTCACTCACTCTCACACACACACTCTCTCTCTCTCTTGTTGGCATATAACTATTATATAACCAATTCAATATAGATTTTTATTCTTTCTGGCATTTACCTTTTCATGGTTTCCAACATTTTTACTTTTGTTACAATAATATTTGTTTGATATTTTCCCTTCAAAATTGTTCAAAACTTTCTCTTGGGCCTTTAATATATATATATATATATATATATATATATATATATATAGGGGAGGTGTGGTGGAGTGGTCTTGCCATTGGCCTGGTAATCCAATGGTCCTGGGTTCGAATCCTGATATATCAATGGGAGGATATTATTGGGATGGAATTTGTGCTGTACGGTACCTAGGTATCGGCACAGTATACCACAAAGCCCACCGAAACGCCAAAAAATAAACCTCATTGTTCCCTGATTAAATAGCATTGTATGAATATTCCCATATTCAAAATATGCTACAGGGGTCAATGCCTTGTGATTTAATTGCTCAATAGGTGGCGTTCAGCCGCGACATTTTTCTACCGCAAAATGTAAAAAATTATCTTCAAGGAGGTCTTAGGGGAGTTTTTCACGCTTGATGGAGGTCTAGCGAGGAAACTATAGAATTAATAAATCAACCAAAAACTAACCACTACCCCATTAAGGTGGATTTATACAACATATTTTTCCTGACACTTTTCTCCGACCTCTGATGTGGTTGTTTGTGGAGTATACTTTTGGGAGAATGTTGACACCAATAAAGAATAATCTATCTTCAGTTGAGTGTCCGATACCAGTGCAAAATAGTCTTAATACCTTCTGTACCGGCGACGTCATTCTCATTATAGTCTGGCAACTTTTAGACGATTTGAATCAGCTTAGGAGAGACGTCTACCCATTAAAAGACTACATACTATCCCAATCCATACTTTTAGCTACCATATATCCTTCCTATAAGCTTCATACAATTGTCTAAATGTCACTAAAATCAAATAAAAAAGACGTCACCGGTACAGGAAGGGTTAAATTGTTGCCAGATTAAGGGAGCCCACCTCGATTTTTCATCTTTCTCTCCCTCTCTCTTTGGCTTGTATCCATTCGGTCCCATTCAGCCTACTGTCTTAAGACGTTTACCCCAATCCAGGTGTCAATATTTAGCGAGCCAGCATATATATATTTTTGTTTTGACAACAAGCTAAATTTGTACATTTTTCGATGGAAAAAATGTCTCTGGCGAAGCCGGATTTCTCCATACAATGCTGGCTCGCTATCGCTGGGGATAAACGTCTTAAAACAGTTGGCTGAATGGGTCCGAATGGATACAAGCCAGGGAAAGAGAGAAAAGGAGTGAAAGATAAAAAACAAACGGTGACCCCCCTTAAGTTGGGGATCAAATGTTGAGGGACAAAGAGGTGTTGTAATACACCTTAACCCTTTCTGTACCGGTGACGTTCCTTTAACTTTATTCTGGCTACTATTACACGATTATATTCAGTTTGAAAAAGGCCTCCAGCAATTAACAGGCTTCGAACTATCTCACTTAACCCTTTTTACTGCCACAGATTCTTCCCAAACTGCACAGAATCGTCTAAATATAGCAAGACTAAAATGTAAAAAACGTTGTTGTTACAGAAAGGGTTAACAGTCACTTTATCACCACGACTATGACTATGGACTGGTAGCCAATGTCACTATATATATATTGTGTATTGTCTCTTCTTTTTTATCTGGTGACAATTTGTGTTATTCTTATTATCAATTGATCAACTATTATAGAACGTTTATAGCCAAATGTATTGTTAACTGTGAACATTTGGCATTGATATGATGAACAGCATTACAACTTACTTTTTTTCCAATAATTATCGAGTAATCAACTGCTAAACACCTAAGCTTTCCGCCAGGTGAAAACACAAATCATAAATACAGTATAAATTATATAATATTACAGAATAGTTTAAAAGACTACTTAGAAAGCAACTAGTGCATTATCGTACATCATACACCTCCTCCTCCCACTCTGATTGTAACCAGCGTACCCCGGCAGAACAGAGTGACGGACACAACACATTATTATCCTTATTTAGCCCATTATTCGCGTCACTTAGGCGTCGTAAAAGTCGCCGCGGGAGGCCGGGGACCGTGGGATTACTCTGTCACTAATCGCTGCCGGGGAAAAATACGAAACATGAGGATATAAAAGTTAAAAGAGAAATATTGTTTGTGGGAGATAAATGGGTCGAGTTGCAACCAACACTTTAGGTGTTCTCCTTCTTCTTCTTCTTCTTCTTCTTAAGGGTGTGATGTGCAATGTACTCGGAGTATATACTGTCTCCAGATAGTTGTAGAGGTGTTGTTGGCGTTGAATGGCTTTCTGAGTTATTAGGTTTGTTAGTTGAAGTATGATAGTATAATACTGGAACTCCTTTGTTTTTGTCTGAAAGTAAATAGATGGTAGATGAGTTATCTAAGGTATGGGTTGTGTCAGCGAGTTTTCTGGGATTGTTGTTAAGATTAGTAAGGCAATAGTGGATGGGGTTAGTATTCGGTAGTTAGATTTTGTATAGATTTCACTCTTCTGCACATATTTTTGAATGAATCTAAGTCTCTTTGGTCTTGACTGCTTTTGGCCTTTCTCTTTCTAACTCTCCCTACCACAAATTCTTGGAGTTGCCGCGCCAGACACGTTGTTTTGTACAGAAAGCTACCTGGGCCCTTTAAATGGCGATATTCCGCAGTTCTTCATCCTCCCTCTCCATCAATCATTCTTAATTATAAGCTATATGTCGTACTTTCTATAGCTGACACATTACCCCCACAACTACCATACTATATAAGCACTTAGTGTAGCCATTTTTTTTTTTTTTTTTTTTTTTTTCTATATTCAATCTACTCTCTCTCGGGCATAGGCTGAGAGCCTGTACATTCCACCGCTCAACACGGTGAAGCCCGTGAGGTCTTATTCCAGTCTGGGGAGTGAGACATGCGAAGCATCCATCATGGCTCGAAGCAGCTCCATCTCTGAAGCAGCTGGTTGCTTCGCTCAAGTGCTTCACCGTCTCACCCTCCAGACTCAGACCCTCACTCTCAGAACGCCACCTATTGAGCAGTGAACTCACTAGGCATTGTCCCCCTGTAACATATTTTGAATATGGGAATATTCATACAGTGTTATTTAATCAGGGAACAATGAGGGTATTTTTTTGGCATTTCGGTGGGCTTTGTGGTAATGCACTGATACTAGGTACAGCACAAATTCAATCCCAATAATATCTTCCCATTGACATATCGGGATTTGAACCCGGGTCCTTTGGATTACCAATCCAGTGGCATGACCACTCCATCACACCTCCCCTAGTAGCCTATCTAGTAGCCTATATAGTAAACACATGCAGAATCGTAAGAAAGCGTAATAAACTTTGCATAGCCTAGGTGTTGAGTATTGTTTATGTCGACAGACGTAGCTCTGGCGCTACTTTGGAAGCGTCCACCAGAGGTCTCCGTTGAATTCCTGAAGCTATGTCACCTGTGAACCATTTTGGTTGGGTTGAGCCTGATTTAATAAATTTAGTATGAACGAATGCAGCTTGTCAATCCATAAACTGCTCTTTGAATGAGCACCAAATCGCATTAACATTCTCACCCTCAAGTTTGATCTGGAATAAGTTTCCCCGAAGGCCTTTAGAATTTGTATAACGGAAATCTAGTTTTGCACTCGGAGGACTGGTGGGTCTGCTGCTAAAGGTGCGAAGAGAGAACCTAACTAGATTGTGGTCACTACCTCCAAGTGATTCCCCAACAGATAAGCTGGTCACACTTTCTTCTTCAGTGGTGAACACAAGATCTAGTATATTGTTCCCTCTAGTTGGCTCGTTCACCCTCTGGGTCAGAAAGTTATCATTGGCAAAGTTCACAAGCCGCCTACCTTCAGCATCGGCAGTTCTTTCTTCCCAGTTTACTAGGCAATTGAAATCACCTAAGATCACACTGGTTTTACCCTCGCACTCGGTCTTGTGTACAGAAGTTCATCCTTTTCAACACTTTGATGTGGAGGCCTGTGCATCAGAACAATCCTATAGATAGAGTTACCTAGATTGAGGTCTAGCCTACTCTAAGCAGTTCACGTTCTGACCTGACCTTGCAGTCAATTGGATTTAGAAAATCTCTGATGTACAAAAGAATCCCGCCCCCTTCCAGCATGGTTCGGTTTTTGTGGAATATCCTATATGCAGGTATTTCAAGAGAGAGGGAGAGGGTAATGCGAGCTGGTATTTTAATTTTAATTCTATTCTAACCTACAATATCCACTTCTAATCCTTTTCCACAAACCCCCGCTCATGACGGTGCCCGAGAACAGTGTTGTGCGAGACCCCCCCCCCCCCTACACACACTGTGACGTCTACCAGCGATAGCAGAATCGCCTCTCGTTAGCCACTAGCGCTCGCCAGGGACATCGAAATGGGCTACAGTTATCAGAGAATGTTGTTCTTTCTTTCCTAGTAATCGCATTGTCACAGACAGTCCAGTGATGGTCTTTGTTTTCGTCTGTGACAACGGGTTATATTTTATATCAACAGTAGTGATAATAGTACCAGCGTGGGAATGAGAAAGACTTTCAGAGCGAAGAGGTAGTGTCTGGCTGTGTCCTGTGGCGCCTGCTGTCTTGTGACATCTCGGCCCGTGATTGGCCGACCATCGCGCCTTTGCGGGCTCCTGTGTAACTAACCTCCTCCATGAGGGTCCCCCGGAGCTGTCCTCGTCAGGACAGGCTTGGCGCGCGTGCTTCTAACATCCCTTTGCATACTCTCTCCCGATCACCACCTTTATCACTGTTTCTCTCACTCGATTCTCTCTTTCCATACTCTAACCTTTATTAACTGCACTCCCCTTGGGTTCTGCATACGGTTTTCATAGCCGGCCCATTGTATTGCATGCGCCGTCCTCAGAGATATTTACATGTACTTAGAATAGGTTTGAGGGTTCTTAGTTAGTATAGGTTAAGAACTTTGTGTGTCTCCATTATTGATTTAGTGTTTCTGCTCTTTTATTTAATGCTAGACTGGGATAAGGTAACTGTAGTCGTTGTCTCCGATGTGTGTACGGTTTGCTTATACCTACACGACTTCGACCGGTCCTGTGGTAGCCTGGGTTGTCTTTTCGGTTGCGTCCTTTGCGAGTGCAGCATTGTGTTGACTGAGGGTTTTGGCCTGTACCAGTTCCACACTTTGCTGCCTCTTTGCTTGTCTTTAGAGGGTCGCCAGGATAGAACCTGATACTTGTGATCTGGATCTATCAAGAGAGCCCCCTCGTCAATTAACGTAACTTAAAGGATGCAGTCTTAAGGACATCGCTAGGCTACGAGCCTGTCTTGCTCAACCCCAGTTCCTTACCTAGAGTGTCCCAGCTAGACATTATTAATCGAGTAGACACTTGTTAGTATTTAATATAAGCTCTTTGATATGTGCGCATTATTATTCACAGCATTTATTAGTCTAGGTTGTTGCTGAGCCGCACAACCATAGCAGACTGTTTCGTTGATGAGGAAGCACTTCTTTTAGTGTCGAGCATTGCTACCGTTGCGCATTTATAGTATTCTCGTGTCAGTTAACATTATATGTCCTATCTTTTAGTGTATTCGATTTACACGTGTGGTGTCCTGCCTTTATATAGTTTAAGATACGAGCATCTTATAAGCATCAGACTTTATTCAGAAGTTTCCAGGTCTATGCTGTAGGACTATACTTCACTTTCTTTCAGATAGGAGTGAAGAGTTTATTGTTGTTTAGAGTAACTGTATTGAAGCATCTTTTTATTGTATTAAATCTTGCAGTGATTTAATTGATCTTTCCATAGATTCCTTTTTATGCATTTTAACGTAACTTGCATCTTGTTTGTTATCAGGCTATACCAGTACAGGTTAGCCTGAAGTAGAGTACATTTATGCCCAGTTAAGGATACCCCACTATCGCAGATTAACCCTGGAGGGTATAGGTGTTTTTGTTCGCCGGCATATAAGTTCGAGGGTTTGGATCTAGCGTACCGTTGTTGCATAGTGCCCTATTACTAGTCCAATCATTAAGTGCCCTTGTTTTATTCGTATTCCCGGTCGTAACAAATGGCGACCTTGCCTAGTATCTTATCTTCGTCGTCATAACAAATGGCGACCTTAGTCTAGGATTTAGTGAACTAAGAAATAATTGCAGGATTTTTTTGTGGAGATTTTTTTTTTTAATCACCGTTTGGGGGTCGATTGTTATTTCTCACAGTTTGGCAGTGGACATTTGTTTTTGAGGAATATCTTGGACACGGATTTTTTTTTGGCAACGTAGTATAGCACTTGAGTTGTCTTCAAGCATTTTTTGAGTGAATAGTGCTACATGAGAGTTTAGGTACTTCTTTTTTTTTATAAACGTTGAGGATTTCCGGTGGACACTATGTCGAACGACGGATCAGTGCACAGTGAGGACACAGTACGGGAAGCAGGCTCTGAGGTGCAGAAGCTGGGTTTGTTAGATGACATTAGAGTAGTAACTAGTGAGGAGGATGCAAGGAAGTTTCTGGAGATGCCTATTACTGTTGACCGGGTGTCGGGGATTGATCGGTATGGTCTCCAGTGTTTGGCCACGGTCATGGGGCATGTTGGCACTAGCAGCATGACGAGAAGTGACCTGGTGGCATGTGTGCTGGGCTGGGTGCGTGGTGCACAGGGTGGAGCGGGTGCTTTGGCATCTTCGGCCAAGCCCCCCCTCCACTCTACTCCCATCATGCTCTCTAGAACACCGTATCCGAGGACGTTCCCGCAGGCCGATAGTCACTGGCAGCGTGGTTTGCCCCTGGGTGGATCACTGGGTGGGTCTCCAATTGGTGCATCTCCTCCTCAAGGTTTAACTCCAGATATGATCTTCCAGCTTGAGATGGCTAAGATGCAGAAGCAGCAGCGGGAATCTGAGCTTGAGATGGCTAAGCAACAGCGGGAATCTGAGCTTGAGATGGCTAAGATTCAGGCTGAGGAGAGAAAGGCCATATGTGAGGCTGAGCTTCAGGTTGAGGCTACGAAGTACTGTGCAGACATAGAGCTTGAGAAGTCTCGGGTGGAGTCGACAGGGCAGCGTCTCGGTTCTGGGAATCGAGGTCTTGATCAGTCTTTGTCGCACCTTCTTAAGTTGGTCCCTGCATTTGACGAGTCGGGTGTCGTCGAGTTTTTCCTGCGTTTTGAGAAGAAGTGCTGGGAGCACCAATGGTCCGAGGTTAAGTGGGCAGCCCTTGTTTCCTCTAGGTTGGTTGGCAAAGGACTCAAGGCATATGATGCGTTGCCCTTGGAGTCTTGCATCGATTATGAGGTATTGAAGGAAGCTGTTCTGTGGGCGTACGAGTTACAACCAGAGACATATACAGTAGGTTGAAGTTTCGGGGTGTTACGAAGGGTCGTGAGTGCACTTTTCTAGAACATGCCCGGGAACTGTCTGATGCTTTGAGAAATTGGCTGAGGTCAGAGAAGGTGACGACGTTCGAAGAGCTTGAGCAGTTATTCCATCTAGAGCAATTTTTTAAATGCACAGGCGGCGACCTGACTTTGAACCTCAAAGAGAAACAACCTAAAACTCTACAAGAGGCAGCCGAGATGGCTGACCTGAGATTATCGCTGATTCGTGGGTGCGGGTCTGCACAACGGACCGATGCAGTTAACAAGGGGTGCAACACTCCACCCCCCCCCCACCCCCCGAGTCAGTGATGCAACATTTAATAACGAAAGTAAGAGCAATGATACTAATTTTGATCACAAACCAAAAACCGTCCCGTTTAAGAAAGGTCAGGGCCCTTCCCCACCTCAGGGGAAGTCCAAGGGTGAAGTAGAGTGTTTTAAGTGTCATAAAAAGGGGCATTTTGCACGTTCCTGCCCTAGTAACCAACCTACAGCAGTCGTGTCTTTGGCTAGCAACATTGGGGTGTCTCTGAGGTCTTCTGCGTTTACCCGGGGTGATATGTCAGATGCGGGGGCACAGCCAGTGAAGGAGTGTCCGGAAGGCTCGAAACCTGTCCGCGATGCTTTTTGCGACCATAGAGGGCGTGGCTGCGTGAATTGGGCTGGTTGCAAGCATGGGTTGGAGTTGTTGCGTGATACAGGTGCATCCCAGACTCTGATGAAAAACTTTACAGGCCAACCTATAAACGCGGCACGGGTAGTTGTGGTGCAGGGTATTAATGCTACACGGTCATACCCGTTGGTTCGAGTGGAGCTGGAGGTTGATGGTGTGACACGAGAGATAGATGTTGGAATCGTAGAGAAACTGCCAGTAGAGGGCGTCGACCTTCTTCTCGGCAACGACTTTGTGGTGCCTACTTCTGAGGTTCCACCCTTAGTCGTTGCCGAGAGGGCGGCCGACGTGAGTAGGGAGGAGCAGGAGTTGGTCGAGAGGTGTCAATTACAGCAGATGGCGTGGGTTGTCACCCGATCTCGTGCATCTAAGGTGTCACAGCTTATTCCTCAGTCTCTAGACCAGCGGAGGAACGGTCGGAAGGAGAAAGCTAAAGTTGGGAGAAGTTTTGTGAGTTTTGATCCAGCGGCTCTTCTTGGCGACTCGGTACTTGACCCAGAGGTGAGCTCCGGAGTGGCCCCAGAACCTGTCCCACCTAGTGACATGGTTGGGCGTGATGGCACTCCGCGACAGAGTAGTTCCCAGGTGGAGGAGAGTTGTGGGAACGGGGCTATTGAACACGAGGACGGGGAAACATGTCATGTGAACCTGTTAAAGGAGTTTGTGAGGCAACCACCTGAGCAGCCTACTGTCCCTGCGTTGGTCTGCAGCGACCAAGGTGGAGAAGGAGAGGGGGGTAGTGGGGCACAGGTGGAGGAGAGTTTGGATTGTCATGTCTCGGTGGAGCAGTGGGCGGGGGACACGAGTCAGGTGGCTGTGGAAGCGCTAGAGCACTTGCCTGAGCAGCAGTGTGCAGCGCTCCAGCACCGGCTCGGTTCATACCCCACTGTTTGTGCCGAGCACCCAGGCCTCACAACTCATGCGGTGCACGATGTTCCGCTGGCAAGTCACTTGAGTGTTAGTAGACCGTTAGCCTCATTGTTTCGGTGGTTCAAGGTGGGCGACGAGGCTTTGGCATGGTTGTCAGGTAAGGGTCGACCCATGGCTGCCAAGGGTGGTGGTCAGAATGAGGACATTGAGCAGATTGGTGAGGTGGGCTGTGGAGTGGATGTGCCCGGTCGTCGCATAGCCTCCCAATGATGCTCTAGTCGAATGCAACAGCCCTACCATAGACCGAATGTATCTGGCCATGTCGCTGAAGGCGGTGATGCTGCGCAGGCAGATGTAGTCGCAAGGAATGCGGGGGTGCGCATGTACGGTATCGGCGGGGAAGCCTTAGCAATTATGAACTATGGGAGTGACTGCACAGGTGGTACTGATTGTCCCTCTCATGACCTGGCTGTTCTAGGGACGAAGGTGGAGACGGAGGGAGACTATAGTTTAGAAGCTGCGGTCTCGGCTGGGTTGTGGGAGGGCACTAGGCATGTTGTTCTTCGAGATAAGTTGCAACCTCTTGTTCCTGAGCGCCAAGAGATGTTGTTTACTAGGCTGTGGCAGTACTTCCGCATGTTTGTTGCTTCTCCAGGCCTGATGTACGGGGTAGAATCCGACATGGAGGCTGGAGACAGTGCAAGGCTCAAGTTAGTTCCCTACCGTATAAATCCTGCTCAACAGTCTGTCGTGAAAGCAGAGCTAGACTACATGTGGATAAAGGGTCTGAGGGATAAAGGATATCGTGAGTGGCCGTTGCCAGTGAGTTTGCAACCTGAGTTGAGTGGCAAGATCCGTGTGTATGTTGATTGCAAGAGTGTGGGTGCATTATCCCTGACAGACGCCTATCCATTACTCAGAGTTGACGACACCATAGACCGCTTCGGGGCTGCCTCGCTCATCACAAAGGTAGAAGTAGTGAAAGGTTATTGGCAGGCCCCGTTGCCGGAGAGAGCGAACAGAAGTGCCAGTCTTGTGATGAACTGGGCAGTTTATCAGTGTCAGGTGTTGTTTTGCTGCCGGAACACAAGTTGGATGTGTGGCATGTTAAGGGCACTGATAATGTTTTGGCTGATTGTTTGTCACGGGAGGGTATGTTTGCAGGAGAACCCTTGCCGTTCAGTCAGTGTGTGTTGAGAGTGGAGAAAAACTAGGCTTTCCCCCTATAGAGCAGCCGTCAAAAACAACATTAAAATTAAATAAAAAATCACATAAAAACTCTTTCTTTTTTATAGTTAATTGTAAGTTGCCAATGTTATAGCTAAAGTCCTAAGTTGAACCTGTCTTTCACTTAGTAGGCTGGGCTCTGTTGAAGCTCGCTCAGGGAGCATAGCAGGCTAAAATTATACTATTGTGTTTGGGAGGGGTTGTAAGATTTTCTTTATGCTAATATGTTGTTTTATTTAAGATTGAGCTTTGCATTTCATTTCTGGTGGAGTGGCTAGGTGTGGCGGGTCTTGTCGGCATTCTGCTTTGTCAGATATGGTGCTCGCCTAATGTTGAGCGTCCCATATCTTGGGAGGGTGTGACGTCTACCAGCGTTTGCAGAATTGCCTCTCGTTAGCCACTAGCGCTCGCCAGGGACATCGAAATGGGCTGCAGTTATCAGAGAATGTTGTTCTTTCTTTCCTAGTAATCGCATTGTCACAGACAGTCCAGTGGTGGTCTTTGTTTTCGTCTGTGACAACGGGTTATATTTTATATCAACAGTAGTGATAATAGTACCAGCGTGGGAATGAGAAAGACTTTCAGAGCGAGGAGGTAGTGTCTGGCTGTGTCCTGTGGCGCCTGCTGTCTTGTGACGTCTCGGCCCGTGATTGGCCGACCATCGCGCCTTTGCGGGCTCCTGTGTAACTAACCTCCTCCATGAGGGTCCCCAGGAGCTGTCCTCGTCAGTGACAGGCTTGGCGCGCGTGCTTCTAACATCCCTTTGCATACTCTCTCCCGATCACCACCTTTATCACTGTTTCTCTCACTCGATTCTCTCTTTCCATACTCTAACCTTTATTAACTGCACAACACTCCCCTTGGGTTCTGCATACGGTTTTCATAGCCGGCCCATTGTATTGCATGCGCCGTCCTCAGAGATATTTACATGTACTTAGAATAGGTTTGAGGGTTCTTAGTTAGTATAGGTTAAGAACTTTGTGTGTCTCCATTATTGATTTAGTGTTTCTGCTGTTTTATTTAATGCTAGACTGGGATAAGGTAACTGTAGTCGTTGTCTCCGATGTGTGTACGGTTTGCTTATACCTACACGACTTCGACCGGTCCTGTGGTAGCCTGGGTTGTCTTTTCGGTTGCGTCCTTTGCGAGTGCAGCATTGTGTTGACTGAGGGTTTTGGCCTGTACCAGTACCACACTTTGCTGCCTCTTTGCTTGTCTTTAGAGGGTCGCCAGGATAGAACCAGATACTTGTGATCTGGATCTATCAAGAGAGCCCCCTCGTCAATTAACGTAACTTAAAGGATGCAGTCTTAAGGACATCGCTAGGCTACGAGCCTGTCTTGCTCAACCCCAGTTCCTTACCTAGAGTGTCCCAGCTAGACATTATTAATCGAGTAGACACTTGTTAGTATTTAATATAAGCTCTTTGATATGTGCGCATTATTATTCACAACATTAATAGTCTAGGTTATTGCTGAGCCGCACAACCATAGCAGACTGTTTCATTGATGAGGAAGTACTTCTTTTAGTGTCGAGCATTGCTACCGTTGCGCATTTATAGTATTCTCGTGTCAGTTAACATTATATGTCCTATCTTTTAGTGTATTCGATTTACACGTGTGGTGTCCTGCCTCCTGCCTTTATATAGTTTAAGATACGAGCATCTTATGAGCATCAGACTTTCTTCAGAAGTTTCCAGGTCTATGCTGTAGGACTATACTTCACTTTCTTTCAGATAGGAGTGAAGAGTTTATTGTTGTTTAGAGTAACTGTATTGAAGCATCTTTTTATTGTATTAAATCTTGCAGTGATTTAATTGATCTTTCCATAGATTCCTTTTTATGCATTTTAACGTAACTTGCATCTTGTTTGTTATCAGGCTATACCAGTACAGGTTAGCCTGAAGTAGAGTACATTTATGCCCAGTTAAGGATACCCCGCTATCACAGATTAACCCTGGAGGGTATAGGTGTTTTTGTTCGCCGGCATATAAGTTCGAGGGTTTGGATCTAGCGTACCGTTCTTGCATAGTGCCCTATTACTAGTCCAATCATTAAGTGCCCTTGTTTTATTCGTAGTCCCGGTCGTAACAACACACACACACACCCACACACACACACACATACACATACACACACACACATCGGTTACAAGGTGAGATGGGTATCGTACTGGTCAACCTAAGCTACTGGTCAACCTAAGCCTTCGGGTGAGACTGGTACCGTAGTGAGAATGGTACCGTACAGATTAACCCTAAGCCTACGTTTCCGGATGTCGCCAATTGGCTAACATACAGACTACACACACATCCACAGCCATTCCAACGATACATAAACACTTAACATGCATTTCACGCAATACATTCCCAGTTAAGGAGGCGCTATAATAATGAGCTTAGCTCGCATTGCGTGGATTCCCCTTGACGAACAAGTAACTGAGTAACACATACACACTCACTCAATGTACGGAACTGAACTCTCTTCTTTTCTTCCTCCGCTCCTTATCTCATTCTTTTCTTTCTCTTTTCTCTCTCGGGGAAAATATGGGCGATTTAAAAAAAAATGTCTTCAGTGGAATTTACATAAGGAGGCCGACCACAGTGATCCCAAAAAGCCTACCCATATATAAGTTTCTTCCTTCTGCTCGCTCTCTCTCTCTCTCTCTCTCTCTCTCTCTCTCTCTTTCTCTTTCTCTCTCTCTCTCTCTCTCTCTCTCTCTCTCTCTCTCTTTTTCTCCGTCTTTCTCAGATATGTTGTGACCCAGGTTTGAATCCCAGGAGGATCAAATGCTTTCATTAATTTCATTGGGAGATGTTTGGTGTTGGGTGTGAAATTTATAAATAAGATTATACATCGATGATCACTACATGTACAATACAGTGGTGATGGGCTGGTCTATCAGAGTGAGAGCTGAGCGATCTCTGCCATACCCATAGCTTACTCTGACTGTTCCTTTTACTTATATATTTTCTAGATCTCAAGTGACGGCGTCTCTTCCGTGGATTGACCTCCCAATCTACCAAGATTGGAAGCTAAAGCGTCACATTTTTCCATTGCCCCTCAACTTTCTCTTCATAATTGCTGAGGGGCACAGGGCCCTGGGTTGGGCTTTCGTTTCCTGGGCGTTTCCGCACCCTCCTCAGCTCCCCGCCATGGAGTGGCTTCGGTCACCCAGGCTTTATTGTGGTCGGCAGGGAGGGTTCTATTTGGGGCGCTTGGTTATGGCCTTGGCCTTGCTCGGGGCCTTGGGGCTGTTCGGCCAGGCAGCTTGGGGAACAACAACAACAACAACATGTACCATACAATACATAATAAACATGTTACTCACTCTCCCTCTGATACATGAAGGATCATTTATACCTGTGTTATGTTCTATCCAATCTATTCTATATACTTGGGCCCAATCCCCACTTTTCCTATTTTATTTATTTTATTTTATTTTATTTATTTTTATTTTTTTGTTTTATTTTATTTTTTAGGGGGGGGGGGGCTGACTCAAGACAGAGCCAGAATAGGGACACCACAACAGAAAACAATGAACACACAAAAACAAAATACAAATTCACACACATCTAGGTCATCCAGGAGAAGACTCAGTGACCAGGGTCACCAAGGTCCCTCCAGCACTTCCCCGGCCCCCGACCACCCGGAGAGGTTCCGATCTCGGTAGGCAGACATGCAGCAGAGTGAAACCACAAGCCCGCCCACCACACTTCCAGAGGCACCCTTCATATTAACCGTCTCCCCGGACCAGGTGCCTGATGGACTATTATCTAGTCCAATTTGTGCCCGACCCCTTCCCCCAAATGCCCACGTGTTCACTCATCTATTCACAAGCATTCTCCATATACTACCCCCTCTACGTAGAGTATGTAGCACCCGTTTTGCAACACAATCCCACCCCTACTCTGTGCAACTCTTCAACCCAAGAGTGAAACGATATTCCGAATCTATCTTCTATTCAACAGCTGAGCTCTGAAAGCTCTCTCCATGAATCAATCTTTCCCTCATCCTAAGACATAAATTGCCTCAAACTCCATTTAAGAACACAAGAACATAAGACAAATCGAAATCTGCAGAAGGCCTATTGGCCCATACGAGGCAGACCCCTTCTTCCCTACATCCCTATTCGTTCTTTATACCCTACGTCACTACATCCCTCACTATAACCTATACCCCCTGCACTACGTATATCCCCTACACTACCATTATCTTATACTGTAGCTACCTAAGAACATATCCCACTACAATCTACATATTAAACTACATCTATCTTACAGCTACCTAAGAACATTTGTCGTGGCATTTTGGCTCGAACATTCCTTAATTGTCACTCTTTCAACTTGTCACAGGCAGTTTTACCTTTTGTCTCCCTCATCCTCATAGAATAAAAATAAGATAGTACGGTAGACACAACTCACCGCTTGATTCACTGCTTTACCAATTATTACAGCATATTTCTGGTCAATACTGGAGGAAAAATATGAGTGCTAGAGTACTCTCTCTCTCTGTGTGTGTGTGTGTGTGTGTGTGTGTGTGTGTGTGTGTGTGTGTGTGTGTGTGTGTGTGTGTGTGTGTGTGTGTGTGTGTGTGTGTGTGTGTGTGTGTGTGTGTGTGTGTGTGGTGTGTGTGTGTGTGTGTGTGTGTGTGTGTGTGTGTGTGTGTGTGTGTGTGTGTGTGTGTGTGTGTGTGTGTGTGTGTGTAAATTATATACTGATGTTGCAGGAAGCGTAAGCGTGTGTATCTGCAAACCGAAATCATTGTAAATCTCAAAATGAAACCGAAATACAGGAAAATTAAGGCATAATACCATTGTTTTGGTCTTAGTATCATCACTCCCCAAAACATAATAAGAACTATAAGCCATAATTTGAACACAACATATACAATAACACACTAAGCTAATAATAATACAATAACACACTAAGCTAATAATAATACAATAACACACTAAGCTAATAATAATACAATAACACACTAAGCTAATAATAATACAATTACACACTAAGCTAATAATAATACAATAACACACTAAGCTAATAATAATACAATAACACACTAAGCTAATAATAATACAATAACACACTAAGCTAATAATAATACAATAACACACTAAGCTAATAATAATACAATAACACACTAAGCTAATAATAATACAATAACACACTAAGCTAATAATAATACAATTACACACTAAGCTAATAATAATACAATAACACACTAAGCTAATAATAATACAATAACACACTAAGCTAATAATAATACAATAACACACTAAGCTAATAATAATACAATAACACACTAAGCTAATAATAATACAATAACACACTAAGCTAATAATAATACAATAACACACTAAGCTAATAATAATACAATAATACACTAAGCTAATAATAAAACAATAATACACTAAGCTAATAATAATACAATAATACACTAAGCTAATAATAATACAATAACACACTAAGCTAATAATAATACAATAACACACTAAGCTAATAATAATACAATAACACACTAAGCTAATAATAATACAATAATACACTAAGCTAATAATAATACAATAATACACTAAGCTAATAATAATACAATAATACACTAAGCTAATAATAATACAATAACACACTAAGCTAATAATAATACAATAACACACTAAGCTAATAATAATACAATACTACACTAAGCTAACAATAATACAATAACACACTAAGCTAATAATAATACAATAACACAAAATAATCAAAAGGGACTCGGTTTTAGTTTTGTCTCCCTGCATGCAATTAATACAACTATAATCCATTCAGTATAAGTAGGCCAAAAATGTTGACCACTAAACTCTTATAACACCGAAAGCATTAAGGGGGCATGGTTGGTTTTTCTGGTCCCCCTCTCTCCCTCATGTCTAGCCCCATTAGTTTTCAAATTTTAAGACGTTCGCCCCATTAGTTTGGCGATTTTAAGACTTTTCGCCCCACTTCTTTGTTAATATTAAGAGTTTTCGTGTCATTTAGGTGTCGATTCTGTCGAGCGATAGGGAGCCTGTAACTAAGGAGGGACCGGCTTTCGGCCAGGATTTTTTTTTACCGAAAAATGTACAAATATATCTAGAAGGGGGATCTTGGGGATGTTTTTTTATAGGTTTGATGGAGGTCATGGAAGGGATAAAATTACACGGTTTATGATCAAAGTTTTCGATGAATTATGGATATTTTAATTGTACAGCTCACCACATAAGTTCTGTTCCTCTTCGTGATTTTATACATGGAAATATAATGCACGTGGTTGATTATTACGGGTGTAGTTTCTAATGCAGTGTTTAACTCATCTGGCTAGTCAACTGATAATTAAAAGAAACCACACTCACAATTCATTCATACTATTTTGCTTTCATACATAAAATCACGACGAGGAACAGAACTTATGTGGCCAACTGTACAGTGGTGGTCAATAATACTGTTATATTATGAAGCCGCCTCCAACTGATGATATTTATGTGTTTGTTTGTTTAGACATCAAGCAAGCTTAAGGGGGTACTACTCGCTTTTTCTGGACCCCCTTCTCACTCATGTTTAGCATATTAGTTTAAGACGGTCATTCCTTTAGTTTGGCGATTTTGAGACCTTTTGCATGATTTTGTTGTCAATATTAAGACCTTTCATGCCCTTTAGGTGTCGATTTTTTCCTGGCGAGCGATAGCCAGCCTCTAATTTTAGAAGGAATCGGCCTTTGGCCGGGACATTTTTGTACCAAAAAAATTAACAAATTTATCTGGAAAGGGGGTCTAGGGGGTGTTTTTATAAGCTTGATGGAGGTCTAGCGAGGAAACTAAAAAATAAATAAAATATATAAAATTATAAATATATAGACCAAAAACCAAGTACTACCCCCTCAAGCAATCATCCCTAAGATTCCCATCGCTGTCGCAGGCCAAGAAATAAATCAACACGTAAATGGCCCGAAAGGTCTTAATGCTGATAAAGAAATGGGCCTAAAGGTCTTAAAATTGCGAAACTAATGGGGCGAACGTCTTAAGATCACATAATTAATGGGGATAAACATGAGACAGAAGGGGATCCAGAAAAAAAAATACCTCCCCTAAACTGTGGTGGCCCTCTCAAATTAAGTTTGATTTATTTTATCCTTTAGGGACTGAAATATTTTACAACCCTTAGAAGATACAATTACGCATTTCTTTTCAATTATCTGGTTATTATTATACGATATAATGCATATTAGGAAGGGTATATGGAAGTCAGAGGGTTAATTGAGATAGTCTTTACTCCTATTATTCCCACAGATCCTTCGTAAAGTATATAAAATGGTCTAATGATAGCCAGATTATATTGTGAATATGCGTCATAATCTTCAAAGGGTTAATTAGAATCAAATGTTCCTGGTTAACCCATTAAGGATTATCATTAGACCATTTTATGCAGCTTTGGAGGGGTCTGTGGGAATGAAAGGGGTAAAGAATGTCTCAATTACCCTATGACTTCCATATACTCTTCCTAATCTGATTATAATCGTCTAATTAAAGCCAGAAATCATAATAGAAATGCGTCATCGTATCTTGAAAGGGGTAACTCTGGAAGGCCCTCTCAAATTATAAGCATTAATTGATTAGACAATAATCCTTTGGGACTGAAATATTTTGTTATTCGAATAAAATGTTGGGAAGTTATTTAGAATAATATATAATAATCAAACTAGAGAGGCACTCGGTAGAGGGCATACCTTGGCCTACACTGGCTGATCCTTTACCATTAACCCGTTCCGCGCCGCCATATTCCCGCTCATTCAGGCATTCCTGATTGCTTAAGCAAGTGAATGAAATGAAATGTTTCCAGAAAAAAACACTAGAAGAAAAGAGCTATCAAATGACATCAGAACGAGCTTTCTAGCTAGCGGGGTTCACCCGCAGCATTACTACAGATATCGACGATATTCGCAAATAAATGTTTTCTTTCTATGCAATGTTCCGCTAAATTTACCTTTCACAACATTGAATATATCTTGCGAGACCACCCCAAGAGCCTCAGTGCTGAGGCAGACTTGCCGGAGAGCGGACTGGGGCCTGTCGCGCTCCTGATCACTCACGCTCGTCTCTACAGGCTTTAATGGGCTAATAATTCCAGGATATATCCAGGGCATACCAGTACGGTCCCCACAATGAAAAGGTTAATATCATAGGCCTAAATATTTTTCTGGGTTCTCCGGATTGCCTCCTAAATTTAATCACTTCTTCCTTACTGCATATCCTATCTGATCACCAATTTCCGTGAACATAGTTTGATAACTTTGTAAGATCTTGTTTACAAACAGACAGACAAGCAAACAAATGGAGACGAAAACACAATTTCCGTCGAACTTCGTTGGAAGAGGTAATTATTGAAAGGGCTATAAGTTATTGATGATTAATAAGTTAATATTATTATTGCCTATTAAATATATTGTTTTCAATCGACGTGGTTTCTAATCAAGACATTTTTCTTGTTTTGGACAGTAAACCTTGGCTATAAAGGTTTGATATGGATGACTGCCGACTTTATTGATATCGTAAATAATTACCTCCGCCAACGAAGTTGGACGGAGGTTATTTTTTCACCTATGTTTGTATGTCTCTTTGTTTGTCTTTAAACAAGATATATCACAAAGATATGAACCGATTTTCACAAAATTTGGTGGGCAGATAGGATGATATTCACCAACTAAGAAGGGAATAATCTTAGGAGGCAATCCATACATAATCAGCTTCTTAGCTTATGTCTAGATCCATTTAGGTTTATTTTGTGACAAAGCCAGTGTAGCCGAAGGTATGCGCTTTACCTAGTGCCCCTGCAAAGGCAGTAAAACCAGGAGCCTAAACGGAAAAACCCAGGCGAAGTGGGATATCTTTTTTGGCCTTGTGCTTACAGTGTTCGCCTTGTAATTAAGGGGACCCGGGTACGAATCCCGGCCAGGGATAGCCCATAAAAGATTTTTCGGGAGGCGAATCTCTGCATCAAAGTTAGCTTAGCTGCTATGGTAACATTGTAAAAGTAGAGTAAAAAGTATTTATGAGCAAACAAAAAGTAGGTTTCACTCCCATTCCGCCCCTCCAGTTGAGTATTAAACCCCTTGATAACTAGAGATCCTTCGTATGTATGTATGCATAATACTAAGGCACATACCCCACAGCTGGGGGTGGCCGACTCGAGACAGAGCCCAAACAGGGAAAACACAACACAACATATGAAATAAATAAATAACTATAAAGTTCATACACATTTAGGTTGCCCAGGAGAACACTAAGAGACCTAGGCCCATTTGGGGTCTCAAACAAAAATATCCCAGGTCCCAGACCTCCTGGAGAGACTCTGGTCACAGCAGGCAGACACACAGGGATCATTCCTAGCTCGCCTAAAATGTTCTAGTGCAAACCAAAACGAACTGTCGATGGAATCCTCGTCATTATCAACATTTTCCTCTTCAATCTTCTCAGCATAACCAAAGTCAACTAACCTTGTGTAATAATCACCTGGGGTGCCACATACCATAACATTTTGGCAATGCATATCACCATGGGTGTAACCAGCATTGTGGAGTTCCTCGACTTTGCGGTCAATATCTTTTTCAAACATCTCGTTGAGCTCATTGATGCTAAAATCATATTTGCAAGCAAAATCAAACATATTCATGCCCTCGACATACTCCATTAGGAAAACTGAGCCATCATAACTTACAGCAATTACCTTTGGTGCACCTCCAGCCCCATTTACATCATACATCACCTGAGCTTCCTCCATAAAGTGACCATCCCATCCCCACCTCCGGTACCAACTTTCAAACAGCATTTTACTCCCTTGTATGTGACCAAAGATACCAGGCCATACATACCTTGACCGAGATCTTTGATGACCTCAACATGGCGCATCAGCTCCTCGCTGGTGTACATTACCCTCTCCATTTCACTATTATGACACCTTTTCATGATTAAAAATAAACACCAGTTATATGAACAACCAATATTATCGATAACAGCACGTTATTATATTTATAATATATGTAGTTTAGAAAAGATGACTAGAGAGCGAAGTTAATCGTCTGCGTCTTGTAAGCAAGAATCAAAAGAGCAGATTGATGAACAGCTGCTCAGCAAATTGTAGACATATACGAAATCGCCGGTGAAGTCTCTTTATAATTATAGTTTATTTTATAATTAATTATATTAAGTCCAACAGAACGCAAATTATCATAACATGATTGCTAAAACCATTTTAAACCATTTTAAATTCCGTGCACTCGATGTGTATTAAACGGTTACCCCTAAAAATTAAATTTTCTCTTAATCTTGGAGTTTAAGAAAACGTATGTTTTAAGGCTAACTTTACTGTTTTTTTCGGTGATTTGAGGCCCCGCATTGGGTTACTTTCGAGCGGCATAATGTGCCATTATGCGGGAGTTGTGCAAGTAATGACGGGATAAGGTCAGCATTATAAAGAGGATGAAACATTAACCCCTTCTCTACCGGCGATGTTTTTTTTTTTATATATTTTATCATAGCTAGCCTAGTATGCAGTATATAATTATATAGCCTACATAGACTATTTTGTGAAGTTTAAGGAAGATACAGTATATGTGGTAGTAAAAAGGGATAAATAAGATAATTTGAAGCCTGTTAATTGCTTGAGGCACTTTTTAAACTGAATAGAATCGTCTAACAGTAGCCAAAATATAGTTGAAAGGACAGCACTGGTACTGATCGAAAGGGTTAGGAGTATCAGCGAAGAGTTATCCACAGAAAAAATAAGTTCGGTTATCAAATATAAAATTTAAGGGGGGGGGTTTTCTGGACCCCCTTCTCCCTCATGTTTATCCCCATTAGCTTTGGGGTTTTAGGACTTTTGCCTCATTTGTTTGTCTATTATATATACTTAGTCCCATTTAATTCTTTGTCGATTTTTGTTTTAGTTTTCGTACAAGCCATCACCTATATGCTCTATCCACTCTGTGACGCCTGCCAGCGTTGGCAGAATCGCCTCCCGGTAGCCACTAGCACTCGCCAGGGCAGTGAAATGGGCTACAGTCTGTCTACAATGTTGTACTTTCTTTCTTGTGAATCGTCATGTCACAGGCAGGGTAGAAGTGGTCTTTGTTTTCGCCTGTGACAATGCATTGTATTTTATATCATGAGTTGAACATAAGATGCATTGTAGTGAAGGAGAGAGAGAGCGAGCGAGCAGGGTGGGGGAGGTGAGTTTTGCTTTTCCTCCTCCTCCCTCCCGGAGGAGTTGTTCGCCCGCGTGGTCTTTTCTCTCGGTTTTGATTGGCTGGTGGTTCCTGGCGCCTTCTGCAGGCCTGCTGCCGGGTGACGTAGCGGCCTGTGATTGGCTGACCACCGTGCCTTTGTGTGGGATCCTGGAGGGGTCCAGAGGAGCTATTCTCCTCAGAGCTTTCCTGACTAGCATACCCTTCACATATCCCTTGCCCCCCTGTCTCCCGACTTCTACCTATAGAGCACTTTCTCTCTCTCTCAACTTCTTACCTCTCATTCTTCTACTCTATTTAATATCATAACTTCCCTTTGGTTCTGCACGATTTCATATATCGGCCATCGTATTATATGCTGAAGCTCTCAGATAACACATGTTTAGTTAGGCATTTTGGAAGGGTTACCATTTATGTCTGTAGAGGTTTGACACACTCACGGTGTCTCCCTTCCTGTATCATGGTGGTCTGCTTGGGGATTTAATGCTAGACTGGGATAAGGCTACTGGTGTTGTGATTTCCGATGTGTACTAGGTCTTGTTGAACCTGTACAATCGCAACAGAGACGTGGAAAGCCTAGGTGGTCTTTCTGACTGTGTACCTTGTGAGTTTAGCACTGTGTTGCGAGTGAGGGCTTTTGCCTCTGCCACCCAACACTGTGCTAACTCGTTTGCTTTGACTTTGAGAGGGTCGCCAGGAGAGAACCAGATACTAGCGATCTGGATCTCTCAAGAGAGCACCCCGTCAATTAACGTAATTTGGCTGCACAGCCTTAAGGACTTCGCTAGGCTACGAGCCGCTTGCTCAGCCATTGTTTCCTAGCCTACTACATCCCAGCTAGACTTTATTCGCCTAGCAGACACCAGATTTAGATTATAAACTCTTTCTGTTATGTATGCATTATTATTCACGGCATTTATTAGTCTAGGTTGTTGTTGAGTTGCACAACCCTAGTAGGCTGTTTCGTTGATGAGGAAGTACTTCTTTTGCTGTTTGAGTTCCTACTATTGCGCAGTTATTATTCCCGTGCCAGTTAACCCTATATGTCCTTACAATTGTCATATCCTGTTCCTGCTTTATACTACAGTTCAAAATCCGATACGATCATCTTAACCTAGCATCAGACTTTCTTCAGAAGATTCCTGCTCGATGCTTTGGGACTTTCGTTCACTTTCTTTAGTATAGGAGTGACAGTTCATTATTGTTTAGAGTAACTTTAAATATACTTCTTCTAGTTTGCATTAAATCATTGGAGTGATTTAATTAAGATCTCTATCTTTTCCTAGTATACCTTATTACCGTAATTGTATGTTGTTGTGATCAGGCTGTATCAGAGATCATCAGCCTGTAGTAGTAGTGCACTTATACTGAGTTATAGGATACCCCGTTATCGCAGATTTAACTCTGGAGGGTATAGGTGTTTTTGTGCGCCGGCATTATAAGTTCAGGGGTTGGATCTAGTGTTACCGTTGTGGCTGTGTGCTTTCCTAGTCCAATGATTAACCTGACAAGCGCGATATAGACCTAGGTGCTAGGGTAGTTATTTGTGCATTTCTAGCCCTGGATTCTGACAGAATTCGTTATATTTACAATATAAACCATTATTTGTTTTCGGTATGCTTTTATTTTACATATATGATGTATATATGAACCTTCAAGAGTGCTAAAATAAGTGGGAAAAGCATTTGGGTGGTGAAAAACGAAGATATTGGCCACCCGGTCATAATCTCAGGCGAGAGAGAGCCACAGGCAGCCCTCCCCTCTCGCTGTCTGGGAGTCAACTGAGACGAGCGGGGCGGTGTGTGCCGGTGTCTGGGTGTTGCATAACGATCTTTTATGCAACCCACTTGTGCTACATTATCGCGGGAGAGAAAAATAACCGATAAATGATGATAATAAGAGGATAAATAGGTGATAATTGAGGAGGGGGGGGAGGGGGGAATAAGGTGGGGAAGGAGGGGAGGGGGAGGGGTGAGAAACACATGGATGAGTACTAGAGGGGAATTATCTCACCTAGAGACAAAATCCTTTGTTTTGATAGGCCCTTTTTTTTTTTGGAAGGCTTTTTTTATGGTCTTGCTTCCATGAGGCCTATCGCGTTCCCTATAGGAAGCCTTCCATGAGGCCTATCGCGCTTGCCGGGTTAAGAGAACTTGTTTTATACGAGCCCCGGTCGTAACAACTCGATCATATGCTGATGACTCTACCTTACACTATTCAACTAGTTTTCACATCACCCCAGTATGCAACCACTCCAAAACTTACGTTACAGGGCCATGGCACGCCTATCTTCTGATCAAAGACTACAGTAGATCTGGACTAGACACGAAAATGGAACTTTGCAGTAAGGGACCCAAAATCGGAGAACGAACCCCAAAGTTCGAACCTTCGTAGCGCAATGGATAAATGCACTGAATTTCGGTGTGAGCATCCTAGGTTCGAATCCCTGTACTGCCACATGTATTTGTTGATTTCATTAATTGGGGGGGGGGGGGTTATAGGGCTGGAGGATCCGAAGACCCCTTTTCACCTTGCCGCGTAACCTATTTTACTGTCAGGCGAAGTGAGGAGTGAAATGTCCGCGAATCTCTCTTAAAAAACAGTAACAGGGATTTACATATAATAGGCTACAACTACGGTAGTTATGACGCTTTAGTCTATTATATCCATCTTACTATTAGTTATGATGCTTTAGCCTATTATATCTCTTACTATTGGATAACCCCGTTAAAAAATAATTAGAAAACAGTAACAGGGATTTACATATAATACAACTATGGTAGTTATGACGCTTTAGTCCATGATATATATCTTACTATTAGTTATGATGCTTTAGCCTATTATATCTATCTTTCTATTGGATAACCCCGTTAAAAATGAATAGAAAATGCTTCAGACAGCTGTTTCAATGCTTCACGCTAAGCTAGCCGAAGCTGAGTTGTTGCATTGGCGAGAATCATCTGTATGTATATACATAGGCTACATATATACATATATATATAATACATCTACAGTGAAGAAAGAAGACTGGGGAAGGTGTAAGAAGACCAACGAGGGGCCGATACTTAAGGCTATCCCTCAACATCATCGCATCGCATCGCATCGCATATACTTTTAATGATGGGAGTGGACATAATACAAGAAACAGGATGTTTAATTTTAAGGTCCCGAGAATCCAAGGACAGGGTAAGCAAACATTCTTCTTCACCGCCATCAAAGACTGGAACGACCTACCCCAGTCAGTCCGTGAAAAGAGAACACTGTATTCCTTCAGACGTAGCCTGAAGGAACACCTGAACCGGACAGCTGCGAGAAGGGAGCACCAAGCTTATGTCTACTACTAAATGCGACATAAGAGATAGACAAACCAAACTGAAATTATTACTGATTACGGATTACTGATATTTACTATAGGATGTAAGGTATCTTAAAATAACCCCCTAGAAATACTTTCTCTAAAGTATCTATTTCTTTATCCTCCCCATTTTCCCCAGCTAACCTAATCCCACAAGGACCCCAATGGAAATACGCCTAACGGCCTTATTGGGCTATCCTTAGTTGGAATTATGCAAGGCTGGTACATGTCATATTTGTAACATACTATGTGGTACCAACTCTGTAAATTGCTAACTAAATAAATATTATTATTATTATTATTATTATTATTATTATTATTGCTGTGCCATAAATCCAAATACTGCTAACTCTTAACTAATTTTCTTTTATCAAAATGACTCCGTGATTCTACTAACTCTGCGAATTTATCACATCACTATACAATATGAAATGATGACGAAATCTACGGCACCGAATCGAATCATCTCTGCCATCTTGACAACAATACTCCGCCGTGTCTTGCATACGGGAGAAGTTTTTTATAATTTGGTGAGTTTTACGGTTCCAGAACTTCCAATAGAGATTATATAATCGTGTGTGGTTGCGTAAGACAGTGGTGGTGAGGTGGGATGGAGCACAGCAGAGGAGGAAAGCTAAATATGGTTATTACAGTGATAAGAGAAATTTGTTTGGAGAGGCTTGGGAGCTTATCAGAGTGTGTGCAGTGGTGTCGAAGGGTTGATTAGATTAATTTCACTTATTGGCGCCTTCTTCTATCCAGGAGTTCATCTTTCGGTACCATTCAAGATGACGGTATTCATTAAGCAGACCACCCACCAATTTTCATTACAATTCTGAAATGAATGTTGGAATACCAATAAACTGTAGGCTACTTTATTTTAATGTAAGTTTGTGGTAGAAGCAAGTATCCCATGCTTACATATTGTTGTCACACGAATCAGCTGTTACTCTCTGAGTCTTCCAACTGACAGTCGATGATGCCAACGGCGTTATAAACTAGTATTTTTTCTGAAGTTTAATGGAATTATATCGATATTGCCCATATACAAATTACAGTATGTTCATGCCAAGTTACAACCCTGTAGTAAACTTAGTTATTGCTTTCATCCCTGTAATTCACCTTTGATAAAGCTTACATTTTCCTCCTCTTCGTGGTATTACATAACTGGTTCACGGTAGAGACACTATAGTAACAGAGATTGACCAACTGCCGCTATTTTAAAGCCACTGGTGATAGGCCTATTTACATTTTGAATATTTTTGTTTACAATTAAATATCACTAATGCCATGATAAACAGTTAGCAATACGGGTACAGGATACATAGTTTGGTCTTTAGGTAGCCTATACATTCTACAAGATAAACAATAAAATATCACCCCGTTTTTAGATAATTAAATATTTGGCAATAAGCGTACAGGAGTCATAGTTTGGTCCTTGGGTATACATTCTACAATATAAATAAAATACATATCACCCCAGTTTTAGATCATTAAACATTTGGCAATACGGGTACAGGATACATAGTTTGGTCTTTAAAACTCCCCCAGACATATTATGTTCCAGTAAGTCCAAGGAGGCGGGAGCCCCAGGATCATTGCCACTGCCTCGCACTACACTCACAACAACACTGCGGCCATTAGAATTATCGCAGGAGGCTGAGGTTGCAACCAACGGTTTTATCGTATGGTAACTTATCGGACTTACTGAGCTCATATGACGCAAAATTGCGTCATAAACTTATTGGAGAGGTATAGAGATAAGTCCATATGACGCGATCGCGTTATATGAGTTTTTGGTGGACTTATTCATATGACGCGATCGCGTCATATATGTCGCAAGGAGTTAGTAATACATTCTACAAGACGACACCCCGTTCTTAACATTAATCCTCCATTACAAACCTTGAATAACTTAATGAAAGCGAATGATCCTCCCTGGATTCGAATTCGGGACACCACAACTAGGATATAAGCATCTAAGCCATTACATCACCAACACAGTTAATATATACAGTATATATATATATATATATATATATATATATATATATATATATATATATATATATATATATATATATATTATGTATATATATATATATATATATATATTATATATATATATATATATATATATATATATAATATATATATATATATATATATATATATATACCCGTTTTTAGATAGCCTAATTAAATATTTGGCTGTATGGGAACAAGATACATACAGTACAATAGTTTGGTATTTAGGTATACATTCTACAAGATAAACATTAACATTACACTCCGTTTTTAGATAATTAAACATTTGGCAATAAGGGTACATGATACATAGTTTGGTCTTTGGGTATGCATTCTACGTGATAGGCCTACAAAATACAATACCACTCCTTTGTTAGATAATGAAGGCCCCAAAATGTCTACCAAAGAGAAGATTGTCCTCTTTATGGTGCACACGTTATCCATGGCAGCTGGCGGGGATCTCAGTACACCGCGGACAAGTATAGTAAACAGGCTCACCACGTCATACCAACAACATTTACTTGCTAATAATCGATTCTGGCTTGTGATTCCTGGATTAAAGCGCTGAATTCAGTTAGACGGGTTGATCAATTCACTATTGTTAAGTAAGTGGCTGAAATTAATGAGGTTCGTACTTTCATGTTGGGTATTTGGGTAATTGATGAACATGGTGTAAACATTGAAAATTATAAATTCGGTTGAGAAAGAGAAGGGGGATAATGGGGAAGGCACGAGAGAGAGAGAGAGAGGGGGAGTGAGAGGGAGGGAAGGGGGGGGGGGAGGGGAAGGTGGCAAGCAAAAGAGAAGAGCGACTGGGGAAGGCACTAGAGAGAGGGAGGGAAGAAAAGTGCTGACAGATACTTGATCGTTGGTATATTTAATTACATAACGTAAGACCTGATGAGCGTTAATTATTTGTGAACTAGGCTTCCATCATGGACTAGGCTTATAATATAGCCTGTGTTGTGTAAAATAAAGTTATGTTGCGTAGCCTACTTGTTTCGAACACATGCGCACGCGCGCACACACGTTCGACTCATTCAAACCTCCTTATTAAACCCCTTTTTATTAGAAGCGATTAAATTGCCGTCATTTAAAAGATAAGTTAACTAAAACATTGCTGGTTCTATTCTGGCCAAGAATAGACGATTTTATTCAACTGTGTAGAAATTAACCTGTCGAAATTAATGGAGCATAAACTATCACAACTAGCTTGTTGACGCCCACATAACCTTCCTATGTATGTATGTGTGTATATACCCAGACATATACCCCATAGCTGGCAGTGACCGACTCGAAACAAAGCTCGAACTGAAACTATTTTATATTCCAATTCTTAGGGCTCGGGACCACTTTCGCGTTATCTTGTCCCTTTTCTGTCTCGTCTAGTAGGTGAATTTTACAAGGGGAGGAGGATTCCTAGCTTCCAGCCCCCTAATTAGGAAAATTAGTAGGCCTACAGGAAAAGAGAGCTGCAGAAATGGCTAAGGTTGGGTAGAGGATGCCAAACCTCACTCTAGACAGGACCAGCCTTCATCCAATTGTCCTTCCTAAACTGCATATATTCAGCTAACCACGACTAAAACACATTAAAAGAGACGTCACCGGTAGGCTACTGAAATAATTTATCTCCGAGATACCTTCGAAAAATGTAGATTCATAATTTGTGTCCTGGAGTGTACCTCTGATTTCCTTCCCATGAACATGAGTGTATGATGGTGCCGTTGTAAAGGCTTATCCCTCAATACCTTCACCTGTTGGCAGAGTCACACGAGCTCTTATTTCCGGCAATTTTAGCTAGGCACCTTTATTTTTGCCAACCATTCAGGGGGTGTTTTCGTATTACCATCGGCAACTAAACTGAAGGTAAATTATATAATAGATTGGTTAAAATCTTTTAAAGTTGATCGACATCGTCTAAAACCATATTGCGTATCACTGATTAATTTATTATTCTCAAGATGCTTAATTATGTGATTATTTAATATAATTTCAAAGACTTTACCAAGAGTGGAAGTTATAGCTATTGGTCTGTAGTTTGATGGATCTGAAGAGGCACCTTTTTTAGGAACTGGATGGATGTTTGCTTCTTTCCAGGGTACTGGGAAGCATGAGGTATGAGTACATAGACGGAAAAAATTTGCCAATACAGGAGCGAGCACCAAGGAGCAATTCTTAAGTACTATTGGAGGAATTTCATCTGGACCAGGAGCCTTATCTACTGAGAGATTCTGCAAAATAGTTTTGACATGTCTGGTGTGGATCTTAAGTGAGGGAATTTCAGGCGAATTAAAATTAAGTACAGGGACATCTTGATTTATTTCATCTAAGGTTGAGTTGGTGGAGAAAATATCCGCAAGAAGGTTAGCTTTACCTCTTGGGTCACTTACAAGATTGCCAGTCGGAGATTTTAATGGTGGAATGGATGAAGCAGTTGTGAAGTTGGATTTGAATGAGTTAAGAGTAGACCAAAATATTTTGTTATCATTTGGATTATTTAGAAGTTTATTTGCCTGCTTGTGGAGAAAGTTTGATTTAGTTAGGTTTAATACAGTTTTGGCATGATTTCTGATGTTTCTAAAGTAATTAAAGGCTTCATGTGTTTTTGATCTTGTGTATGCATTGTAGGCTATTGCTTTTAAATCTAGACGTGTCAGATGTGGATGTTACTTGAGTCTCTGTCAAAAAAAGGAGAGTAGGGGATTCTGCTTGAAGAAATTGGTGTACATAATTGATGTTAGAGTGAAGTCCCCTTATATTGCTAAAGAAAAAGCTGCACCGACGAGCAGCTTATTGTAATACCCTCTACCCGCAAAAATCCCGCAACCATAGAAATACCAGAGTTGACAAAATATAACCGATCGAGTTTGGATTTTAATCAACATTTGATGTCAAACAAGTTCAAAAGTTAAAACCTACACCAAATATCACCTTATATATGGGCTAGACTTAAAAATACTAACTGTAAATTGATGAATTTTACACAAGGTAGTGTTTGTGTGGGTGGATGAGTTTATATAAAGGAAATTGTTCCTGTGTTTTCGACCATTCCATCCTGACAAAGCTGTTTATATCGATCCTTTGCACAATCCATTTATCTTCCACTGTTAGATAACATGATTCATCACGAAGTGTAGCCTACCTGCGGAGATGAAACGCACTTATATATCATAAACTATACGAGAAGACCAGAATTTTAGACCAATTCACATGGATCATAATGTAGGTAAGGTATGTACATAAACGGTACCGGTACCAGGTATATAGTTTTGCTTCAACCGACAAACTTCATGATAAATCGTATATTCTCCTATTATGGAAGGTAACATATATTTATACAACGGACTTTGCTTTAAACCTCTTCAAATAAACCGTTAGTTAAGTTAATTCTTAGGTAGGTTTGGTGGGTTTGATATTGTTGCACGCCAATGGTTGGTAAAAGAGCCAAGTTCAGATTTATATAATTTTGCTGCATTAAAATAGTAAAACTAGGCCTATGATGTATTTTGCTTATATTGCCAACGAGACTACTTAATTTAGTCTAAATTTCCCTGCATATATATATACGAAATTGATCCGACACTTAAGCATACTGTATTGTATAAATGATCTATTCACAAAATTGGCATATGTTGGGGTGAAATTAATAAAATATAGATTATAAAATATGTATATTTTCAGTTGATAGATACCGGTAATGTTGGGCATAGCCTAATCAACTGTTTTCATATGTTTCGTTTTTTTACCGGTACTTACTTTACATCTAGCAGCTTTGCCATTGTAGGCTACCAAGATCAATGCCTTACATTGTGCTTTGTTCCTTATGCTATTTATCATGGAATTTGTCTGTTGAAGCAAACGATATACTTGTACCGTATATGTAGGCCTACCTTAACCTACATTTTAATCTATATGAAGAGGTCTAAAGACACACGATTATTCCTGGTCTCTTCACTTAGTATATAATATATACGTTTGTTATATATCTGCCGGTAGGCTACACTTCGTGATGAATCGTATTGTCTCTCATTATGGAAGGTAAAATAAATTGATATAAACATATCTTGTGTAAGAATGGAATGGTCGAAAACACACGAAAAATCTCCCCTACCCTCACCCATCCACCATAACAGACATTTCATATACATCATTAATGTGGTTAATAGATTGTTGGTGTCCTATTAATGTTTTGTTTTCAGTTGGCTTTGCATAGGATACGGTAATCTAGTGTAGGCTAATGGTATACGCTTTGCCGTGAATTGCGGTTACCTCCCTAATATATCGATAAACATAAATGTGTATACAAATATATTTTGTAAAATGAGACAATAAATATCAGTACAGATAATTAATAAGCCTAGTCCTTATACAAGAAGCTATTAGACAGTTTCCAGACGGCGATGGATGATAAAGAGCTTTGCGCTTTATATACAAAATAATAAAACTTTACTCTTATTGACCGTTGCCGTCTGATAGGTACTGTATGCATCTGTAGTTTTATGAATGAACTAGGCCTATATATATTTGGTAAAGATATGTTCATAATATAGTTGATTCCCCCTCCCTTGCTCAATTCAAATCTAAATTATGCTTAGATTGATATGCAGGATTCGAAGTTGCATAATAAATCGTAGGCAGTGTCCACCAACCTTTAACTGTCTTCGTGGTGCGATGTATAAGGTGTTGATTTTCGGTGTGAGCATCCTGGGTTCGAATCCACGGACTGCCACATGTGTTTGTAAATTTCATTAATCGATTTTAGGAGTATGGTTGGTTGTTGGAAGGAACATAATAATTGATCCAACACCTCCACAACTCGCTCTTCAACCCATAAAATCCCCCTTCCCATTTGTTAGCAACATCTCAACCCCTGATAAACTACCCCATCATATTATTGGTCCGACACACACTACCAGTCACCCATTTGTCAAGCATCTCCAGTACATTCATATCTTGCATCTGACTGGCGTGTCATGCTATCTCCTGGGCTGCCTAATCCTTGGCCTGTCATGCGCTACCAATTGGCGGCCCTACCAGCCTACCAGGTGAGTTAACCAGGTGAGTTAATTATCCAAACATCCACACATATTAAAGGAGAGAGCTCAATATTCAGTCTTATCATCTATTCATCATATTGTTTTATGTTACTGCTTTGAAGCTTGTTATTGTTTCCTTAATATATTTTCCTTACATCTTTGATTGTTTGAAATCAATACAAAATCACAGTCATTGTCTTGTCCGTGTGTGCTAAAACAGCCTGGTACAACACAAACTTGACCAGTCTCTTTGTGCACAAGCGCGCGGCAGCCCCGTACCATAGGGCCAAGGTTTGGTTTGTTTATTATTGTCACGTGACCTGACGTTACGGCCCCACACTGATCCTACTCGGAAGAATATACGATATTCAACAAACGCAATCGCTGGTTTAAACAGTTTATGTATATTCTTATTTGCAGCATGATATATTTATAAACTATTTTTCGAAGAAGTATTTGCAAGAGCATACCAATATTCTAACAAATATTATAACCTAGGAACTAGTTTTTTATGTGCATGACTGCAACGCGCACTGCTCTGAACACTTTCCTTCATGGATTTGGCGCTTGGCATTTTTAGATTAGCATGCAATGTTCTTTTTATACATTAACTTGTATTTCATGAACTCTGGATTTTATATAGATGCGGTAATGAAGGAAAATCGTAAATAATTAAGTATCACTCCACCATCTTTCCCCCGCTTTCTTCTTGGTAACAGGTGGGGTGTCGTCTGCATTTTGACAAGCGACAGGCCACAGGTAAGGGTGTGTGGGGGTGGTGTGTCTCGTGTTGCCTTTTTCCTAGTCCAATTGCTCTTTGCAACTTTTTCTACGTTGCCAAGGTATCGAGTTGTAGTTATTAATTGAGTGACAGGGTTATTAATGCTACCATTATTGTGGTAGGCCTAGGTGTGCAGGGCCCAAGTGTGTGATGGTGAAGTGCTGGTAGCCCGCCATCTTTACAGCTACGTTGTTAGTTTTCGTTTCGCCGTGTTAATTTTATCGATGTTATTTATAGATGCGAGTTTAGTATAAGACTGCAACGAGACTAATAAAACCTAGGATATCTGACTTTGGGTACTGCAACGAGACTAATAAAACCTAGGCTATCTGACTTGGAGTACTGCAACGAGACTAGCCTAATAAAACTTAGACGAGCTGATTTGGGGTAGCCTACTGGTGCATATGTGGCCTAGGCTGGAAGTTAAGACGGATTTTTGGTGAAGTTGAACAGATATATTAGCGGCATTTATCGTTCATTGTCAGGGTTTTATCAATTTACAGTTTGCCGCAGAGCCGCACCCACCTCCTACCAATAGTGGAAGTTAGGAGGTGGAGCGACGGAGGGGGGTTGAGGGAGTGGGTGCAGCACTGCCAAATCATGATCCCAACTGAATAGAATATGTGCGGCAAATTGTACCTGACCCTCTACATTTGACCACTTGCGAGTTTCGTTCTATAAGGAAGGTGGAGCAGTAGACATCGATAGTAAATATAAATGCAATAATAATGTAGGATTCTGATGGCTAAATAGTATGTAAAATTGGGTTTTATGTATTGATAAACTTATTACAACCGTATTTTAGCTGGTAATTCTGCTAAATACCTATGTCTACAGTTCTAACTTCTTTACAAAACGAAACTCGCAAGTGATCAATTCCCGCCGATTTTCCGGATCCATTTCTGCCAGCGTTCGTGCAGCGTGGGTGACGGTCAGCATAGATGCCAGATTTCGTGTTGCTGGTTAGCCATCTTGCTACCATTGATGCAGGCCTTGCTAAAATGCTAACATTGATGTAGGCCTTGCCTATATATAATGGATAAATGCACTGAATTTCGGTGTGAGCATCCTAGGTTCGAATCCCTGGACTGCCACTACACATGTATTTGTTGATTTCATTAATTGAGTTTAGGAGTAAAGTCGGTTGGTGGAGGGAACATAATAATTGATGCAGGTCTTGCTATCATTGGTGCAGGTCTTGTTAACATTGATGTAGACCTTGCCAACATTAATGCAGGTTTTACCAACGTTGATACAGGCCTTGCTGACATTGATGCAGGTCTTGTCAAAATTGATATAGGTTTTGATGTTGATGCAGGCCTTGGCAGCATTGATGCAGGCCTTGGTAGCGTTGATGTAGGCCTTGGCAGCATTCATGGTGATGCAGATTTTGCCAGCATTGATGTTGATGCTGGTCTTGCCAGCATTGATGTTGGTGTAGGTTTTGCCAGTATTGATGTTGGTGCAGGTTTTGCCAGTATTGATGTTGATACAGGTCTGGCCGATACTGATGATGATGCAGGTCTGGCGACGTTGATGCAGGCCTGGCCGACGTTGATGCAGGTCTGGCCGACGTTGATGCAGATCTGGCTGACGTTGCAGGCCTGGCCGACGTTGATGCAGGTCTGGCCAGTGTTGATGCAGGTTTGGCTGATCTTTGTAAATCTTGACATATTAATGACTTACTACTCACTTGATGACGTAATCAGTTAATTTGGACAAGGTTACTTTTATCCTCCATTTCAGGCACCTAGATAATTGTCATATATACAATCTTTGAAACTTACATCTATACTGTAGCCTATATGTCATTACCGCATTAAATTATTTGTAATTAGGCCTAGCCTTTGTGGGTTTAATAAGGGTAGAAGCAAGAGAGTTGGCAGTCTTGAATCCGACATTGAAAGATGAAGCACTGGTCATTTTAATGGGAACTGTTAGCCAGCAATCTTAAAAAAAAAAAAAAAAAATGAGTCACGACAATGCTGGGGTGCCAGTTTACAAAAAAATAAAAAAATAAAATAAAAAAAAGGAATATAGACACATAGAACTTTGAAATGCTTTGAAGGGGTCGGCCAGGGGGGCTATTTTGAAGTAATACATATCCCTACAGGCATCTAGGCTAAGTTTGTACAAAGTGCTAATTGTTAAATGAAATCGTGTAAGTGTTGATTGGGGTGATTTGGTCCGGCAAACCATTTTAATTAATTCTAAAAGTAGTGTATTAGTACCGTACTGGTATAGATTATATGAACATATATATCTAAATGTATGAAAATTAACTCTGTTGCAGCATTATTGGAGACATTATTGATACAATGTCTATAAATAATAAGTCATTATTATAGATTGGGTAGAATGTCTTCTAAATGTTACTCTCTTTCAGGACGGTGAAGCAGCCTTGATATACTTCAGGAGCAGCAGCCTTGATACACCAGCATAGGAGCCTCCCTGCGTTGGAGTGAGTGTTATAGCTTTATTTTGTATATAACTAGATAATAGGATTTTGTTAGGAGGGTTGACTTGGATAATAAGATTGGTTATTACACAATCTTAGAGGTGACTAACCTAGTTATTCACCCAATTACCTTTACCCCATGAGACAGGTTGTAGGACATGTTGAAGATAGGACAGGCCTATATATAGCATACCAGCTTTCATAGGATGGAAACTACAGTAGATAGATAGGGAATAAAGCTGGAATAGTTTTTAAGTTCATTAATAGCTGTATCGGCCAACTTTGGGGTAAGGCGTTAGTAGATCTGCTCAGAAGAATAGTCAGCTTAATGCTGTGTGAATTGAGATTTAACACTAGGTAGTTAGTACTTTAAAGATGATTATACTTAATATATAAGCACTGGAATGACCTTCAGCCATGGAGAAGCCACGTTAATTCAAGCCTGCAGCTACAGAATATCTTATAAAGGTAAGCGACTAATAAGGGCACACGGTAAAAAGGTAAGGGAGTTCTTCTAAAGGTGGTGTCACACGTTCACCTGTATCCGATAACTTTGATAAGAGTCTTGTTTCCGCTCAACTTGGTCATATTTTATGTTTTTGGGAAAATTATTCTTTGTTTCAAGGAGTCTGTTATACATTTTAAGATGCATTATTTAATATTTCTAAATGGGAATAACAATGAATAACGGCCGTTCCATATTTAAGGTGCATAATATGTTTCTATATGGGAATATCATTTAAATAACGGCCTACTCTCATAGTGTATGTTGAATTAGATACAGGCTCTGTAGCTAGTATCGGACACAAGCTCTCATGTGACACCAACTTTAGAAGGCAATGTGCCAAGAAGAACCGAAGCCATCGACAGCCCAAGATGAACCAAGTCTATTGATTAGATTATTTATTGATTAGTTTATTTATTAATTTTAAGTTCGAACTAGACTAATTTTAAGAACTATTTTAGACATTTTAGTTAGGCATTATGTACTGTATAAAGTGTATATTAATCCTTGCAGTACTACCTTTAATAATTATAGAATTTCTGTTTAATGGATTCAGACTTCAGTTTGAAATATTTAAAATTCTAGTTGATAATAATTATACTTCATTTGCTGTTAAGTTCAGTTCTTTCAAAGATTTATATTCTCATTATGCTTATTCATAATTAACTTCAGCCAGATATCAAGTAAGAATTAATTTTCTTATATAGCTTATTTTAATTCAACTGTAGACAAGTTGATGACAAGTTATATTACTGAAAGGGTTAATTATGTGACTGCAATAGTTTCTTGACACAATTTGAAATGACCTTTATAGACAATATTTCCCTTATCATTCAGTGTTCAATTATAAAAGTTGCTACTGAATTTATATTTTTTTCTCTACATTATTTGAATGTTCTTCCATTTGATTTACTACTTTGTAATTAGATTTGCTTACAAAATTATATATATATTTTGTTATCGAGTACCAGGTAATTCTTTCATTAGTGTCAAGAATCTTTGTGGTGTGTGCAATTGGTTACAAAGGAATCGGACGTTGTATTTGTTTCTAAAGGTTTGTTTGTTTTAATGAAGTTTTCAAAATCTATAATATGATTGTGCTGACCTTTGTGATCAGTTGTATCATCATTAATATTTGGTGGTGGTAATTGAATTTATATTTTGATGTAGTTAGTTTCATTATTAATATTTGGTGGTGGCAATTGAATTTATATTTTGATGTTTGGTCTTCAGGCATTTATTACTTTTGTGACTACAGTACTCTTTATTTGTGACTTATTGGTAATCTATTATACTTGTGTATGTAAATGCATAGTATCCTAAATTTTATGAGTGTAGATTTCTTAATGTCTATCTTCCAACGCTTGTACTACACATTTTCTCCATCTCAATGGAGGTCTTCATACCCCTTTTCCTCCCCTTGTATTTGACTCGCATATTCTCTTTGTGAGCCTCTCTTCTTCCATTCGCTCAACATGTCCATACCAGCACAGCACCCTTCTGTCTACTCTGGCCGACCAATGTTCCTGCTGTCCCACTCTCTTACGAATCACTTCATTTCTCAATCTGTCTCTACGTGTCACTCCACACATACTCCTCAAGCAGCTTATCTCCATCACATCCAGCTTTCTTTTCTTCTTTACCTTCAGAGCCCATGTCTCAGCCCCATACATCACTGTTGGTACAACTATCCCTTTATACATGCACTTTTATCTTTCGTTCTGAGAATTCTCACCTTCCACATACTTCCCATTGCTCCGAAAACTTTCCTTCCTTCCTTCCTCCGTTCTTGCTTATCATTCCTCCTAGATATTTAAAACACTCCACTTTTTCCAGTATTTCCCCATCCAGCCGCACATCTAGATTCACCCTACGATCATCTCTATTACACACCACTACTTTTCTATTTTCTATATGTAGCCTTAGTTAATTTGTTACAGTAGTAATAAAGTGGTCACAAAATTTCAATAAACGCCTGAAGGTAAACGTTGTCAGCGAGAATACACAAAAGGTACTGTTTATACATATTTAAGGTTGATCTGGTCTTTGATACCCTTTACTCCACGGATGGAGAGGGCGGCCAAGTTGTAGTGGCTCATCCATTCCGTTATTTCTTGTCCTTTTATAGTTCTTGCTGCATGTTGTTAGACAACATGTCATGATAAAGATATTTTCCACGGGGGCCACCGTGACTTAATACATTTATTTATATTCCACGGTACGGGACACCGTGACTTAATAATTATATTCTCCAGAATGCGGGCCAAGTATAATACATTTATTTTGCACAGTGCGAGACACAGTGACTTAATAAATTTATGTTCCGGAATGTGGGCGGGCCATGTACAATAAATTTATTTTCCATGGTGTGGGCCACCATGACAATAGATTTATTCAACAGAATGCAGACCACATATAATATGTTTATTCTCATGGTGCGAGCTACCGTGACACTAAATTTATTCTCCAGAATGCGGACCACGTGTAATATATTTATTCTCATGGTGCGGGCCTCCGTGACAATAAATATATTCTCCAGGGTACGGGCCATGAATAATATATACCGGTACTGTATATATATATATATATATATATATATATATATATATATATATATATATATATATATATATATATATTCCCCACGGTGCGGGTCACCGTGACGTGGTTGTTTGTATGGTTTGGGCACCTCCTGCCTCTTTGGTCGTGTGGTAGCCCTACTACCAATCTAGACCCAACTTTTATATTTTAACACCTTATTGGCGGGTGGTAGGGTATTTTACACCGTACCGCACAGCGGGTTTTTTTTTACCCTAAATAGGGTTGTTTCCGTTCTAATTTTCATGCATAAACAAGACCCAGAGCGTAAAACAAGTATCTATCCCTGAAAGGGCATAAACAGAGCTTTCCAATGACACCCGAACCATCCTTGTACGACCACTGGTTCTCTTGCAACGATCGTGCTACACGAGTGCAAAAACCCTAAAATAAGGTAATTTCCGTACATAATTCCCTGTGTAGCGAGTGAGAAAGGGGGGAGAAGGGTGCAATGCAGTTCAGTACGTCCACGGTGGTCGTGGGGAGCGGTCATAAGGTTACTACGCTCGTCCCACCGCTCAGATCTCTCTCTCAGCAACATTACGTGCGAAAATGGCGCTCGACAGCTGTCGTGCACCGCCACATAGTCCAAATTTATTTCACTCGACATATTTTGCGCGCCGCCAGTTAAGGGATAATGCCACAGGGAGTCGAACCAGAGCGGTTTTGCTTGAAGACTTTAATATGAGGAATACAGTATAATCAACATTTCTAGCATTGTTTTAACAATTTATCACTCAAAGACTTAATTTTAACTATAAGCCATTATTTTATCTTTTTACAATACAGTAACCGACTTAATAATAATGGACTCCACTTACTAATGACATAATTTTAACTATAAGCCATTATTTTATCTTTTTATAATACAGTAACAGACTTAATAATAATGGACTCCGCTATTGTTTAACACCCTGTAGATGCTATAAATCTTTTATAACATTTATTCATGAGCGAAAACATTCGCATGATACTGTATATTTAAGGTATTCTTGCTGACAACTCTTCAGGAGAAATAGCATCATTCCACAAAATATGCCTGTACTTGAGATTTTATACTTTATGCTTTCAATCATATATATATATATATATATTATATACATACTGTTAGTTTAATATTCAACACTTAATTCCCCAATGGATCGATGCTACTTTTACTGACTACTTATATAACTGAATGTGTATTGTTATTTAATGTGTATTGCTATTTAATGAAAAGGATGCCATCACATGATCACTCTTTCAGTTTGTGGATATGTCATTTAAGTTTGATGAATCGTGGAGTGTTTATCATTCTTATTTATTATCCACATACATTCTTGACTTTTTACATGTTTATTTGCTAGATAATTTTTCTATACGTCCTATATTATAGTTCCATAACTTCTGAAAGTATCGATTTGTATCATGTGTACAATTCTAATTTTTATGGTTTAAATTTGTTTTGTATTTCTTTGAAAATGCATTTCATCAAATGAAGCATACTTATGTGTAATGGCATCCTTTTATTTGTATATTGTTTAAATTATCACTGATTTAAACATGACTTGCAATGCGAGTCTATATTTCTATATTGTTTAAATTATCACTGATTTAAACTTAACATGACTTGCAATGCAAGTAGATCCAATATATATTGTTGTTTTGTCTGAGCATAAAATGTACACTTTGAAGGAACACAAAAGAAATAGATCCAATATATATTGTTGTGTTGTCTGAGCTTAACATGTACACTTCGAAGGAACACCAAAGTAACACCCAAGCCTCCCAACCTGGCCAAGCCTACCCACTAGCAAACCTATTTTGTATTTATCTCCATATTCATCAACATTATTTGGTGAATTGGGTAATGGGTCCAAATTAGGTTGAAAAGTGTCTTAAGCGTGGCTGGATTGGGCGAATTTGGTTTGTTAATCAATAACGAAAGCTATTTTTTTCCAATCTTCCTCCCTCAATGATCCTTTCATTTTGGTTGTGTTGGTTGCTATCGTACTGTATATAAAATAGTTAGTAGTCACCCCTTCAATCAGACTACCATTTGTTTACTTTGGTAAAGCTACTGCCAGAGGATATTACTCGGTTTAGAAATGAAGTCAAATACTCAGCTGGTTAAATACTCCACTAACCAGCTAACTCCGATTCTTCCTAAGTTGAAAATAATCCTGTGAGTAGGTACTAAAGTACTAGTGATCTGATTGAAGGTTTAATGGGAGGGATGTTAGCTATGCTAGATATTTCGTGGAGGGCATTGGGTGGGGTGGGTATTGTAAGGTAGTTTTTATTATAGTGTTAGAGGAGTTGGAGGTAGATTGTAACCTTCTCCTTAATCAATGGTAGTTTAGATTTGCTTTTTATGGAACATTTTTCCAAATTTTCCATAATATATAAATAACAAAAACTGCAAATTTGGGTATTTTACTGACCTTGCCAATGTGTCCACTGTCTTGTTAATGAGTATTAGTTTAGTTATTTTAAGTTTTATGGAAAATATTTGCCAAATTTTCCATAATATATATATATATATATATATATATATATATATATATAAAGAACAATGTTGTGGATTTGAAATACTAATGTGTCGCCACTTCCCTTCTAGCTTCTGCACTGCGTTTTTTTCTCGCTTGTGTGTGCTGATACTAACTCCCTTCCTTTTTATCCTTTTGTTATCCTTCAGGTCTTGTATGAACCCTTTTGGTCTTGTATGAACCCTTTGGGTCTTGTATGAACCCTTTTGGTCTTGTATGAACCCTTTTGGTCTTGTATGAACCCTTTTGGTCTCGTATGAACCCTTCAGGTCTTGTATGAACCCTTCAGGTCTTTTAGTTTGTACTAATTCATCTGTACAGTTTTTTTTTTGTTAACTTCGGGTCTTTGGTAGACCACTCGGGTTTTGCTAGACCCTTTAGGTATTTCATAAACCCTTCAGGTATTTTTTGTAAAGCTCTTCAGATCTCATTAATGTCTTCTTATTCAGATCGGCACTGCATTGTTTTTTATCCCCTAGAACTAACTCTTCCTTTGCAGATTTTTTTTTTTAAGCCCATCAGGTCAGAACTAGACTAATATATTTCCCCTTCAGGTTAACTGGCTGGTGTTGACAACTTTAGTCCCTTCCGCCAACTAATATTCAACTTTGTTCTCGGTTCAGGCATTCACAGGTGGTGGTCGCAGAAATCACTAATGGAGTTTTATTCACAGGTGGTGGTGGTCGCAGAAATCACTAATGGAGTTTTATTCACAGGTTGTGGTGGTCGCAGGAATCACTAATGTAGTTTTATTCACAGGTGGTGGTGGTCGCAGAAATCACTAATGGAGTTTTATTCACAGGTAGTAGTGGTCGTAGAAATCACTAACAGAGTTTTCTTTTTCTTTCAGAGGTATTGTGTTAATTCTTGGTATTAATAGGGAACTAATATATTTTCATAAGTCGTTTTAGGGAGTACTAATGCATTCTCAAGTCATTACAGGGAAAGTGATGAGTGATTCGATTAGTGCGATTCACCCGAGACCTTCATTCCTGTGGAAGTGGGGCGGAGGGCACTAATTTTTTCCAAAGTCTTCGAACAGGAAACACTAGATTTCCTATTGAATGGTGACCGCCCAGCCAATACTTGCCGTGGTGTGCCGCTTGACATCTCTGAAGCTGGGGTACTCCGTGGACTCGTGGGTGGTCTTAAAGCGTTGTGGCTGTTCACAAATTGGTAGGTGGAGCACTGTTACGTTGTGCTGTGTACACGCTAAGACGTACATCGTGGCCTTAACCCGTTCTGTTCCGGCGACGTCTTTTTACTGTATCCTAGCTACTATTAGATGATTTTATTCAGTTTCAAAAGGGCCTCCAGCAATTAACAGGCTTCGAACTATCTCACCTAACCCATTTTGCTACAGCATCTAATAAGTTCTTCATGTATAAATAATATATGTGTACTCGAGGTAAGTTAGCCTGGCCTATTAGTCGATTCATTATAATTTGACCAAAAATCTTGACCATTAACTTTTTAACTCAAATAGGACTAGAGTAATCGAGTGAATATGTCTACCATTTGAGAACAGTCGCCTGGAATTTTGGTGTGAGTATCCTAGGTTCGAGACCTTGGAGTGCCACATGTATTTGTTGATTTCATTAATTTCATTAATTGAGTTTAGAAGTAAAGTTGGTTGGTAAAAAAATATGAATAGGTGTGGAAATTTACAGCCCATTTGCTCTAGTCCTTTTCTTAAGTTACAGAGTATAGAGGGCAGGATTTCTGGCCTACTTATAACGATATGCTATAACAGTCCTGCCCGCATTGAATCCTGGCCAAGAAGCCACGCCACCCAGACTTGTGACTCTCTCATGGATGTTATAAATATTGCTTAAAATCTACCCCTGTTTGTGCTATAATGTCTACGTAAAATGAAACACTAATTACTAATTAGTGTTTCATTTTCTGTTTCTCTTTGTTTATATATCGTTCCAGACCAGTTTTTAACCATATAGATAATTGTAATTGCCTACTGTTAAAGACAAGTAAGAACTGAAGAGACTATATTCTTGAACTCGACACATTTCAGTCCGTTAGCCAATAATATGTATGGGAGGCATGGATCCTTGGCGAGGATAGAAATGGGGACACTCGGATGCCATAGTCTCTATCCCACTCATAAATATTCGTGGATTTCACCTATTTTAATTTACCGAAGTATAGCGTAGCATAGTCAGTAGAGTGTCGACTGCTGATCAAAGGGTCGGCGGATCGAGCCTGCACTGTTAAAATGTTATTGGTAGATGTCAAGCCCGGGCAACTTGACTTAGTGATTCGTGACAAACGCCTAATGTTCATGGCCACCCCTTCTCGGAAATTACGTTGCTGGCAAAATAAATAATATATATATATATATATATATATATATATATATATATATATATATATATATTGTCACAATTACCAGGGTCTATAGGTTCTTTTAGGAGTAGCCAGACCCTAGTTGGCTCCTGTCTTCTGAAAGCAGCTGTGCCAAGTCTATTAGAAAGACCTGGTATTGTGAGTTTCACTCCGATACCCATCCAATTGCACATGTCTAGTTTTGCGGTACCTCTAAGCATTTTTGTCTCAAACTTTTGTGTAGAATGAGCCAATAGAGTGTTATCCGCTTCGGATCTGAAATTGGCAGTGGTTGCAACGTCGGGGCTTGCAAGCTAGGGGAGGGTAGGGGTGGAAGGAATGTTCCTCTTGCGGGAGGCGATTTTGCTGGCACCACGAGTTTTATTTAATTACGTGACCATTGCAAGTTTAGTTGTGTTACAATATCGAGATATACTTTATTTTATCTGCCACGCTGTTTTAGCCAATATGCTAACACAGGAACATGTTATTATAAGTTATTCTTGTGAAGTGTCCTAGTGTTATCATATCGTGTGGTGATATATTGCAACTCTTTAGTTTGAGGCTGGCTCCCGCTAGCCATGCGAGGTCTCGCCAGTCGCCATTCTCTGCTAGGCGGTTAGACGATAAGGTGGTGTCCCTCTCTCTTGTGGCACACCAGTCTGCCCCTTTTGTATGTCCTTGCTTGCACTACTATTAACGTAACGTAATTAACAGAGAATCCTAGACATTAATTTATTCTTTTAATTATTCTTTTCCTCTGATCAGCATTTATTATATTTCCATTTTTTATCATATATTCTGTACCTCCGGTGGTTTACTTCGGGATCTGTGATAGGGAGAGCTGGGAGGCTTGCTGGGGTCCTTACTAATAAGCACTGTTAATCCCATAGGCAATCCACACACACACACATCCATACCCCCTACATATTTTTCCCAGTGTTTGTGCTTAGGACCCGGTAATAACCTTGACGGTTCTGCCTCAGCGATTGTGTTTGTTCCCTATCTCGGGTTTCAAACTGAGGCAACGGAGTGTTTAATAGTAAGTAGAAATCCAGCTTCAGTCTGCCCCCCCCCCCCCATAGTTAAGTGAGTGTTGGAGGTGGACTCTCTAGAGTTCATTGTTTTGGGCGGTATCTCACTGGGGGGCCCAGGTTGAAGTAGGATATATTGGTGTGATATTAGAGGTGGTCAGGGCAACCTGCTTCCACTAATATCACCCCGAGGTTAGTAGTCATATTAGGACACTGCCTTGTATTGTTAGTTCATTATTATATGTATACAATATTATTATGTGCAACTCTTGGGTTGAGAGTGGATTACCGTTGGCTGGTTTGCGCACGGTTTAGTATTGTTGAGGGTGCGCATAGCCTGTTATGCTCGAAGTACACCTGCACTTTTTATTTTATTTCTTTGATGTCTGCTGGTAGCCTATGTATTTAACTGTTTTGATTATCCAACCCAGCATTGCTAATCCCGGTGTTGGTTTAGAGTTCTCGTAGCTAGTAAGTTACATGAGTATTTCTGTTCTACATATTATTCAGAATAGGAGCTGGGCAGTGTGCACCTTAAGCCCTGAGAAGAGCCTGGAAGCGTTTATAGTGCTCTTACCTGTTGCATCGTGGTGTTGCTGGGTAGAGAGACAAGGTGCATTTGTTTTAGTAATTATTTTCGTTTACCGCCTCTAAGCAACTGAGGTCCAGATTCGTAACAATATATATATATATATATATATACACAGTACGGTATATACTGTATATGAATAAAAAAATAATAAAAAATAAAATCTCTAAGCGAATTTATGAATATAATTTTCTATGCATCAACTACAAAACCATACATACTATTTATTGAAAAGCAAGTTTTATCCAATAATCCATCCAGGTAATTATAATTGCATAAAGTAAAACATACGGGGTTCAGAATTGCTTACGAGTGGGTTATAGACAATGGCATCCGGGTGTACCTTACCTCAACCATTGCTAATGTTTACTGCATGCTGAACTAATAATTTCACTCTAACCTGTTACTCTGTATGCCTTATGTTCAAGCCAAAATGCATGATAAACAGCACATTTGACCTAGAAGAGATACTTAATGTTCAACCTACAGATGTTTTGCTTCATTTTGTGGTTGGTCGAAGGAAACGTGTTTTTTTTTGTTTTTTTTTATTGTAAATACCGGTACCTATAGCTTTAAATATGATATATTTTTGTTAGATTGAATTTTATAGCTTATCCTTCTAGATTGATAAGTAAATTAGATAGATTGCATCCATTTTTATGAAGCTACACTGAGAATATAATTTGTGTGTTGCCATAACTAGTATAGCCAACAATCTTCCTATGACCAGGTGGCAGCTTCATTGCCTAAGACCTCGTACTTCAAACTGGTGGACATCTGGCTCCTCTTCTGCATCTTCTCCACCTTCTTCATCATCATCTTCCACATTATCATCGACCTCTTCGTCAACGAGCACGAGAGGCAGCGCGAGGTGAAGGATGGGCTCCCCATCTCAGATCAGATCAGATGAAGTATTGAGGGATAAGCCTTTACAACGGCACCTCGTATTTACATTCTACATTTCCTATTTTTCTGAAGCGTGTAAAGTGGGGAGAAGGGGTGTTGGAGAGAGAGGAAGCTGTTGGAGTGGCTTTGTTATGTGTGTTTAGTCTGTATACGTCGTCAGGATGTTCCCTGACTGGGTGCGAGCATGTGAAACATGCTAGGACGTACTACCACACCCACTAAATGTCCGCCGTGGCGGGGATTCGATCCCGGGTTTTGCAGATTCACACGTGAGCGTGCTCACCGCTCGACCACCACAGCTTCGGCTTTGTTTACATCGTCGGGCAACACACTCGGCGCCAACGTGATCTCGGCGCCACTGTTTGAGAATAGAGGGCAAGGATCACATCACCTCGAGAAGGATAAGGACCCTCACACATCATCAAGGACAACAGAGGACCTTGGAACAACACCGTCCTTGATGAAAACAAGATGAATGTAAGCAAGTCTTTCAAAGGAGGTTCTGGAAATGACAAATGTATGACAGATGAAAAGAAGTTTACGGATGACCCAGGAACCGAAACCTCCTGCGTCTGGACCTGGCTTCTCCCAAGGGCTTCTGTAAAAGGTGTCGAGATATTCAGTCGTGTGTTTATGGTCATAGTATTCTTTATTTTCATTATTATTTATTGGACAATCGCATACAATGGCTGATCTGAGAACAGGATTAAGGGGAGGTATTTAGTTTGTTCCCTAGACCTCCATCAAGCTTAAAAGTATACCCCCTTGACGCTTGACCCCCTTTCAAGAACAATTTGTAAATTTTTTGGTAGAAAATGTTCCCGCCAAAGGCCACTTCCTCTTGAAATACAGGCTCGCTATCGCTCGCCAGGATAAAATTTAAACCTAAATGGCACGAAATGTCTTAAAACTTACAGAAATGGGGCGAAAGTTCTTAAAATCGCCAAACTAATGGGGTGAACTTCTTTAGATATTAAAAGCAATGGGGTTAAGCATGAGGGAGAAAGGGGTCAAGAAAAAATCCCTCCAGTGCAAATCTCCCCTTTAAAACAATAATATACAGAAACAGCTCCTTTTTTGGCCCATTCAGTACCAGTGACGTCTGGCAATTATTCGACGTTTTTATTCAGCTTAGAAAAGATGTCTAGTAATTAAAAGGCAACGGACCATCTCAAGTAATCCTTTTAGCTACCATATATCCATCCTAAGCTTCATAAAATCGTCTAAATGTAGCTAAAATAAAATAAAAAAGACGTCACCGGTACGGACAGGGTTAAACAAATCTAATGTTTAAATCCACCGCATTCTGAGTTTTTCAATTGTCTAAAGCCGGTATCACACAGCGCTTTGTCCCTCAACATTTATACTCAACACTGGTCTGGCAGCTTATGAGGTAAACATTTAAAACAGTTGTCTCCTTAATTGATATATCACCAGTCTAGTTTCCGATACCAGTGCAAAATATTCCAGAAATGTTGCCAGAACAATGTTGATCATCGAATGTTGACTATAAAAGCTCTCGTGTGATACCGGCTTAACCCTTTCACGCATTTATGACGGAGAGGTTGCCAGATTAGCAATAAGAAATAGAGTTCTCTCACTCTTATAATTACCTCTCCAAAATTAGTTTTCTGCCCACAGCTAACTCAAAGACAACTGCAGAGTTTGAAGTAACTAAACTAAAGGTTTCTAAATACCCCTAATGGTAACAAAGGCTTTAAAGTATCCCCAATAGGCTCAAAATCGCGTCATATGTCGGAGAGGGTTAAGTTGCTGCCTAAGATTCACATATTGTTCCACTGTAACCCCTTATGTACCGGTGTTGTCTTTTGTGTTGGGTTTCAGCTACATTTAGAAGATTTTTATGAAGTTTAGGAAGGATGTATGGTTGCTAAAAGTATCAATTTAGTTAATCTGCCGCTTTTTAATGAGTAGACGTCCTTCTTAAGCTGCATAAAATCGTGCTATAGTTGCCAGATTATAATGCAAAGGACGTTATCGGCACAGAAGGGGTTAATCCTTTCAATTACGATGTCGCATTTTCTGTTCTGTTTCTGGGTATTGTTAGACGATGTTATTCAGATTGAGAAGGACATATGGAAGTCAGAGGGTTAATTGCCCACTTGCGAGTTTCAGGCTATAAGGAAGTTGGAGCCGGAAGCATCGAAATTAAGCAGAAATACGATACTAATGTAGGTTTCTGATGGATAGAAAGTATGTTGAATTGGGTTTTATGTATTTTATGTACTACAATCGCATTTTAGCTGTTAATTCTGCTAAATATCGATGTCTACAGCTCCAACTTTCTTATAGAACGAAACTCGCAAGTGGTCAATTGAACCAGTCTTTACCCTCTTAACCTGACAAGCGCGATATGACAGTAGGTGCTAGGGTAGTTATTTGTGCATTTCTAGCCCTGGATTCTGACAGAATTCGTTATATTTACAATATAAACCATTATTTGTTTTCGGTATGCTTTTATTTTACATATATGATGTATATATGAACCTTCAAGAGTGCTAAAATAAGTGGGAAAAGCATTTGGGTGGTGAAAAACGAAGATATTGGCCACCCGGTCATAATCTCAGGCGAGAGAGAGAGACAGGCAGCCTTCCCCTCTCGCTGTCTGGGAGTCAACTGAGGAGAGCGGGGCGGTGTGTGCCGGTGTCTGGGTGTTGCATAACGATCTTTTATGCAACCCACTTGTGCTACATTATCGGGAGAGAAAAATAACCGATAAATGATGATAATAAGAGGAAAAATAGGTGATAATTGAGGAGGGGAGGGAGGGGAGAATAAGGTGGGGAAGGAGGGGAGGGGGGTGGGTGAGATTTACATGGATGAGTACTGGAGGGGAATTATCTCACCTAGAGACAAATTCCTTTGTTTTGATAGGCCCTTTTTTTTTATGGAAGGCTTTTTTTATGGTCCTGCTTCCGTGAGGCCTATCGCGTTCCCTATAGGAAGCCTTCCGTGAGGCCTATCGCGCTTGCCGGGTTAAGGGGAGGTTTCTAGTGTGTTGCTTAGACCTCCATCAAGCTTAAAATTACATCCCCTAGACCCCCTTTCAATATAAATATGTACATTTTTCGGTAGAAAAATTTTCCGGCCGAAGGCCGATTCCTCTTAAGTAAAGTTACAGGCTCGCTTTCGCTCGCCAGGAAAAAATCGACACCTAAATGGCACGAAAGGTCTTAAAATTGACAGAAATGGGGCGAAAGTTATGAAGATCGCCAAACTAATGGGGCAAACGTCTTAAAATCTCAAAAGCAATGGGGGCTAAACATGAGGGAGAAGGAAGTTCGAAAAAAAGTCCCTCAAGTGGAAACCTCCCCTTAGTTGCCACATACCCTTCCTAAGCTGTATAAAACCGTCTAATAATACCCAGAATATACTGTCAGAGAGCCTCATAATCCTCTAATAATACCCAGAATATACTGTCAGAGAGCCTCATAATCCTCTAATAATACCCAGAATATACTGTCAGAGAGCCTCATAATACTCTAATAATACCCAGAATATAATGTCAGAGAGCGTCATAATACTCTAATAATACCCAGAATATACTGTCAGAGAGCGTCATAATACTCTAATAATACCCAGAATATACTGTCAGAGAGCCTCATAATCCTCTAATAATACCCAGAATATACGGTCAGAGAGCCTCATAATACCCTAATAATACCCAGAATATACTGTCAGAGAGCCTCATAATCCTCTAATAATACCCAGAATATACTGTCAGAGAGCCTCATAATACTCTAATAATACCCAGAATATACTGTCAGAGAGCGTCATAATACTCTAATAATACCCAGAATATACGGTCAGAGAGCGTCATAATACTCTAATAATACCCAGAATATACGGTCAGAGAGCGTCATAATACTCTAATAATACCCAGAATATACGGTCAGAGAGCGTCATAATACCCTAATAATACCCAGAATATACTGTCAGAGAGCCTCATAATCCTCTTCGGGTTAATCAAATCTTGTAAAGTAGTCTTCGATCCTTTAGCAAGAGTTTATACACTTGTCTGTCATAGCCCAAACACTCTTACATATATTAGTCATCTAGAGAATGTACCGGTATTAAGGGGAGGCTTTTAGTTTCTTTCCTACTCCTCCAGCAATCTTAAAATGTCACCCCCTTGACCCCCTTTCATGATAAATTTGTACATTTTCCGTAGAAAAATTTCCCGGCCGAAGGCCGATTACTCTTAAATTACAGGCTCGCTTTCGCTCGCCAGGATAAAAGCGACACCTAAATGGCACGAAAGGTATTAAAATTGACAGAATGGGGCGGAAATTTCTAAAATCACCAAACTAATGGGGCAAACTTCTTAAAACTCAAAAGCAATGGGACTAGACATGAGGGAGAAAGGGGTCAAGAAAAAAGTCCCTCAAGTGGAAAGCTCCCCTTAAGCCCTTCTGTACCGGCGACGTCTTTTTCATTATATTCTAGCTATGTTTAGACGATTTTGTGCAGTTTAAGAAGGATCTGTGGTAGTAAAAAGGGTCAAGTGAGATAGTTCGAAGCCTGTGTATTGCTGGAGGCCCTTATTAATATGAATAAAATCGTCTAACGCTAGTCATAATAAAGGATTTAGTCATCTAGAGAATATATTAAGGGGAGGTTTTTAGTTTGTTTCCTACTCCTTCAGCAATCTTAAAATTTCACCCCCTTGACAAGGGGGTAAGATAAATTTGTACATTTTTCGGTAGAAAAATGTCCCGGCCAAAGGCCGGCTACTTTTAAATTACAGGCTCGCTATCGCTCGCCAGGATAAAATCGACACCTATATGGCACGAAAGGTCTTAAAATTGACAGAATGGGGCGGAAATTCTTAAAATCACCACACTAATGGGGCAAACGTCTTAAAATCTCAAAAGCAATGGGGCTTAACAAGAGGGAGAAGGAAGTTCGAAAAAAAAATCCCTCAAGTGGAAACCTCCCCTTAATCATCTAGAGAATATATTAAGCCCTTCAGTCCCGGTGACGAGTTTTTCATCATATTCTGGGCACTAGTAGATTATTGTATTCAGCTTGGGAAGGATCTGTGGTGGCTGAAAGGATTAATTGAGACAGTCTGTAGCCTTTTAATGGTTAGAGGTCCTTCCTAAACTTCATTAAAATCCTCTACTAGTCGCTAGAATATAATGGAAAGGACGTCACCGGTACTGTTAGGGTTACTAAAAACACACACATTTAATTTTCTTCTCTCTCTCTCTCTCTCTCTCTCTCTCTCTCTCTCTCTCTCTCTCTCTCTCTCTCTCTCTCTCTCTCTCTCTCTTAAGACTGCGTTAGCCTTAGTGTTATAGTATATTCACTGTAAGTAGGCGAGAGAAATAATTACTTCTATCCTCTGTAACTCAAAAAGGGCTACCGCAAATTGGCTGTAAATAACCACATCTATTCCTTGACTGACTCTTCCCAAATGGTAAAAATATTAGCTCGATTACTCTAGTCGTTTTTGAGTTACAGAGGTTAGAGGTCATGATTTATCGCCTACATATTGCGAATAGACTATAGCCTAGTTTAATAATGTCCAATATACTTTCCGTCACTTGCACCGTTAATCAGTCATCTTTTAACCCCTTCAGCGCGACGACACCTCTATACCTTTGATTCTGGCTAAAATTAAGCAATTGTATGCAATTTAATGGTTCATTTTTTGGGCGATTTTTGCATGTATTCATTATTTTTCTAATTTCCTCCCTAGACCTCCCATCAAATTAAAAAAAACATCCATTAGATCCCCCTTGCAGCTTAATTTGTACATTTTTCGGTAGAAAAATGTTTCGGCCGAAGGCCGATTCTTCCAACATTACAGGTTCACTATCGTTAGCCAGGAAAAAAATTGACACCTAAATAGCACGAAAGGTCTAAATATTGACGAAGAAATGGGGCGAAAGGTCTTAAAATCGACTAACTATTGGGGCAAACATCTTAACATCTGAAAACTAATGGGGCTAAACACGAGGGAGAAAGTAGTCCAGAAAACCGGCCCATCCTCCCTCAAGAAGGACCTACAGTATAACTATATGTTATGCAGAGGGTTTATTAAGATCGTGCCTACCCCTCTGAGTCGTAGAAGTGGATTATAAGCTAAAGGAAATCGTCTATGGGTAACCAGAATAGTATGTAAATTACGTCATCGTGCTGAAGGGGTTAAGGGAAGGTTTTGAGTTTCCTCCCTAGAACTCCATCATGCACTATTATTATTTCTTATTTATTCATATATGTATATGCATGTATATGTGTATTTGTGTGTGTATATGTATGCATGTGTATATGTACAGTTGCGGACATAATTCCCTTTCCACCCCTCGATCCCTAAACCATAGATCTGGCAGTGCTGTAAGTGTATACAGTACTGTATATGTGTGTATACAGGGAAATAACTGATACAGACTATGACGAACACATTGTAAAATGGAAAATGAACATATATTGTCGTATCACATTTTCCCCCCAAAAAGTGTTATTAATGAGATATATGCTTATTTAGAAATCTAGCAAAACGGTTACAAATAAAGCACTAAATAATTGATACATGATTAACATGTTAACTATGGACTTAACTGAAGGTAAAGTATAAGTTTACCTATTCACACATAATAAATTACAAAATCAAAGTATCTTAGAATATGATGATGATATTAGGTAGTTAGCAGAAAAATACTAATTATTTGAAACAGATTAGCGTAACAAAATATGTAACATTTGCAACTCTGCTGATGCCCAAGTCTGGGTCGAGTATCCAAACGTAGTTGAAGGTAATTCAATCGTTTATGAAGCATAGTTCTTGATTCATAGATTCATTGGGGGCTGATCGTTCCTATCTTGAATGAAATTCCGAAAACAAATTACGACTCGACTCGGTATAAAGATTCAAAGATTAAAAATATTGTGTATGATTGATTTCTGTATTACATCAGTTGATAGTAATTAAAATTATTTCAATTAATCTCCTTTTACACTGTAATGCCCATGTACAGTAGTGGTAATTAATTCTGATTGATTTTGAAGTCTCGAACTTATTAAACGAATCTCTGAAATGCAAATGTTCAGTAAGAATTAGTAACGAGATTCAATTCAACCCGAAGCCGCTTCGAATAAGTTTTATTTGAATTAATGTTCACTACTGTACAATTAATTAAATAACATTAGGCAATAACTTTGTAATGCCCACATTGTTTGAGTATTTTTATCATTCAGCATGGCATTTTTATTTACTAACAGGCAGTAATGTCTGCAGACCACTTGAGGATCGTAATTTGCTTCATCCAAGATGCCTTTGGTCTTTCCTATGTTGGAAGATTTTTTGTTTTTAATTAACATACAATAATTTGAGTTGTAAACGGTGTATAAAGGGAATATTACTTACATTGCTTCACCCTGATAACTAATTATGTTTATGATTCAATATTTCTGGGCAGTGATAAACATTACGGCGTGAAGCAGTGATCGATAGTATCCGTATATTATCGTCTGTTTCCAATACATATTATTTCGTTCAATTACATGGTCTCTTGGATTTTCCCATTCCCTAAACGGTGGCGAAATTATGTAACCCATTTATTATTAATGGGATTTTCCGGCATAATATATTATGTATTGTATAAGCATTTTGTATTAAGTTGTTTAATTCTATATGTTCATGTTTGTCATAGTAGTAGTATTAGGTTAAGTAAGGAGTTAGGTTAAAGAACCATCACCCATGCTGGGGAAAACAAGTAACTCCATCTGGTGCCGGCCTTAGTAAATTCCGGCTGTAGGAATGTCAGTCTGATTCCAACTATTAGGGGAGTAACAGCTACCTCTCGCTTTTCTCTTTATTGGCATTTGCTTATTTAATTATTTCTTTCTTGGCATATAGTTATTCATTAGCATATTAACATAACATCAGACGGATTCCAAGGGGTGTGTGTGGTTTGTTTGTCCCTCGTATTGTGACAATTTTTGTGTTTTTTCCATATGTTTCTTCTCTTTTGTGTTTAGCTCGAGCCGCAACCTTGGCCTTGTTAAGGTAGCCAGTACACTTCGGTATCGCTGGCGTAATAGCTAGAATTAGTACTCTTTAGCATTTTATTTTATTCTTGCAGTGGCGTGTATTAATTTCCAGTCTATCTATATTTCTTTTATGTGCATTATTTTAGCTAGGGGTCTAGTCTATTGGGAATGGCGGAAAAATGTTTTTTTAATACCACAAATTTTCTGAGTGTTTTTTATAAACAAAATTGTTCATTTGCATCAATATAATTATAGTGTTTGTAATTAATAGAAATCTCGGAAAACCTATTTTCCCCATTAGGCCTATCGATCGATGTTGAGACACGCCCCCCCCCCCCCCCCCCCCCCCCCATAGAGATTTGAAAAGACATTAGCCTAACCTAACAACCTTACCTAACCTAACCTAGTATTAGGGGTTGGGGCTGCCGCCCCCACACCCCTGCTGGTTGAGTACTAATCCCTTAGTAAAAAAAAAACAAACATTGGCTGTCGATTATACGAAGGTGAAAGAAAAGTCGATGAAGTCTATGGTGTTTACTCTGCAATCTTCAGCTCTGATTGTACATTGATAACGGGAAAGTACCGTATTGACAACCTTGTTACAAAAATTAAATTTTAGTACCATACTTTTATATTAGGTTTTTCCGAGGGTTTAACACATGTTCATATGATCTTTAGAGCTATCGATGACTGGAAGTACCGTATTGACAACCTTGTTACGAAAAAGACATTTTAGTACCATACTTTTTTATTAGGTTTTGCCGAGGGTTAAAACACATTTTCTTATGATCTTTAGAGCATATAGATTCAATATTTATCTTCAAATATATCAACAAAATTCGTGGTATTAAAATAACATTGAACCGGAATGGCTGGTTCGAAGTAGAGGGTGGAGGACTCCAATAATCTTCAGTTACAGGGAGGATTACTTCGGCCCAGGCCAACTGATAGGCTGGACAAAATAGACTTTGGAATTTTATATTTGTGTTACAGTGCGCTGCAGATAGGCTGTATTGCCTACCTGGGTATTATTTCTCCACTTAGCACTAGCACAATTTTAAAACCCTGTTGAGTTGAAGTCGGTTTAGGACGCATCAACGATTGTTTGGATAATCTTGGGGGGGGGGGGGGGGATCGTGCCAGCACCACGAGTTTCATTTAATTATGTGACCATTGCAAGTTTAGTTGTTGCAATATCCAGATATACTTTATTTTATCTGCCACGCTGTTTTAGCCAATATGTTAACACAGGAATATGTTATTATAAGTTATTCTTGTGAAGTGTCCTAGTGTTATCATATCGTGTGGTGATATCTTGCAACCATTTAGTTTTGATGCCGGCTGCCGCTAGTGCCGCCAGGCCCCATCATTCTCTCGTTGGCGGCCAGACTAGATAGTTGGTGTCCTCTCTCTCTTGTGACCCATCAGTCTGTCCTTGCTTGCATAATAGTAACTTAATGTAATTAACAGAGAATCCTAGACATTCATTTATTCTTTTAATTCTTCTTTTCCTCTGATCAGCAGTTTATTATCTTTCAGTTTTTGTTATATATTCTGTACCTCCGGTGGCTGACTTCGGAATCCGTGATAGGGAAGAGCTGGGAGGCTTGCCGGGGTCCTTACTAATAAGCACTGTTAATCCCATAGACAGTCCACACACACACACATCCATAACCCCTACATATTTTCCCGTGTTTGTGCGTAGGACCCGGTAGCAACCCTGACTGTTCTGGCCCAGCAATTGATTGTTCCCTATCTCGGGTTTCGAACTAAGGCAACGGAGGGTTTCATATTAATTAGGAATCCAGCTTCAGTCTGGACCTCCCCCCCCCCCCCCCCATGGTTAAGTGAGTGTGGGAGGTGGACTCTCTAAGAGTTCATTGTTTCGGACAGTATCTCACTGGGGGGCCCAGGTTGAAGCAGGATATATTGGTGTGATGTTAGAGGTGGTCAGGGCAGCCTGTTTCTACTAATATCACCACGAGGTTAGTAGTCATATTAGGACACTGCCTTGTATTGGTAGTTCATTATATGTATGCAATATTATTATGTGCAACTCTCTTGGGTTGAGAGTGGATTACTGTTGGCTGGTTTGTGCACAGTTTAGTACTGTCGAGGGCGCGCATAGCCTGTTATGCTCTAAGTACACCTGCACTCTTGTTTCTTTGATGTCTGCTGGTAGCCTATGTATTTAACTGTTTTGATTATCCAACCCAGCATTGCTAATCCCGGTGTTGGTTTAGAGTTCTCGTAGCTAGTGTTACGGCTGGATCGGCAATACATATTCGGGATTCTTGATCGTAGGACAGAAATGGCTTAAGTGACGACACGCTCGATTCCAGTCCCAAATACTATATGCTCCAGACAACAAAAGCACCAACGCCCTACAGAGTTATCGTCTACGGTAACGAGGTACCTTAACTCGGCGAAAGTGTACAACAGGGGTAGGCTATGAGGCTAAACTCCCTCAGACATTTATAGGTTACGTTATTACTAAAGAAATGCAATACTCAAGAAACTACGTTAATATTAAGCCTCTAATAATGTAGAATAGAAGCAGGCTAAAGGTATGACAGTGAAATGCTAAATGACAAATGTACACGCCTACTTGAAAGCGCGTGCACTACACTAACTGTCCCCTACTAACATGCACTAGCATGTAGCATACAAGATGTTCATGATCCAGTAGATACCTAATAATACACATGGGAGGAACATAAATAGTAGTCACTTATTATAATAATGAATCTATACTTGGAATAACTAAAAGGTTGCAGGCAACAGTACTGCGCCGGTAGCCTACTACCGCATAGGCCTGTTCGCTTCTCTCACTCTGTCTCCCCTCCGAGTCCGTATGCGCCCTACGCAACAGAACTCCGGACACAGCAGCAAAACGACAGTGCAGTTAATTGATACATGAAAGTATTAATAGTGTTGTCTTGTGTGTGAGTAATGTGTATTGTAAAGTGTTATAGATATATACTTAAAGAGAGCTGCAATGCATAGTAAAATAAAGATATATCCCACTCATCATCCCCATGTGTTCTAGCTAGCAGGCCAAGTCACAGGAACAACGAGTCCCAGCACCGAAAGCGAGAACCCAGGAGAAGACTGTAGAGAACACAAGGACAGATAAATTACGTTACTCTACTATACCGGCACTACGAGCGAGCTGTAGTCTCGGGTGCTACACTCGCTCCTGGCTCGGTATGCAAATCAAGGCTAAGTCCTCGTCCCTCCACAGACAACTCCTGGGCATGGTCGGGCTCTTACACATGGCACCAGTCTAGTCACAAATGGGATGATGAGCAGGGCATATCACTCGTGAACATGTAGAACGTTCACCAACTATCCTCATCAAGAAGATCGCTGTTCACATTAACCCCTTAAATCTAATACATGTAAATATATGCTTGTCCTAAGAGTAATACGAGAGGTGAGTGCTGAAACTCCTTTAGGACCTCAAGGGAAGGTTATGCATTTAAATAGAGAGAAGAATGAAATGAGAGTAATGTCGTCAGAGAGAAAGAGTGCAACCGTGAGAAGTGGGGAGAGAGAGCAAGGGATGTTAGAATCTCAAAGGTTCTAGGCAACCTGGTCAAGGAACACACAGCCAACCTCCAGGCAGTGTGCTGTACGACAACATGGGCCCAGCCCAGGCAGGCAACAATGGATACCAACCCTATCGCGCCTAGCTATAAGGGCAAGGCTGCCAACCAGTCCATACGTCTGGCAACCACCCGGCCGGCAGCGCGGCGCGTTGCTACCCTCTTGCTCTGAAGCCCAACTCACTCTCTCTCTCTGAATTCCCATTATCCTATCTATCAACTTCTCTATTGATACTACATATTAAATGGAAGGTCTCGACATGGCTTAAAACAAAACCCACCACTGGTTAGCACATGACGAGACCTTTGCAGAGATACAAAGAACATAGTTATAAGTTGTCACACTCAATATACATAGCGGCTGACGGTAGCCAGATCACGGGCGGTACAGTGGAGTACCAAGGAGTACAATCAGGTTGCGTTGCCCAGCACTGGGGTGCGTCACAGCCCCCCCAAGATTTTAGATAATCGACCTTAGAAGCATTATCAAAATCTGACAGGCAACCAACCGACCTGCTACCCTTAGCTGCCACTAATTGCAAAAGGTGCACAACAACTGAAGTGTGAATTATACATAAAACACAATATCGCATGCATCATGCTACAACAATAAAGAGTTACAAAACTAAAAAAAAAGAAAGAGTTTTCTCGTTTATTTTATTGTTTTATAATCTTTTTGGACGGCGTTATGATAGCCTAATTTTACTCCTGCTCAACCCACACACCGTGCACGACTATCTTGGATCATCAACCCTTGATAGACAATCTGCTATCACGTTCTCACTCCCGGCAATATGCTGAATGTTGAGATTATACTCTTGGAGCATTAGGGACCACCTGGTCAACCGCATATTCCGATTGTGAAACTGATTTAGGAATTTCAAGGGATGATGGTCCGTATAAATCGTCACTACCGGGCCGTAGGCTGGAACATAAACTTCGAAATGTTTGAGCGACAAAACGATAGCCAGAAGCTCCTTCTCTATAGTCGAGTAATTCCTTTGTGCCGAATTAAACTTGCGAGAAAAGAAGCTCACTGGGTGTTCCAAGCCCTCGGAATCAGTCTGCAGTAACACTGCCCCGGCACCCACACCGCTGGCATCAGTCGCCAGCTGAAAACTCCTGGAGAAGTCTGGGGCCCTCAAAATCGGATGTGTACACAGCAGGTGCTTGACTAGGTCGAAAGCCCTCTGACACTCCGCAGCCCAACAGAACTTCACTGACTTCGACAGTAGATCAGTTAACGGTGCTAAGACAGTAGAGTATCCCCGGATGAAGCGCCTATAATAGCCTATCATACCTAGGAACCGCATGACCTGGCGCTTAGTGGTGGGCCTGGGAAACATATTGATAGCCTGTATCTTGCTCAGGGGGGGGCACACCCGGCCTAACCCGACCACAAAGCCAAGATACTGCACAGTAGCCTTTACAAACTCGCACTTCCTCAGGTTCACCACCAGCCCAGCATCGTGCAACTTCCTAAACAGGGTCTCTAAGTGCCTTAGGTGATTTTCAAAATCGTCATCATATACTATCACGTCATCAAGGTAGACCGTGCAGTTAGGGATTTCGTCACAAATATCGTTCATCAGGTTCTGAAACGTGGCAGGTGCGTTCTTAAGCCCATAAGGCATTACGTTACATTGGTAGGTCTTGCCATCTACCACAAAACCACAAACTTGCTTAGCTCGGTCCGACAGGGGTACTTGCCAGTAGCCTTTTACAAGATCAATTTTAGTAAGGTACTTTGCATTCCCTATCTTGTCCACGCTGTCGTCAACTCGAGGCAAAGGGTAAGGGTTGGTAGTGGTCAAGCCATTTAGCCTACGAAAATCTATGCAGAACCGCACCTTGCCGTCAGGTTTTGGCTGCAACGTGACGGCTGATGTCCACTTCACATAACCTTCAGTGATCATCCCTCTCTCAACCATGTACTTTAACTCCTCCCGTAAAGCTGGCAACTTTACCGGGGGCACACGGTAGGGCACTGACTTGAAGGGCACATTATCACCGACGTTCACGTCGTGCGTTACCGGAGTAGTGAGACCTGGGTGTTCGGCGAAAACAGAGGGGTATGACCTGAACAGGCCTAGGACAGCAGCACCCTGGTGCTCAGGCAGGTGACTTACAGCTTGCCTAGCCTCTTGTTCAGTATTCCCCGCCCACTGTTCCGCGGAACTGACACAGTCCCAGCTATCCTCCTCAGCAGCATGACTGTCCCCACCTCCTTCTCCACCCTGGCCGCTGCAGGCCAGCACAGGGACAGTGAGAGGCTCTGAGGGGCGTCTCACATACTCTTTCATGAGGTTAACATGACATAACTGATGTTTTTTCCTACGGTCAGGTGTTGCAACGAGATAATCAAGGTCGGACAGTTTCTTAGCCACCACATACGGCCCAATGAACTTGGCAGAAAGGGGGTGTCCAGGCAAAGGTAAAAGCAACATTACCTCCTGACCCACCGAAAACTCCCGAAGCTTCACCTTGGCGTCATACTGGTCCTTCATGACCGCCTGTGCATTAACCAAGTTATTACCTGCCGCTGCCATGCAACCTATAAGTCTCTCCCGGCTCTCAAGGACATATTTAAGTACAGACCCCGGCTTCTCTTCACCCTCCCAGATCTCTTTCACCATACTTAAAGGTCCTCTCACATTATGGCCAAAGACTAGCTGATTTGGACTGAACCCCAGGCTCTCTCCTGGGACTTCACGTGCAGCGAACAGAACATACGGCAGACCCAAATCCCAATCAGTGTCATGTTCTGCACAGTAACAGCGTAGCATACTCTTCAGGGTCGAGTGCCACCGCTCCAAGACTCCCTGACTCTCGGGATGGTAGGCTGACGACACTACAGAACATATACCGTGCAACTGAAGGGTTTGCTTGAACAATTTGGATGTAAAATTGCTCCCCTGGTCTGACTGCACCTCACGTGGAAATCCATAACGGGAACAGAACAATAATAAGTTTTTAACAACTGCCTTTGCCGAGCCGTTTCTCATGGGGTATGCGTCCGGGCATCTCGTAGCCACATCCATGATTGTCAACAGGAATTTATTGCCACTACTAGTAGGCAGGAAAGGGCCAACCAAATCTACTACAACTTTGCTGAACGGAGGCCCGGTGACAGGTATGGGAAACAAAGGTGCCTTCGGGATTGTCTGGTTAGGCTTCCCCGTTGTCTGGCAGGTCGCACACCCAGCCACCCATGCACAGACATCAGCCTTGACCCCAGGCCACCAGAAAAACCTGCCCAATGCCGCCAAGGTTTTTGTTACCCCCAAATGACCCGCCACCGGCACATCGTGCGCCAGACACAATAAGGACTCTCTATACTTATTTGGAACAACCACCTGGTCTACTACCCTCGCACCGCCCTCCCCACTTCGATTTGGGGTCTAGAAATCTGCGGTACAATATCCTGTTGAGCCTAAAGAAATCTCCCGGCTTCGCATCCCCATCTTCCTCCAACTCTATGGCACCATTGCTATAACGAGCTAGGCTAGCGTCTTGCAGCTGCTGCTCACTAATGTCCCCGGGCGTCAATGCATCAAGATGGTTTTGTAATAAGACATTACCCCGGCTAGTAGGCTCTACTGCCTTAGTGGCTCTCGCTACAGCTCTTGCCTCACGCGAAGTCTTACCCAACTCTGCCTTGTTACACACCATATCTGGGCCAGAGTCAACTCCCGTGTTTATTATAGGTCCAAGTACCGAATCACCGAGAAGTGCAGCAGAATCAATGTCCCTTTTCCTGCCCTTAGCAACCTTCTCCTGATCCTTCCTCCACTGTCCCCGAGGTTGAGTGCTAGGCTGTGCAGGAGCCGCAGAGCGAGATCGGGTTACCACACAGGCCATCTCATCCTGTTGGCACCTCCCAACCCATTCCCGATTCTCACCATCCACGTCGGCCGCCCTCTCGGCAACGACTAAGGGTGGAGTCCCGGAAGTGGGCACCGCAAAGTCGTTGCCGAGAAGAAGGTCGACGCCCTCAACTGGCAAACACTCAACGATCCCTACATCCAGCTCCCTGCACACCTCTCCCACTCTCAACTCCAACCTCACAAGTGGGTATGACCTCGTAGCATTTATACCCTGCACCACAACAACTCTGGCCGCATTTATCGGTTTCCCTGTGAAGTTCCTCAACAAAGTTTGCGAAGCCCCCGTATCCCTCAACAAGTCAACCCTCCGTAGTTCACTCCCCCAGCTCACAAACCCGTGTCCCCGATGGCTACAGAAAGTGTCCCGGACAGGTGTCGAGCCTTCCGTACGCTTCTTTACCGCGTGTGCCTCAGCTGCTGACAACCTACCCCGGGCAGTTGCTGCAGCCTTCAGAGACACACCGATACTGTGAACCAATGACACCGGCTTAGCGGGAGTGTTACTAGGGCACTCACGTGAATAATGGCCTAGCTTCTGACATTTGTAACATTTCACATCCCCAATGGGCTTCTTCCCTTGTGCGGGCGAAGAAGGGGCCTGACCTTTAGTAAACGGGAGAGGCTTGTGTTTGTAGGTGTTATTAGGTGCAATGCTTTTAGTGTGGTTATGTGTGTCATAGGATTTGTTATTATCGAAAACTCTGGTGGGTGGGGTATAGCGCCCCTTCTGCCCTGACTCAGCCCTCTGAGCGGCACCGCAACCACGAATCAATGATAATCTGAGGTCTGCCATCTTGGCAGCCTCCTCTACTGTCTTGGGACATTTTTCCTTAATGTTCAGCGTTAGATCGGTTCCAGTACATTTGTAAAACTGTTCCAGATAGAAAAGTTGCTTAATTTCCTCAGCCGACTCTGCGTGCTCGGACCGAAACCAGTTATTACATGCATCTGTTAAGTCCCGTGCGTGCTCCATAAAACTGACGTCGCTCTTCTTATTCACGCCACGGAACTTCAATCTATAAGTTTCGGGTTGCAGTTCGTAGGCCCGGAGCACAGCCTCCTTCACCAGTCCATACACGACACTCTCGTCCAGTGACAGTGCATCGTAGGCTTTCAACCCCTTACCCACTAGACGTGATGAAACTAATGCTGCCCATTTAACCTCCGGCCAGTCATACTCACGACACTTCTTTTCGAAACGAGCAAAAAACTCAGTCACTGCTGTCTCATCAAATGCGGGTACTAACTTAATTAAATGCGAAAGTGAGTCTGTAACCCGGTGCCCACCACCGAGATGACGCCCCGTGGTCTCTACTCTAGACTTCTCGACATCCATTTCAGCCTGGTACCTGGTTGCATCCTGATTGGCTTGGATTCTAGCAACCTCTATGCGTTCTATACTAGCCTGTTGTATCTGAGTCTCCTGCAGCTTAATCCGTTCTATACTAGCCTGTTGTATCTGAGTCTCCTGCAGCTTAATCCGTTCTATACTAGCCAGTTGACTCTCTCGCAACTTAAGCTTAGCTAGTTCCAGCTGAAATAACATCTCAGGAGACAGGCCTGGGGGGGGAGAGCACAAAATGGGGGATCCACACCGAGACGTGTTTACCGGTAAGCCAGCTTGCCATTGAGAACCCTCCTGCTGCATCGTGCTAAGACTCGCTGGCTGAGGGCCCAGCTCAGGGGTAGAGTGGAATGGAGGCTTGGAGGGAACCCCCCAAGACCCCACTCCACCCACCGCCCCATCGCCATCACCCAACAAACATGCCACCAAATTCTTCTTGGGCCAACTGTCAGGACAGTCCCGCCCCAAAACCGTGGCTAAACAGCGAAGACCGTAACAATCAATAGCCTGCAGGCGCTGTTCGGTCAAAGGTGTCTGCAAAAATGCCCGGGCATCCCTCTCTCCACTTATAACACTCCCCTCCCTAAATATCTGCTGTACTTGCTGGTCACTAGGCTGTACCGTGTTATCCTCCCCCGTAAATGATGAGTCATTAGACATAGTGCTGGTTATACAATTGCTGTTCATAAAAAAAAGTGCTTATTACTAATTGCAGTCTCGACTCACAAAATGTTAAAGATGCTTGAATGACTCTACTCTAGACACCTAACGAAACAATCTGCAAGTCCACCAATACAATAATGACACAATAAAAATTCCTCCAATATGCAAGAAAATTCTAGCCAGCTCTACTAGGTAGCATAGAATAGTTCTCCAAAAAACATGTGATAGGATACTACTGAATCTTGTGCAAGGTCGCCATTTTGTTACGGCTGGATCGGCAATACATATTCGGGATTCTTGATCGTAGGACAGAAATGGCTTAAGTGACAACGACACGCTCGATTCCAGTCCCAAATACTATATGCTCCAGACAACAAAAGCACCAACGCCCTACAGAGTTATCGTCTACGGTAACGAGGTACCTTAACTCGGCGAAAGTGTACAACAGGGGTAGGCTATGAGGCTAAACTCCCTCAGACATTTATAGGTTACGTTATTACTAAAGAAATGCAATACTCAAGAAACTACGTTAATATTAAGCCTCTAATAATGTAGAATAGAAGCAGGCTAAAGGTATGACAGTGAAATGCTAAATGACAAATGTACACGCCTACTTGAAAGCGCGTGCACTACACTAACTGTCCCCTACTAACATGCACTAGCATGTAGCATACAAGATGTTCATGATCCAGTAGATACCTAATAATACACATGGGAGGAACATAAATAGTAGTCACTTATTATAATAATGAATCTATACTTGGAATAACTAAAAGGTTGCAGGCAACAGTACTGCGCCGGTAGCCTACTACCGCATAGGCCTGTTCGCTTCTCTCACTCTGTCTCCCCTCCGAGTCCGTATGCGCCCTACGCAACAGAACTCCGGACACAGCAGCAAAACGACAGTGCAGTTAATTGATACATGAAAGTATTAATAGTGTTGTCTTGTGTGTGAGTAATGTGTATTGTAAAGTGTTATAGATATATACTTAAAGAGAGCTGCAATGCATAGTAAAATAAAGATATATCCAACTCATCATCCCCATGTGTTCTAGCTAGCAGGCCAAGTCACAGGAACAACGAGTCCCAGCACCGAAAGCGAGAACCCAGGAGAAGACTGTAGAGAACACAAGGACAGATAAATTACGTTACTCTACTATACCGGCACTACGAGCGAGCTGTAGTCTCGGGTGCTACACTCGCTCCTGGCTCGGTATGCAAATCAAGGCTAAGTCCTCGTCCCTCCACAGACAACTCCTGGGCATGGTCGGGCTCTTACACATGGCACCAGTCTAGTCACAAATGGGATGATGAGCAGGGCATATCACTCGTGAACATGTAGAACGTTCACCAACTATCCTCATCAAGAAGATCGCTGTTCACATTAACCCCTTAAATCTAATACATGTAAATATATGCTTGTCCTAAGAGTAATACGAGAGGTGAGTGCTGAAACTCCTTTAGGACCTCAAGGGAAGGTTATGCATTTAAATAGAGAGAAGAATGAAATGAGAGTAATGTCGTCAGAGAGAACGAGTGCAACCGTGAGAAGTGGGGAGAGAGAGAGCAAGGGATGTTAGAATCTCAAAGGTTCTAGGCAACCTGGTCAAGGAACACACAGCCAACCTCCAGGCAGTGTGCTGTACGACAACATGGGCCCAGCCCAGGCAGGCAACAATGGACTACCAACCCTATCGCGCCTAGCTATAAGGGCAAGGCTGCCAACCAGTCCATACGTCTGGCAACCACCCGGCCGGCAGCGCGGCGCGTTGCTACCCTCTTGCTCTGAAGCCCAACTCACTCTCTCTCTCTGAATTCCCATTATCCTATCTATCAACTTCTCTATTGATACTACATATTAAATGGAAGGTCTCGACATGGCTTAAAACAAAACCCACCACTGGTTAGCACATGACGAGACCTTTGCAGAGATACAAAGAACATAGTTATAAGTTGTCACACTCAATATACATAGCGGCTGACGATAGCCAGATCACGGGCGGTACAGTGGAGTACCAAGGAGTACAATCAGGTTGCGTTGCCCAGCACTGGGGTGCGTCACACTAGTAAGTTACACAAGTATTTCTGTTCTACTTATTATTCAGAATAGGAGCAGGGCATGTGACGCCTGCAGCTCAGCAGAACGACACGTGGGCTCAGCCACTCGCTTGGCCACTCGCTAACACTCGCCAGGGCAATGTATTTGGCTACAGTCTATCTACAATGTTGTACTTTCTTTCTTGTGAATCGTCATGTCACAGGTAGTATAGAAGTGGTCTTTGTTTTCGCCTGTGACAAGGGATTATATTTTATATCATGAGTTGAACATAAGATGCATTGTAGTGAAGGAAGGAGAGAGAGAGCGAGCGTGCAGTGAGAAGGTAGTTTTTCCGCCTCCCTCCTCCCTCGAGGAGTCCCTCGCTCGCGTGATCCTTCTCACGGTTTTGATTGGCTGGTGGTTCCTGGCGCCTTCTGCAGGCCTGCTGCCGGGTGATGTAGCGGCCTGTGATTGGCTGACCACCATGCCTTTGTGTGGGGTCCTGGAGGGGTCCAGAGGAGATATTCTCCTAAGAGCTTGTCTGACCAGCATACCCTTCACATGCCCCCTTGCTACCTGTCTCCCGACTTCTACCTATAGAACCCTTTCTCTCTCTCTCAACTTCTTGCCTCTCATTCTTTCAATCTATTTAATATAATAACTCCCCTTTGGTTCTCCACGATTTCATACATCGGCCATCGTATTATATGCTGAAGCTCTCAGATATTATATGTTTAGTTAGGCATTTTGGAGGGGTTACCATTTTGTCTGTAGAGGTTCGACACACTCACGGTGTCTCCCTGCCTATTCCTTGGCTGTCTGCTGGGCTATTTAATGCTAGACTGGGGTGAGGCCATTGTTGTTGTGATTTCCGATGTGTACTAGGTTTTGTTGAACCTGTACAATCGCAACGGAGACGTGGGAAGCCTAGGTGGTCTTTCTGACTGTGTACCTTGTGAGTTTAGCACTGTGTTGCGAGTGAGGGCTTTTGCCTCTGCCACCCAACATTGTGCTAACTCGTTTGCTTTGACTTTGAGAGGGTCGCCAGGAGAGAACCAGATACTAGCGATCTGGATCTCTCAAGAGAGCACCCCGTCAATTAACGTAATTTGGCCGCACAGTCTTAAGGACCTCGCTAGGCTACGAGCCGCTTGCTCAGCCATTGTTTCCTAGCTTACGACATCCCAGCTAGACTTTATTAGCCTAGCAGACACCCGTTTAGAATTATAAGCTCTTATGTTATGTATGCAGCATTCTTATTCACGTTGACTGTAAGCCTTGGTTGTTGTTGAGTTGCACAACCTGAGCAGGTTTTTTGAGTTGCCTGACGAAGGACTTCTTTTGTTGTTGGAGATAATACTAGTGTGCATTTATCGTTATTCCCGTGTCAGTTGACACTGTGACGCTTGCAGCTCAGCAGAACGCCATGTGGGCTCAGCCGCTCGCTTGGCCACTCGCTAGCACTCGCCGGGGCAAGGTATTTGGCTACAGTTTATCTACAATGTTGTTCTTTCTTTCATAGTGTTCGTGTTGTTACAGACAGTCCCGTGGAGGTCTTTATTTTCGTCTGTGATAACGGGAAGCATTTTATATCATGAGTTGAACATAGGATGCATTGTATATAGTTAAGGAGAGAGAATAATATAGGCAGTGGGGTGGTAGTGTGTGCGTGCGTATACATGTGCTGCCTCCCCCCTCGCTTTGTAGGCTCGCGCGTGTGCCTTCTCGCGCCTCTTGATTGGCTGGTGGTTCCTGGCGCCTTCTGCAGCCCTGCTGCCTGGTGACGTGGCAGCCTGTGATTGGCTGAGCACCATGCCTTTGTGTGTGATCCTGGAGGGGTCCCGAGGAGTTCCATCCTCAGAGCTTTCCTGACTAGCATACCCTTCACATGTCCCTTGCCCCCCTGTCTCCCGACTTCTACCTATAGAGCACTTTCTCTCTCTCTCAATTTCTTACCTCTCATTCTTCTACTCTATTTAATATCATAACTTCCCTTTGGTTCTGCACGATTTCATATATCGGCCATCGTATTATATGCTGAAGCTCTCGGATAACACATGTTTAGTTAGGCATTTTGGAAGGGTTACCCTTTTTGTCTGTAGAGGTTTGACACACTCACGGTGTCTCCCTTCCTGTATCTTGGTGGTCTGCTGGGGGATTTAATGCTAGACTGGGATAAGGCTACTGGTGTTGTGATTTCCGATGTGTACTAGGTTTTGTTGAACCTGTACAATCGCAACGGAGACGTGGGAAGCCTAGTGGTCTTTCTGACTGTGTACCTTGTGAGTTTAGCACTGTGTTGCGAGTGAGGGCTTTTGCCTCTGCCACCCAACACTGTGCTAACTCATTTGCTTTGACTTTGAGAGGGTCGCCAGGAGAGAACCAGATACTAGCAATCTGGAGCTCTCAAGAGAGCACCCCGTCAATTAACGTAATTTGGCCGCACATCCTTAAGGACTTCGCGGGGCTACGAGCCGCTTGCTCAGCCATTGTTTCCTAGCCTACTACATCCCAGCTAGACTTTATTCGCCTAGCAGACACCAGATTTAGATTATAAACTCTTTCTGTTATGTATGCATTATTATTCACAGCATTTATTAGTCTAGGTTGTTGTTGAGTTGCACAACCCTAGTAGGCTGTTTCGTTGATGAGGAAGTACTTCTTTTGCTGTTTGAGTTCCTACTATTGCGCAGTTATTATTCCCGTGCCAGTTAACCCTATATGTCCTTACAATTGTCATATCCTGTTCCTGCTTTATACTACAGTTCAAAATCCGATACGATCATCTTACCCCAGCTTCAGACTTTCTTCAGAAGATTCCTGCTCGATGCTTTGGGACTTTCGTTCACTTTCTTTAGTATAGGAGTGACAGTTCATTATTGTTTAGAGTAACTTTAAATATACCTTCTTCTAGTTTGCATTAAATCATTGCAGTGATTTAATTAAGATCTCTTATCTTTTCCTAGTATACCTTATTACCGTAATTGTATGTTGTTGTGATCAGGCTGTATCAGAGATCATCAGCCTGTAGTAGTAGTGCACTTATACTGAGTTATAGGATACCCCGTTATCGCAGATTTAATTCTGGAGGGTATAGGTGTTTTTGTGCGCCGGCATTATAAGTTCAGGGGTTGGATCTAGTGTTACCGTTGTGGCTGTGTGCTTTCCTAGTCCAATGATTAAGAGCCCTTGTTTTATACGAGCCCCGGTCGTAACAAATGGCGACCTTGCTTAGGATTTTGTGAACTTAGAGAAATATTGCAGGAGTGTTGTGGTCATTTGTTTTTGTTTAAAGGAATATAGTGGACACGTGGAATTTTTTTTGGCAAGTAGTATAACACTTAAGAGTCTTCGAGCATCTTGTATTTTTGAGTGAATAGTGCTGCATAAGAGTTTAGGTACTTATTTTTTTTTATAAACGTTGAGAATTTTCGGTGGACACTATGTCGGACGACGGATCAGTGTACAGTGAGGACACAGTACGGGAAACAGAAACTGAGGTGCAGCAGCGGGCTTTGTTAGATGACATTAGAGTTATAGCTAGTGAGGAGGATGCAAGGAAGTTTCTGGAGATACCTATTACTGCTGACCGGGTGTCGGGGATTGATCGGTATGGTCTCCAGTGTTTGGCCACGGTCATGGGGCATGTGGGCACAAGCAGCATGTCGAGAGGTGACCTGGTGGCCTGTGTGCTCGGCGGGGTGCTTGGGGCTTCGGGTGGAGCGGGAGCTGGGGCACTTTCGGCCCAGCCCCCATTCCACTCGACTCCTACCATGGCGCCCCCTCGGGCTCCGGAGCCGGGTACGGTCCCGCAGGCCGATAGTCACTGGCAGCGTGGTTTGCACTTGGGTGAGTCTCCAATTGTTGCATCTCCTCATCCTCAAGGTTTAACTGCAGATATGCTCTTCCAGCTTGAGATGGCTAAGATGCAGCTGCAGCAGAAGCGGGAATCTGAGCAGCAGCAGCGGGAGTTTGAGATGGCTAAGATTCAGGCTGAGGAGAGAAGGGCCAGATATGAGGCTGAGGAGAGAAGGGCCAGATATGAGAGTGAGCTTGAACAACGAAAACATGAATCTGAGATTGAGATGTCCAGGATTCAGTCTGAGGAGAGAAAGGCCATGTACTGTGCAGACAAAGATCTTGAGAGGTCTCGGGTGGAGACGACAGGGCGGCGTCTCGGTTCTGGGAATCGAGTTCTTGATCAGTCTTTGTCGCACCTGCTCAAGTTGGTCCCGGTATTTGATGAGTCGGGTGTCACTGAATTTTGTATGCGTTTCGAGAAGAAGTGCCGGGAGCACCAATGGCCCGAGGTTAAGTGGGCAGCCCTTGTTTCCTCTAGATTGGTTGGCAAAGGACTCAAGGCATATGATGCGTTGCCCTTGGAGTCTTGCATCGATTACGAGGTATTGAAGGAGGCTGTCCTGCAGGCATATGAGTTACAACCAGAGACGTACAGATTGAAGTTCCGGGGTGTAACGAAGGGTCGTGAGTGCACTTTTCTTGAGCATGCCCGGGATCTGTCCGATGCATTTAGAAACTGGCTGCGTTCTGAGAAGGCATCGACGTTTTTTTTTTTTTTTTTTTTTTTTTAAAGAGACTATGAACGGAGGAAGGAAAAACACAGATAAAACAAAAAGGTCCATGTGCCTAAAGGCATCCTCCATTCATAAAATGTTTGTAACAACTGGATTTAAACATTTGCAGATTGTAAGTTTGTGGAAAGCAATTCGAGGGAAGTGAATTCCAAAGAGTAGTAGCTCTGGGGATAAATGAATTCTGATAAGCAGAAGTTCTGCATTGTGGAGGAGAAAGTGTAAATTCATGGGCGCTCTCAGCTGCCCTAGTTCTACGCGGAAAGATGTGGAGAGGCGGCACAATTGAAGCAAGTTCCTCGGAACAATTACTGTGAAAATATCTGTAGAATAATGCAAGGGATGCAACGTTTCTTCGTATGGATAATGTAGGAAGGTCCTGTGTGATTGCAGGGTTATTGATTAATCTAATAGCTTTATTTTGAATTTTGTCCAACTGCCTCAATGCAACCACTCCACTTCCACCCCACAGAGGTGAACAGTAATCCATCTGAGAACGCACATGACACTTATATATCACGGCCAACTGCTCGTCAGTGAAGAATTCTCGAACTCTGTACAGTACAGGAGTCCCAGTTTTTTAGAGGCATTCTTAGCAATGCTTCTAACATAATGTGTCCAGCTCAAGTTAGTAGTTAATGTTACACCGAGAATGTCAATACTAGGGGAAGTGGGAATATTTACATCATTAAAAAATATATGGGAGTCAGTGAGATTCTGTCGGTTAGAAAATTGAATGTATTTGGTTTTCTGTGCATTAAAGGAAACTAGATTCTTTTGTCCCCATCCATTAATTCTAGAAAGGTCCTGGTTCAGAGAAATTGCAGTGTTTATTTTTGAATTTATAAGATCGGGTTGGGTGAAAGAATTGGTAAATGTGAAGGAACTGTGGAGTGTTGAGTCATCTGCGTAGGAATGTATTGGATTATGAGTGGTAGATATGAGATCATTGATATGAATGAGGAACAGAATTGGGGCCAAAACTGATCCCTGGGGAACACCAGCATTTATTGAGTGAAATTGAGAATAAAGGCCATCTACCATTACACATATTTTTCTGTTATGAAGATAAGAAGAAATTAGTGGAACTAATGATGCAAGGCCGTAGTGTGACATCTTCGACAATAAGGATTGATGCCAGACTCTATCAAATGCCTTTGATATATCCAGTGCTATTGTATGTGTTTCACCATGTTGGTCTGTAGCTTGGTTGATTTGATGCGTAAGAAGGCAAAGCATGTCTGCAGTTGATCGACATCGTCTAAAACCATATTGAGGAGGTTTGAGGAGTTGAAACAGCTGATGCTTCTAGAACAATGTTTCAAGTGTACGGGAGGCGATCTGACGTTGAATATTAAAGAGAAAAACCCAAGAACTCTTCAGGAGGCAGCTGAGATGGCTGACCTTGGGATGTCACTGATTCGTGGGTGCGGGTCTGCACAACGAAACGATGCAGGTAACAAGGGGCGCAACACTCCACCCCCCCGAGTCAGTGATACACCATATAACCATTACAACAAGAGCAACGATACTAAGTCTGACCGTAAACCTAATACCGTCCCGTTTAAGAAGGGTCAGGGCCCTTCCCCACCTCAAGGGAAGCCCAAGGGGGAGTTAGTGTTTTCATTGTCATGAGAAGGGGCATTTTGCAAGAGCCTGTCCAAGCAAGCTACCTAATGCAGTTGTGTCTTTGGCTCGCAACATTGGGGTGTCCCCGAAGTCGTCGGAGTTTGCCCGGGGTATAACGTCAGAGGCTGGGACACAGCCAGTGGAGAAGAATCCGGAAGGCTCGAACCCTGTCCGCGATGTCTTTTGTGACCATCGAGGGCATGGCTGCGTGAGGTGGGCTGGTAAGAAGCATGGAGTTGAGCTGTTGCGAGACACGGGTGCCTCTCGGACTTTAATGAAGAACTTTACTGGTAGACCAATAAACGCGGCATGGGTGGTTGTGGTGCAGGGTATCGATGCTGTCAAGTCATACCCGTTGGTCAGGATGGAACTGGAGGTGGATGGTGTGACACGAGAGTTGGATGTGGGTGTTGTGGAGAACTTGCCTGTTGGGGGCGTCGACCTCCTTCTCGGCAACGACTTCGCGGTGCCTACTTCTGAGGTTTCACCCTTAGTCATTGCCGAGAAGCCGGCCGACGTGAGTAGGGAGGAACAGGAGGGGGTAGAGAAGTGTCAAGTACAACCTATGGCGTGTGTTGTTACAAGACCTCTTGCATCCAAAGTGTCACAGCCTATTCCTCAGTCTTCTGATCAGCGGAGGAACGGTCGGAAGAAGACGGCTGATGTTGGTAAAAGTTTGGAGAGTTTAGTACCAGCAGCGCTTCTTGGCAACTCGGTATTGGCACCATTGTTGGAGTCTGGAGAAGCCCCAGGACCTGTCACAGCTAGTGAGGAGGTAGGGCAGGAAGAGACTCCGAGGCAGCAACGTTACACACCAAGAGAAAAAAGGGTTGCTCAGTTTGATATTGGGGAAGGACTTGGGTTGCTTCGGAAGCATCTAGACAGGTTGGTTCCCTCAGATATTTGTAAACTGCAGTTGGAGGATCCGGAAGTTCAGAAGTGTGGTAATGGTGCTGTCGCGATCAAACACGAGGACGGGGAAACATGTCATGTGAACCTGTTGGAGGAGTTTGTGAGGCAAAGGAGGACATTCAGCAGATTGGTGAGTTTGGCTGTGGAGTGGATGTGCCCGGTCGTCGTATAGCCTCCCAATGCTGTTCTAGTCGAATGCAACAGCCCTACCATAGACCGACTGTATCTGGCCATGTCGCTAAAAGCGGTGATGCTGCGCAGGCAGATGTAGTCGTAAGGAATGCGGGGGTGCGCATATACGGTATCGGCGGGGAAGCCTTAGCAATAATGAACTATGGGAGTGACTGCACAGATGGTACTGATTGTCCCTCTCATGACCTGGCTGTTCTAGGGACGAAGGTGGAGAAGGAGAGAGACTACAGGTTAGAAGCTGCGGTCTCGGCTGGGTTGTGGGAGGGCACTAGGCATGTTGTTCGTGGAGACTGTGCCAGGCAGTTGTTTACTAGGCTATGGCAGTACTTTCGCATGTTTGTTCATTCTCCAGGCCTGATGTACGAAGTAGAATCCGACATGGAGGCTGGAGACAGTGCAAGGTTCAAATTGGCTCCCTACCGTATAAATCCTGCTCGACAGCCTGTGGTGCAAGCAGAGCTGGATTACGTGTTGACGAAGGGTCTGAGGGATAAGGAATGTCGTGAGTGGTCGTTGCCTGTAACTTTGCAACCTGTGTTAAGTGGCAAGATCAGTGTGTGTGCATTATCCCTGACAGACACCTATCGATTGCCCAAGGGTCTGTGGGATAAGGAATGTCGTGAGTGGTCGTTGCCTGTAACTTTGCAACCTGTGTTAAGTGGCAAGATCAGTGAGTGTGTTGATTGCGAGAGTGTGTGTGCATTATCCCTGACAGACGCCTATACCTTATCGAGAGTTGACGACACCATAGACAGCCTCGGGGCTGCATCGCCTATCACGAAGGTAGAACTAGTGAAAGGTTATTGGCAGGCCCTGTTGCCGGAAAGAGCGAAGAGAAATGCCAGTCTTGTGATGAACTGGGCAGTTTATCAGTGCCAGGTGTTGTTTTGCTGCCGGGACACAAGTTAGATGTGTGGCATGCTAAGGGCACTGATAATGTTTTGGCTGATTGTTTGTCACGGGAGGGTTTGTTTGCAAGAGAACCCTCGCCGTTCAGTCCGTGTGTGTTGAGAGTGGAGTAAAATTGGCTTGCCCCTGTAAGTGCAGCCGCCAAAAACATATTAAAAATGAAAATTCTATAAAAACTTTCTTTAATAGTTAAATTTGTTTTAAGTATGTTATAGCTAAAGTTCTGAGTCGAACCTATGCTTCTCTCAGAAGGCTGGGCTAGTAGAAGCTCGCTCTAGGAGCATAGCAGTGTGAATTAATTAAGCTATTGTGTTGGGAGGGGTTGTAAACATTTTTTTTATGAGAACTGAGCTTTGACTTTCTTTGTGGCGAAGTGGTTAGGGGTGGCGAGTCTTATCTGGGTTCTGCTTGTCAGATATGGAGCTCATGTTTGAGCGTCTAATATCTTGGGTGGGGTGTGACGCCTGCAGCTCAGCAGAACGCCACGTGGGCTCAGCCACTCGCTTGGCCACTCGCTAACACTCGCCAGGGCAATGCATTTGGCTACAGTCTATCTACAATGTTGTACTTTCTTTCTTGTAAATCGTCATGTCACAGGCAGTATAGAAGTGGTCTTCATTTTCGCCTGTGACAAGGGATTATATTTTATATCATGAGTTGAACAGAAGATGCATTGTAGTGAAGGAAGGAGAGAGAGAGAGCGAGCGTGCAGTGAGAAGGTAGTTTTTCCTCCTCCCTCCTCCCTCGAGGAGTCCCTCGCTCGCGTGATCCTTCTCTCGGTTTTGATTGGCTGGTGGTTCCTGGCGCCTTCTGCAGGCCTGCTGCCGGGTGACGTAGCGGCCTGTGATTGGCTGACCACCATGCCTTTGTGTGGGGTCTTGGAGGGGTCCAGAGGAGATATTCTCCTAAGAGCTTGTCTGACCAGCATACCCTTCACGTAGCCCCTTGCTACCTGTCTCCCGACTTCTACCTATAGAACACTTTCTCTCTCTCAACTTCTTACCTCTCATTCTTTCAATCTATTTAATATCATAACTCCCCTTTGGTTCTCCACGATTTCATACATCGGCCATCGTATTATATGCTGAAGCTCTCGGATATTATATGTTTAGTTAGGCATTTTGGAGGGGTTACCATTTTGTCTGTAGAGGTTCGACACACTCACAGTGTCTCCCTGCCTATTCCTTGGCTGTCTGCTGGGCTATTTAATGCTAGACTGGGGTGAGGCCATTGTTGTTGTGATTTCTGATGTGTACTAGGTTTTGTTGAACCTGTACAATCGCAACGTAGACTTGGGAAGCCTAGGTGGTCTTTCTGACTGTGTACCTTGTGAGTTTAGCACTGTGTTGCGAGTGAGGGCTTTCGCCTCTGCCACCCAACACTGTGCTAACTCGTTTGCTTTGACTTTGAGAGGGTCGCCAGGAGAGAACCAGATACTAGCGATCTGGATCTCTCGAGAGCACCCCGTCAATTAACGTAATTTGGCCGCACAGTCTTAAGGACCTCGCTAGTCTACGAGCCGCTTGCTCAGCCATTGTTTCTTAGCCTACGACATCCCAGCTAGACTTTATTAGCCTAGCAGACACCCGTTTAGAATTATAAGCTCTTATGTTATGTATGCAGCATTCTTATTCACGTTGACTGTAAGCCTTGGTTGTTGCTGAGTTGCACAACCTGAGCAGGTTTTTTTAGTTGCCTGACGAAGGACTTCTTTTGTTGTTGGAGATAATACTAGTGTGCATTTATCGTTATTCCCGTGTCAGTTGACACTGTCTGTCTCTACACTTGTCCTATATTGACCCTGCTTTATATAACAGTTCAAAATCCGATACGATCATCTTACCCCAGCATCAGACTTTCTTCAGAAGATTCCTGCTCGATGCTTTGGGACTTTCGTTCACTTTCTTTAGTATAGGAGTGACAGTTCATTATTGTTTAGAGTAACTTTAAATATACCTTCTTCTAGTTTGCATTAAATCATTGCAGTGATTTAATTAAGATCTCTATCTTTTCCTAGTATACCATATTAACGTAATTGTACGTTTTTGTGATCAGGCTGTATCAGAGATCATCAGCCTGTAGTAGTAGTGCACTTATACTGAGTTATAGGATACCCCGTTATCGCAGATGTAACTCTGGAGGGTATAGGTGTTTTTGTGCGCCGGCATTATAAGTTCAGGGGTTGGATCTAGTGTTACCGTTGTGGCTGTGTGCTTTCCTAGTCCAATGATTAAGAGCCCTTGTTTTATACGAGCCCCGGTCGTAACGGCAGTGTGCACCTTAAGCCGTGAGAAGAGCCTGGAAGCGTTCATAGAGCTCTTACCTATTGCGTCGTGGTTTTGTTTGGTAGAGAGACAAGGTGCATTTGCATTAGTAATTATTTTCGTATACCGTCTCTAAGCAACTGAGGTCCAGATTCGTAACACACCATTAGGTCTGACCACACTGAAACTGTCAGAGGTCAGAAAACGGGGGTCTACAGAGTGCCGATTGGCCCACACCTGACAGATCCCCCTGACACCCAACCCATCTCGTCCATATGCCTATCTAATTTTATCTTAAAGCTCCCTATCGTTCTTGATCCCACTATAGCACTTGGTAGCCTATTCCACCTATCTACAACTCTGTTACCAAACCAATATTTACCTATGTCCTTTCTGAAACTAAATTTATCTAATTTGAAACCATTTGTTTGAGTTATTTCGCTATCACTGAGCTGTAGTACATTTTTCATGTCCTCTTTATTAATCCCACTAACCCACTTGAACACCTCTATCATATCCCCTCTAACTATGTGTCTATTCTAACGAATGTAAGCCTAATTTCGGAAAATATAACCGAAACTACCACTAATTTTCCCATGGTTTTTCTTTTTGGTTTTAGGTAGTTTTCATCATTATACAGTAGTTGAAATTAGTTACAATCCCCGGAAAATGTCATTTCTCCCATTATCCAACAATCTTAAAACACTCAGATGGAAGTCATTTTCAGAGTAAATATACAATCTTTTTTGTCTTTGTTTGGATACAGGATGGGCAAGCCTCCCCCCCCCCCCATCACCCCCCATGAATTATTGAAATCAGCATCTATTTTAACAGTAAGGGGCTTAATAAGGGTTTCACTGCCGTCAATACGGAGAGTTTCTTATTTTTACAGTACTTTATATAGTGCACATAAAATGTATCTCCGGAGGTTGAAACACATTTTAATATGATCTTTGCAACATCCTTATTCTATAATAGCCTTCAAATATTGAGAAATAATTAGGAATAGTTTCGGTTATAAGTACCCTAATTTCTTCAACCTTTCTTCATATGGAAGATTTCTAATATTGTGGATAATTTTTTTCATTCTACGTTGTACGCTCTCCAATGAATCTGTCCATTCTGTAATAAGGACACCAAAATTGAACAGCATAATCCATATGGGGTCTCACTAATGACAAGTAAAGTTTTAAGATAACATCAGCAGTTCTGTTACTCACACTCCTAGAGATGAACCCGAGAATCCTGTTTGCCTTGTTACGGACGCTTATACACTGTTTTCTAGGCTTCGAATCATTGCTAACAAACACACCTAGATCTTTCTCACAATCTGAGTTATCTAATTCCATATTACCTAGTTTATATTTAACATTTGTATGCATCTTCCCTATCTTTAATACCTTGCATTTGTCAATGTTAAACTTCATCTGCCAATTTACTGACCATTCGTGTAAGGTATCTAGATCCCTTTGGAGGCACTCTATATCTCTATCTGAATCAATTTTTCTCCCCATTTTAGTATCGTCTGCAAATTTACTTATCCTACTAGTTATACCTAAATCAAGGTAATTTATGTATATAACAAACAACAAAGGACCTAATACAGATCCCTGGGGGACACCACTTTTGACTGCTCCCCATTCTGACTTGGTACCATTTATGCTGACTCTCTGCTTCCTACCAATTAGCCATGACCTAAGCCATCCCAACAACGCCCCACGTATTCCATGCGCCTCAACCTTTCTCATTAATCTCTCATGAGGGACTCTGTCGAAAGCTTTACTGAAATCTAAATATATTATATCATCATAAGACTTGTCATTATCTACTGCTTCATATACCTCAGAAAAAGAAAAAAAAAACTAAGCAAATTAGTAAGGCAAGAACGTCCCTGATTGAATCCATGCTGAGAAGAATTTATCAAATTAAATGTTTCTAAGTAGTTTCTAATTTTACTAGCAATAATTGGCTCTAGTAGCTTTCCTATGATTGATGTGAGACTAATAGGACGGTAATTGGATGCTATTGATTTATCACCTTTTTTGAAGATCGGAACTACATGTGCAAGCTTCCAAGCTTCTGGAACTAAGCCTGTCTCTAATGACTTGTTAAATAGAAATGTTAATGGGTAACTTGACTCATCTCTGCATTCTTTAACCCTTAAAGATCGGGGGCGGACTTAAGTCCGCCTCCAATATTGCAGCAAGTTAGGAGCATTATTAAGGCTTTTAAAGGGTTAAAATCGAGTGCAAATGGCCGGGAGCGCACCGGGCCAGACAGCCGACTCCCAGGGCTTACCGCCGCCCATTAACTCATGTTCCCTGTGTTCTCGAGAGGCCGGCAGTGTAGCCAGTAGTGAGCATAGCTGGGAAAAATATGCCGCTATACGCTAAACTCCCATGTTACTGGTACCACTGTAGGAGAACCACGAGTGCTACGTAGCTCGTTCTGGTCTCATTTTGAAGCGTTTAGCGCCTAGTTTTTTGCTGAATACATTTCTTTTCATGCAGATACTTGATTTATCATTCAGAAGGGCCTGAATATGCCCAAATAAGCCCAAAAAACCCCGCTAGACAAGGGTTAAATACTCTAGCATATACCTCATCAGGACCAGGCGATTTATGAGGTTTCAGTCTGTCAATTTCCTTAAGCACATCATTTCTACTTATATTAACCATACTTAACCTATTTTCTATACTATCGCTATATACCTTGCGGACTTCTGGAATCTGTGCCAAATTTTAATTTGTGAAAACGGAGAGAAATTAACTATTTAATGTACTGCACATTTCTAAATAATTTTCTGTCATTTCTCCTATTGAGGTTTTAATGGGGCCTATTACATCTCTAACTCTAGATTTATGTAGCTGGTAAAAAGCTTTAGAGTTATTTGTTGAGTCATTGGCTATCCTGATTTCATAATTTCTTTTTGCTTTCCTATTTTCCTTTTTAACCTGTCTTGATAGAGTCTGATAGTAAATAAGTAGGTGATTTTCGCCTTTATTAATTTTTCTATATATTCCTTTCTTTTTCCCTAGAAGATCTATTAGTTTATTATATTATTCATCCATTTTGGTTGGTTCTGTGTCGATCTATATCTTCTTTTGATGATATATTTATGTTGCGCATTGTGGAGTGAAGAAATAAAATTTTCATGTGTAGCTGTCAATTTATCCTGAGTTAAGACTGGTATCTGAGAGAGAGTACATTCATTAGCCCACCTGGGTCCACTTAATAGCTTAACCATAGGGTCGTCCCTTAAGGCTCTTGTTAATCCACCATAATTGGCTTTTCTGAAATCTGGGATAAGTGTCTTATTCTCTTTAGCTTTTCCTGTCCATTGTATATTAAAATAAATTGATTTATGATCACGATTTCCTAGTTGGTCCCCTATTTCTACATTATTTATCTTATGTTCATTATTACTGAGAACTAAATCGAGGATATTATTACCTCTAGTCGGCGAGTCTATGAATTGAAATAAAAAACTATCTTGTACCGCCTCAATAAACTTTTCAGAATCTGAGTTGCCGATTTGATGCTGAAAATCAATATTCGGAAAATTAAAATCCCCCATAATGCGTACATTGCTAAACCTTGATGCTATTTTCACTTCCTGCCATAAAGCTGTACCTTCGTTTCTACTCATATTTGGTGGTCTATAAATAACTCCAATAGTTATGGTCTCGCTACCTTCGCTAACCTCTACCCAAACACTTTCGTTATCATTATTTAGTCTAATACCTGATTTAGTACAGCATTTTAATGAACTCCTGACAAACCCTGCTATTCTGCTGCCCCTCCTACTTGTTCGTCGTATTTAAACAAACTATATCCTGGTATGTGGATTTCTGCTAAAAAAAATCTTGATTCTGTATTAATCCATGTTTCAGTCAGCGCTATAATGTCTATTTTCGTTGCTAACAAGTGCTCTAAGTTCGTCCATTTTGTTACATAAACTCCTACAGTTTGTATAATATAATTGCAATGTATTTCTTTTACTGGTATTGGATTTACCTTTATTTCTAACTGAATTCCTATCTTTCGTTACACTTTCAATATTTCTACTAGCAGTACAATTAATATCCTGTGACTGAAATATTCTATTCCTATCTGATGTACTAGTACGACACTTAACCCTATCTAGACACTTATTCCTATCTAGACACTTATTCCTACTCATTTTATCAGGCTTTATTTTCAGCGAAACTCCGCGACAATCCTATCTATTGACCTTGCTAAATTTGCCACCCCTAGACGAAAAAGATGAACCCCGTCCTGTCAGTACAACTGATTCTTACCATAGAATCGGGTCCAGTTATCGAGGAATGGTATTGCATTTTCATTGCAATATTTTTCCAGCCGACAATTGATACCAATTGCCCTAGAAGACCATTCCTTTCTGACCCCTCTCCTTGGCAAGATACTGTGTACTACAGGTATGCCTCCCTTCCTCCTAACTTTATCTAACACCTCCCTGTACTGCCGAAGCAGTTCTTCCGTCCTACTTTTACCAACATCTTTGCTCCCTGCACTGAGAAAGATAATGGGGCTATCTCCAATATCTTTCATGATTTCCTCTAACACCTTCCCAACCCCGGCACCAGGCAGACAGACAAGCTTCCTAATATCGGTACAGGTGGACCTACCCAAGTATCTGACTATCAAGTCGACAACAATTGAGACCGATTTACCTTTCCTTGTCGATGACGTGGTGGCAGCTGCAGAAAAGGCAGGAACTCCTGAGGCAGCAGTTGAAGGTACTCCTGGGGGGGTAGCAGTCACAGCATACCCTGTGTTACGAAGCAACTTACTTACCTTTCTCCTGTTCTCCTCACCGGAGGAAGCACTCACAGCCTCGCTATCCTCGACTTGAACACCATCACATTCATCACCTAAGGTTATGAACTTGTTGCTGAGGGAAACTGGCTGCCTTTTCAGTTTGCAGGTTGTTGCACTTGTTGCAACCACTTTCCAGGGAGCATCATAATCCCTAACAGCACTTGCACTATCTTCACTTTTCCTGTCAGCCAAAGTTAGCTTTAAGGCTAAATTTTCGTCTTTGAGAGAGAGACTACCTCCCTCTCCACATTATCCAGCCTTTCTTGCAAAGCAAGACAAAGCTGGAGAAAATGAGAGGAGGCAGCATTCTCGTCAACACCAGCCATTTTCAAAAAAAGCTATCACCACACTAAGGGGCAAAGATATGTCACTGGGAGTCACTAGGGACAGGTTCACTCTCAGCAAAGGTCAGGCAGGTACTGTTAGCATGTATTTACCGTAATTTTAGTAACGTAGATTAAATCGGAGCTTTCTCTTCTTTGGGCAGTTTAGAAAGGATCCTCCTCAGTATTGTCATTCAGTACTGAGTTTTGATGATGGTTGTGGCTCATGATATCTTTTCAGCACAACTAGGGGTTCCAGTTTTTGCATTGTTTGTATAACGGAACGATTTGGGGGATTGTCTGCACCTTTGGTCCCCAGAGAGCCTGGAAGTTGCGAATTAGCTCAGTTCTGTTGCGATAGGCTGTGTTACGAGTTGAGGCTACGGAGGTCCTGAGTATTTAATTGTCTGTGTGAGTCCAAGGACTGTCAGTCTTAACAACTCTCATAACTGTAGGTGACGATCACCCAGCCACCCTTTCACTGACACAGCTACCAGCAGTGCCGCCCTTGACACATCATCGACCACCGTTGCACTGGTGTTATCCCGGAGTACATCAGTGACCGGGCACTCCAGGACATAGTGCAACAGAGGGTGGTCCATGGTGCTAACAGTCCATATGCTCCTGTGGGGCCTGTAGTCCTATCTCCCAGCCACAACAATATCCGAGCTGCAGCCTGTGTAACGCCACCTGATCCTTTCTGGTTATGCCCCTTGGTAGCAGCAGAGGTTTGTAGCCACTGACTCTACTGTACCATGTGGCAGAGCATTGTCCAGGTGAGGGTGCTACTTAGCGCTTTGTCTGCTGTAGACTAGGAGGGACCTGGACTTGGATATTCCTCCTTCGAGCTGCAGCTTTGGCTGCATCATCAGCCAACTCATTGCCCTGAATTCCAACCTGGCTTGGTTCCCAGTTGATGATGACCAGTCATCCTGCCTCCTTAAGCTGGTGCACCAATAGTGATGAGCTTGATATTGTTTCTGGGCCTCGTGTGCTGCATGGCTTGTATGGCACATTGGGAGTCGGTGTGGATGGTAACCGACCTGTCATGGGAATTAGCCAGGTCATGCTCGAGAGCCATCCTGATGGCCACTAGCTTAGTTTGGAGAGAGGAACATCCGTCCGAGGTCCTTTGCAGGACAGTCTTGTGTCCCACCACAAAGGCAGCTCCAGCCACACCACTGTCCGGGTCAACAGGGCCATCAGTGAAGTACTCGATGCAGTCTCTTACATGGCGCATTGTGCCTCTATCCTCAATTGCACCGGGTCATAGTCGGCTTTCCTTACTGGCAGACTGATGACTTTGAACTCTTCCGTGGGAGGTGACCATGGTGGAGTGCTGTATGCTGGGTGAGGGGAGTCTATGTCTCTGTCTCTGATGGCATCTCTGAAATTGTGGCGTCACACTGCAGCTGCAACCTTCATCAGCCATGTGTCCTGTTTTTTTTGTTTTTTTTATGTGATTGAGGGAGGCAAAAGGCATTACTGCCTATAGCGAGTGCCTCCCCCATAGTTGAAAGAGTGACAGGGCCAAAATCAAGGGACGTTCGAGCCAAAATGCGTGGACACACAGAGTTTGAAGCAATTTAAGTCATAGGAAGAGGGAAAGACTGATTCTGGGAGAGAGTTCCAGAGCTCAGCTATTGAGTAGAAGAAAGTTTGAGAGTAACGTTTCACTCTTGGGTTGGAGAGTTGCACAGAGTAGGGGTGGGATTTAGTTGCAAGACGGGTACCACGTGCCCTACGTAAAGGAGGTGGTATGCACTGGGATAGCTCTGAGGAACACTGATTATTATAGTAGCGATAGAATAGCGAGAGAGATGCAACATTGCGGCGGAGAGAGAGAGATTGCAGAGAGTTGGTGAGTGGACGGGAGTTAATGATACGAAAGGCCTTCCTTTCAACTTTGTCTAGGAGAGCGGTGTGAGAGGAACCTCCCCACACATGTGAACAATACTCAATACAAGGGTGCACTATGCCCCTGTACAGAGCAAGAAGCTGTGCTGGGGAAAAGAACCCCCTAAGGCGGTTGAGCACACCCAGCTTCTGGGAGGCTGCCTTAGCAAGACTGGTAATATGGTCCTTCCAAATGAGAGCAGAAGAAAAAGAGACACCAAGAATATTGAGAGAAGATGAAGGGTTGATTTTTGTATTGTTGAAGAATAAGGGATAGTCCGCTGGGAGATCCTGACGGGTAGATAGATGGAGAAATTGGGTTTTGGAGGCATTAAAGTTAACAAGGTTTTCTCTGCCCCAATTGGAAATAGTATTTAGATCAGAATTTAAGAGTTCTATGGCTTCATTACGTTTATCGTTGAGGAATTGCTGGCTGGGGCGTTCTGAAAAACTAATGGAGTAGTGTAAGGTTGAGTCGTCTGCGTATGAATGGATGGGAATTAAGGTACAGTTAAGGAGATAATTTATAAAAATTAGAAAGAGAATAGGAGATAGGACAGAGCCCTGAGGAACACCGGAGTTTATAGGGTGAGGAAGTGAACTATGGCCGTCCACAACCGCGGCTATGGAACGGCCGGAAAGGAAATTAGAGACAAAGGCACAGATGGAGGGATAGAAACCGAAGGAGGGTAGTTTAGAAATTAAAGATTTATGCCAGACTCTATCGAAGGCTTTCGATATGTCTAGTGCAATAGAAAAAGTCTCACCGAAGTCCCGAAAGGAGGATGACCAAGAGTTAGTAAGATATGAAAGAAGATCACCAGTAGAGCGACCCTTAAGGAAGCCATACTGGCGATCTGAGAGCAGATTATGAGAAGAGAAATGCTTAAGAAATTTGGAAGCAAGAATAGTTTCAAAAACTTTAGAAAGACAAGAGATGAGAGCAAATTGGACGATAGTTGGAGGGTTGAGAGCGGTCACCCTTCTTTGGGACAGGTTGAATGTGAGCAAACTTCCAGCATGAAGGGAAGACGTTAAGAGGATAGACAGAGACGAAAGAGTTTGCCTAGGCAGGGAGTCAGCACGGAAGCACAGTTTTTGAGAACAACAGGAGGAACACCGTCCGGACCGTACGCCTTATTAGTGTTAAGCCCAGAGAGGGTAGAAAGTACATCTTTAGAAGATATTAGGATATTAGGCATAAGTAAGAGAGAGGAGGGCGGAGAGGGAGGAATAGCACCGGAATCATCCAAGGTGGAGTTTCTAGCAAAAGTTTGCGCGAAGAGTTTAGCTTTGTCAGAGGAAGAAGTGATGGTAGTGCCTTCAGAGTGGGAAAGGGGAGGGAAAGACGAGGAAGAGAAATTGTTGGAGAGGTTTTTGGCTAGATGCCAGAAAGCTTGGGAAGAGCTAGAGTTGGATAATTCAGTGCATTTATTATTGATGAAAGAGTGTTTGGCAAGTCGAAGAACAGATTTGGCTTGATTCTGGGCAGAAACATAAGAAGAATGAGAGTCTTGAGTTTTAAGGCGTCGGTACCGTTTGAATGCTTCCTCCTTATTGCGGACAGCAGTAGAACAGGCGTGAGTAAACCAAGATTTTTTAGCATTAGTCTGAGAGAAAGAGAATGGAATGTATGCTTCCATGCCCGATAGGATTACCTCGGTAATGCGTTCAGCACTCTCCGAGGGTCCCCGGCCACGGAAGCAGAAATCATTCCATGGGAAATCAAAGAAGTACTGCCGGAGAGCCTCCCAGTCGGCAGCGCCAAAGTGCCACAAGCGCCGCCGGCTAGGAGGATCGGGTGGCCGTACTGGAGAGATAGGACAGGTGACAGAGATAAGTTTATGGTCGGAGGAGCCCAGAGGAGAGAAAAGATCGACAGTATAAGAAGAAGGGTTAGAAGTTAGAAACAAGTCAAGAATGTTGGGCCGATCTCCGATGCGATCCGGGATACGGGTGGGTTGCTGAACTAACTGCTCTAGGTCATTTATGATAGAGAAGACATAGGCTTGTTCACCAGGTGGATCAGTAGTGTGAGAGGAGAGCCATTGGCGGTGGTGAACGTTGAAATCTCCTAAGATGGAGATTTTTGAGAAAGGAGAAATGGATAGAATGTGTTCCACTGTAGAGTTTAGATAGTCAAAGAATTTGGGAAAGTTGGTAGAGTTAGGGGAAAGATAGACAGCACAGAAATATTTAGTAAGAGAATGACAGGAAAGTTTGAGCCATAAAGTTGAGAATTCAGTGGAGTCGAAATCGGGAACACGAGAGCAAGTGAGTTTGTTGTGCACATATGCACAACATCTGCCTTTGGCTTTGAAACTAGGATAGAGAAAGTAGGAGGATACAGAGAAGGGGCTGCTGGATGTTGCTACAGACACCTGAGTTTCGGTGAGGAAGAGAAGAACAGGTTTGTAGGAGGAGAGATGGTGCTCAACAGAGTGAAAGTTAGAGGAAAGTCCACGAAGAGGTGAAGAGGTAGTGGTCACAGTCCAGGACTCTTTGAGAGCCTAGGCCAGACCTCATTCTCCTGTGGCTGGCGACACATCTTAGCCACCAGAGACAGAGTTAGCCGTTCTTCTCTTGTGCATAGGGGTGGAAGGCCAAGCTCTATGTGCATGTTGTCCAGGCGGGTCCATCGAGGTGCTCCCAGCATGATCCTCATGGCATTATTTTGGATCATAGTGTGGTGCGTTATGTCACAAAAATAGCTCCCGTAGGATTTGCTTGCTAAAATTGATTTTATTGCTTTTTTGGGTTGATTTAGCATCGGACTATTGAAAAATGATGGGGTTCAAATTTTCCGACCCCCGAATCCCCACTGGGGGCCCCTTCAATTACAGTACCCCCTTGAACTGACTCCTTCGCAAATTTCAGCTGATAATGAACCGATTTTTGTGATTTTTGAATTGTTTCTAGGGTTATTGATAATGCTGAGTAGATTCCTGATACTTTTGACACGACCAGAAGTGGCAATCATCGACTTCCAGTTATAAATGACATCAAAGATGTCTTTTTGGTAGCAAAAAGTCTGACAATATTGTGCAATTTTTTTGTTAATTTTCAGGCATGACAATACGACCGACCTTGGCAATCATGCTGATAAAAGAGATATCATGTTGAGCTTACTGAGACAACAAACTATCGAAAGCATCTAAAAAATCTCACTGAACGACTCCCAGACATGCAGTTCATCAAGTCCCTACGCATAAATTAGTCTGACCACCTTGTCCTTCAAGCAGCATTCAGCAAGGCAGTGGACAAAACTCTAACTGGCAAACATGGCACAATTGGCCAGTTGAAGACCACGGCAAACATTTTGCGAGAGAAAATGATGAATCTCCGAAAGTGGTCATTCAAGGGCAGCTTTGAAGACTTTGAGAATCCTCCGCCACAACAGTTCTTTTTAACCCATCTCCTGTTTGGAAATCATGTCCACAAAGTTTCTGGAATGCGTGATGAAGTTGATAAAACTGTTGATGTTGCATGCCAATTCCTCATCCAAAACTTGCACAGTGATCGGCAGGTAAAGTTTCAACCAAAAACAAATGTTGGGTTTCGGCAGATCGTCCAGACACCACTCTCAGTTGGTCTACCTCTTGCTATCCATTCACGAGTACGAGACAAGAACCTTGTGAGTAACCTCTCAGATGTCTACATTGGCAGTGACTACAAGAAAATCCTTGACCTCGAGAAGTGTGGAACAAGCTGTTCTCCAGCACATGAAGGAGGCCGGAGGGTTTTGCCTTCCTGATTTCGTGAAGAGAGGAGTCAATGTCTGGTTTGCTGTTGATAACATTGACCTCTTAGAAGACACACCAATTGGACAGAACACATTCCATGGTACAGATATCGTGATCAAACAGAGAGCATAAGATGGTGACCCTGTCAATGAGCCATTAGTAATTCCAGACAAGCTCGCAGCGACACCCATTTCATTTGGTGTCAAATACATGCAAGAGCCAATCATCAGAACCAAGCCAATCCGATTCAATGAATATACGCTGAGCAAACAAATGAGTATGCTTTCCACAGGGTTCATTCGCATGTGGGCACTTGCTAACTACTTTTCTGGTGAGGACAATCAGGACAATTATGAAGTTGACATTCATCCAGAAGCTCGTGAGCAATCAAAAACCCAGGAAAAACCAGAAATTCAAGAGCACCCATACAGACAAGAGGTTCAGGATGACCAAACTCCAAATTAGTCTATTCTTACAGTGAATGAGCGAAAACGAAAGGGCAAAAACATCAGCAAAGAAACAGTCATGCCAACCTGGGCTGCTACAAAATCCCTCCTATTAGCAAGCTCATCTCAAAATCATGGCCGAACTAACACAGAGGTAATTGCTCCACTGTTCAAGACGTCACCAACCGATTACGCGACTCTTTATACTGTTCTGATTTTGACGCAGGGCATCTCAGCTTCAGTAGTGGGTCCTGAGAGAAGAACCCTCATAACACTAGATCTGGATCTCTACAACAGGGCCATTCATGTTCAACAGTCTGTGGGCAACAAAAAATGGATCCTTCGAGCAGGTGCATTGCATATTGCATTTGCAGCCCTAAATGCTCTAGGAAAAACGATTGATGGGAGTGGCATTGATATCCATGCAATCAATAGTGGTACATACACTTCTGCGGCACTTCGTGGCATCTACAGTGGTAAAGCATACAAGATAGGCATGGAGTATCACATAACGACGACTCTGGCAATCATGATGCTGAAGTTTGATGCTATATCCTCATCCCTACCCGCAGGGCCTCTGAATGCCAGCTGTATAGCTCTCAGGAAAGCCTTGCATGAGCGCAGTCCAGACATGGTAGAGATCTTTGATGACATCCAGTCCAATTTTTTTTCAATTTCCTGAAGTGTACATAACTCTTGACAGAAAATATTAGTTGCAAAAATTATAGAATTGCTGATATTTCCATCCTCAATAACATATGAATGATATAAGACGTAACCAAGTTTATCGATAAACTTTGTTTCGCCAAATTTTCAATGTTATTTTAGCATTAAAACCATAAGTAATTTTTTTTCACTTCCGGTCTTTTCAACAATAATAAAAGTCAACTCAGTGTCATAAAAAAAAAAAAAAAACGACACTAAGATCATTAGAATCAGTCCATTATTGGCGAAGATATGTGTTGGATTCATTCCAGGGGCACCCAAAATTGACAGGGGTCCCCACCGGGGGGTCCGGGCGTAATTTTTTTTTAACCCCATTATTTTTCAATATCTCACACCCAAAGGTTCACAATAAAACAAAGTCAATTTTAGCAAGAAAATCCTACGGGATTACACAAGGAACCACACTATCACCTCAACCTTGGCCTTCTGGTTGTCTGACAGGTGAGTGAGAGCAGGAGCACTGTAGTCCACCAGGGAGCGAACAGCATGGACGTAGAATGTGCGCAGGACACCAAACCCGGCGCCAGCATTGAGCGCATAACGTTGATCCTCTTTGCTGCTCACTCCCTGAGGTACTTCACATGCTGGTCGAGCTTCAGCCCCTTATCAACCCATATGCCCAGGTACTGGTAGGTGTTCACCCAGTTCAGCTGAACACTTTGGATCTCTAGGTGTATGTTGGGGTCCTTGTCTTTGATGCTGAGGGCCTTTGACTTGGCAGCAAATATTTTCAGACCAAGCTCCTGACACTTCTCGTTGATGAGGTGAAGGGCATGCTGAGCATGCTGCAGCCTTCCTCTGGTCCCTGTAACCACCAGAGCCAGGTCATCCGCATAACTGAGCAGTCGGACATTTCTCCTGAAGGGTAGCTTCACCAGAATCTCCATGAGTAAGTTGAAGAGTGCTGGACTTGGGATGCCACCCTGTGGCATTACGTTCTCCATTCGACAATACTCAGAGATTCGGTCCCAAAGATAGTCGAATATCTAGGAGGGGAGACTGCCAGTCACTCCTTTCTTGATGAGGGTGGATACGATGGCTCGAGCACTGGCAAGCTCAAAGGCTTTCTCCAAGTCCAGGAACACCACTACTGCCTTTTGGGAGCTGATGAGACTGAAGAGTCCATAAACTGCTAGTGCCAACGCCTCTGGTGTAACCATAGATATTCTGGTGCAGTGGTCGCAGCTTCCAGCTTAACCCGAGAATGGCGAGGAGACTCATAAGGGGGTTTACTGGGTAAAGGTCACGGGACTCTTAAGATCTAAGGCCTAAAAAAAGCCTTTTAAAAGACTCTAAAATCACTCAAAACAAAGGAATATATGATTGAGATAATTCCCCTCCATATCAGTATCACTCCTCCACATGTGTCAACCCCCCCCCCTCCCTTCATTTATCACCTATTTTTCCTCTTATTCCCTTGTTTATTGGTTTATATACCGCGCTAATATCTCCCACCTGGTTTCAAGGTCATCAGGGACGCATAGAGAGAGCGTGGGAAGAGAAAGACAGCAAGAGAGAGAGGTCAGTCTGCCTTCAAGCCTCGAAGAAGAAGTTGTATGTCTCGTGCGCCTCTCGCCTCATGACTGGAGGGTCACCAATAATTTGTCTTTTTCACCCCCCAAATACTATTCCCACTTGTTTTATTGATGTTACATGTTAATGTCTTCATATTAAACGTAAAATAGTGGCATATGAATAAGTAATAATTATATTTATCGGATAATGACTATTTTAGGCTCGCTTGGCGCGCACTTTTAAAAACCGGATCTTCTCCACTCTCGACAGCTTTCTTGATTAGTTTCTTTGCCGTCTTGACTGCTGATTCTGCTTTACCGTTAGACTGGGGATGATGTGGGCTGCTCGTTCGATGTTCAAAGTCATACTTCTCCGCGAATTCTTGAAATTCTTCACTGCTGAACTGCGGACCATTGTCACTAACTAGTACATTTGGCAGTCCATATCTTGCAAAGTGCGCCTTTAACTTCCTCATAACAGCGCTTGACTTGGTGCTTTCCAGGTAGTCAACTTCCCAGAAATTACGGAAATAGTCCACTGTAACAAGATAGTTGTGACTTGGTTGTCATAAGGTCTACACCTACTTTCTCCCATGGTTGGCTGGTTTGCTCATGAGTCATCAGAGGTTCTTTTTGTTGAGCTGTAGAGTATGTGTTACAAATTGCTTCATCTCTGCATTCATTCCTGGCCAAAACAAACATTCTCTTGCGCGTCGTAGACAACCTTCAACTCCCATATGTGACTAATGTATAGCGGACTTCTTCTGACGTAGACTGGTAGGAATTACAACACGTTCTCCCTTGAAGATCAATCCATCTTGAAATGACAGTTCTGCTCGTACATTAAAGTATGGTTTCAGTATGGTCTCTAGTACTACTCTCTACTTCACTCTTGTCTTCTGGCCATCCTTATGAGAATTACCTCCTTCAGTAGTAACAATGCTTCATCTTCCTCAGTTGCTCTACGGATTTCTTGCAATCGTTCACTTCGGATGGATACGTAGTCCGTCATGTTGATCTGTTCAAACACCTCTTCCTGCATATATCTTGTGTTTTGCAGATAAGCTCTTGATAGAGTGTCGGCTAGATACATTTCTTTGCCCTTCTTGTGAACAATCTCAACATCATACTGTAGTATCCTCATCAATATCCCTTGCAGTCGTCTTGGTACACTTGACAACGGCTTATTTTGGATAGCTTCTAGAGGTTTATGGTCGCTCTGGATTGTCGTCTTCCTCCCAAAACAATACTGATGAAACTTGTTCAGTGCAAAGACGATTGCCAAAGTCTCCTTCTCTATCTGCGCATATCGTGTCTCCGTGTCAGTCAGTGCTCGACTTGCAAAAGCGATTGGTTTACCCTCTTGAAGTAATGCTGCTCCTAAACCTTTCTGAGATGCGTCGCATTGAATCTCCAACTTTTGCTCTGGGTTGTAGTACTGTAAGATGGGTGTTTGGGTCAACATCTTCTTGATCCTCTTGAACGCCTCATCATGTTCTCTTGTCCACTTCCACTCGGTGTCCTTATGGGTCAGCTTCCTCATAGGCTCCATGACAGCCGATAGACTGGGTACAAATTTACTCAAGTAGTTCACCATCCCAGACAGTCGTCGTACTGCAGTCACATCCTCTGGTGCTTGCATCTTCACGATTGCTTCAATCTTCTTTGGGTCAGCCATCAGACCATCCCGCGAGATCTTGTGACCTAGGAATGTGATTTCTGTACTACCAAGCTCAGTCTTTGCTCTGTTCAGCCTCAGACCCTTTGCTCGGCATCTGTCCGGTAGGTTTCTCAGCTTTGAGTCATGATCCCTTGCAGCTTCTTCATCAGTGTCACCAACTCCAAAGACCAAAATGTCATCAGCAACACAAATTACGCCTTGTAGATCATCCAGAACCAGTTGTAGCTTCTTCTGAAAAATTTCGCTGCTTACAGCCAGACCAAAATGAAGTCTGTTCCACCTGTATCTTCCATACGGTGTTTGAAATGTTGTCAGCTTGCGTGATTTTTCATCCAACACACCGTGCCAGTAGCCATTCTTGAGGTCAAACTTGGAGAAAACTTTGGCTTTTGCAAGGTCAGACAGAATGTCGTCGATTACCGGTAGAGGGTGCATCTCTCTTGTGAGTGCTTTGTTCAGAGCTTGAGGGTCAATGCAAATTCTCAGATCCCCCGACTTCTTGGTTCCTGCTACCTTTCGACTTACCCATTCTGTAGGCTCGTCGACCTTAGTAATGACATTTTCCTGCTCCAACTGCTCCAGTTTCTCTTTAACCTTTGACTTGATGCTCAATGGTACTCTACATGAAGGAATTGCAATAGTGTTTCACCGACTCATCCACTGTTAGATGAACATTTCATGGTATCTTGCCAACTTCGTCAGCAAATACGTCTTCATAGTCTGTTAGAATGTCATTCATTGCACAGATGTTTTCATAGTTAACTGTGATGAATCCCATCTTCTCAGACGCTCTCTTACCAAGAATTTGTGTAACAACCTGTTTTACAACAACTTGCTTGCAGTTGCGGACATCAATCCTACACTTTCCCAACGGCTGAGTTGTAGTAAAGTTCCACATTTGAAGAGTTGACTCACACGGCTGTAGCTCTGCGTCCGGTACCAGATGACTTGGATTGGCATTCACACTTGCCCCGCTGTCGATCTGGAACTTCACTTTATTACCGTTGACCATGAGACTAGCCATTATGTGTTTTCCTCTGGATCCGGTCGATACGTTCATGATGTATTCCCGTCCTCTTGAGTTATCTTCTGAGTCGTCGCTTTCTTCTGTGTCTCCATCTTCTACCGCATGGACTCTGCATGATGTATTCTTTTTGCCTCCTGTCACTGCGCTTCTTGCTGCTCCGCTGGTCGCTGCATTACTTGGACATTTCTTGGCATAGTGTCCCGTTTTCTTGCATTTATGACATTTGGCATCAGTTGCAGGACAGTTCTTCTTACCCCAATAATGTGCTAAACCACACAAGTCGCACTGCCTGAGGTTAGGCTTAGTCTTTGTTGATTGTGGATCTCTCTTCTTGGGTTTTGCACTGAGTTTGTGTAGAGACTCTTGCTTGTCACTTCGAAATGCTGTCATTGATCTCCTTGAAGTTTCATAGGCAGTACACATCTTAAGTACAACATCTAGGGTTAGGCTATCCTCCCTAAAGAATTTTTCCCGAAGTGTATCCTCTTGGCAACCAAAAACAATTTTATCCTTCAGAAGTACATCTTGAAGTGCTCCATATCCACAGTGTCTTACCAAAGTCTTCAGCCTAGTGATAACAGATTCCAAGGATTCATCTTTCCTTTGCATGGTATCATGAAAGTTGTACCTCGCCATGAGCTGCTCATCTCTTGGTGAAAAATGCTTGTAAAATTTCCCAATTAATGTTGCATAAATCAGGGCATTTTCATCTATGCCAAAAGAACCGTAGATATCTAGCAAAATGTCTCCTCCAGACAACAATTTCGCTATTTTAATATCGTCACTCTTACCCTTCAGACTGTTGCCAATGATGTAAAGATCGAGTTTCTTATTGTAACGCCTCCACGCCACTGCTTGTTCAATCTCAGACTTGCAAACGAACAAAGGCTGTGACGACAGTGAAGTGGACGCCATGACGTCACTCGTATCTTTCGACTTTTCGAGGTTAAATCCAAGGATTACTCACTAGTTCAGCTGTAGAATTTGGTCAGCAGTACTTCATGCACACGTACACTGCTTACCCAGCTGCCACCATGTTGATATGTGTATATATATCGGGTTCATAATGAGACACACTAGATAGGAGTTCTACATATATTGAGTGTGGTTGATTACATAACAACAAGAGCCTTGTCGTCAAGGAAGGTTTTGGAAGCCCTGCCTTGATATCGGCTCGCTTGTAGATTATATATTTAGTTAACAATATTGTTACCAATATTGTAACAGACCCTACTGCCAACATGCAGTACGTACAGTCAGAAACCGCAATTTCTGAGACACTTTGATAGGGCCCGGACATATGGAGCGCATCGTTCCTGGACGACAGCCCACTCTCACTATCACAAGGCCGCATACCTACACATTTCGAACCAATAGATGCTTCACTCAGTCTGCCATGTAAAATTATAATGCTGCTGCTATGCTATGATCCGCATTCATATTTTTATGGATCTACAAATGTCAAAAATACCTTTATTCCATTCCCTTAAGTATCTACAGTAAATACGGACACAAATATTACCTTAGGTTTTAAAAAAGTAAATATGAAAATAAATACTTCCAAATTGCACAGTGAATGAACAGAATTTAGGTGTGTGTGTGTGTGTGCATGCATGCGCTATTTTCTTTGCACACCGAGATATCATGCCCAATACCATGTGGGGGTTCCAACCTTAAACGCTTCATTGGCTGTTACGAAATTTGGTAGTTTAGGTTCGCTCTCTCGCCCCCACCCCCCAGAGAGCTGTTTTCATTTCCATGCCCTGTAACCACGTTATTTATACTTGTATTAATTTTGAAGAGGAGGATGTTCAGTATTATAGTGTAAATGTTTAACTTTCATTGGTGTGTAAGAAATAGTTGTTGTGTAAAGTAACGATGGCAATTATGACGTGAATTGCTAGTTACGATTAGTCGAGTGTGTGTGTGTGTGCGTGTGTGTAAGTGAACTGATATGTGTTGTAATAGACATAATGCTCTACAGTAGGTGACAAACACTGAAAACAGAAGTGCCTGCTTCATGACATAAAACACAACGAACTATGCAATGTAATATTACATATTATCATCTGGTTCTGAAATTCAGGTGTGAAACGGCAATGAGTTATCAGTAGTGATATATGGGGGTATATATTATGTATATATGTATTATATTATATGTAATACCACACTAAGTTAAGCTTCGGACGCTGATAGGTTTATATTTCGATATTAATTTAGTAAAATGCTTATATTCCACTCTAAAGGTAAGGGCTATATAAGCATCGCATCGTGATATTACGTTTAGCAATGGCTATAGATACCATTTCGATGTTAGTATTATAGAATCTGATATATTGCAATGTTTACACAGTGCATCAAGGTTGTAATAGCATGATAAAAAATGGATGAATTATATGCGAGTACCGGTATGTGTTTAATAGTAACTACTATGGATGACGTCTGATGAATCACACACACACACACACACACACACACACACACACACACACACGACAGCCTGTCCATTCCCTGCGGTTTGGTAGTGTTTCTTTACAGTCTTAATTCTTTAATAGCGATCTGTGTTTTATGTAGATACAGGAGGGAATAACAAACAATGTTATTTTTGTAATTAATATATCAGATTCTGTAGTATGAATCGTATTGTAGCATAACCACAATAATTTTACATGTCAGACTGAGTGAAGCATCTATTAGTTTGAAAAGTGTGTTCGTACGTGAGCGACCTTGTGATAGTTAAAGTGAGCTGTCGTCCAGAAACAATACGCTCCCAATGTCCGGGCCCTATCCAGGTGTCTCAGAAACTACGGTTTCTGACTGTACCTCTCTTGTTGAGGTGGGGACAGTCAACCCTACTGCCAGCAATACCTCTCGTGTTGAGGTGGGGACAGTCAACCCTACTGCCAGCAGTTTACTCAACTTATCAATTTGTAAATGAAAATTCTTTAAAACGGAAGTACTTTTAAAACTGACATTTTCTTTCAGTTAAGAACATACAAAAATACTTTATCTTTATTAATAATTTCAGTACACCTATAAGTTTTACAAGATGTCTCCTTTACATAGAACACAGTTAATTGAAATGTGGCAATTGTGGTTAGTGAATGAACTGTAGTTACTTTTAATATTTAGAAAATATACAAGGTCTCCTACTATGGCAGAGGTAAGACTTGTGTTCCTTGTAAAGGATTGCCTTTGTATACTGACCTATGCTCCAGAGACTCGGCCAGGAAGTTAATTAATTTTTGGATAATAGGCAGCACTACAAGGGCATAAGAACACCTGAGTACTAGTGTCCTTATGGCTCTCAATGCTGAGGCTTATTTAAGGGAATATTAAGGTGGGGACGAATAGGGCTGTGAATGTGTTAATTCCTATTAGGACATGTCTGCAATATAGGTCAGAAATAATTTGCACACATTAATATCAATAGACACAGCACCAGCGTGTCTGGAAGTTGCACATACATATAATAATCGGTTGGTTTATAGTGCATGTTATAGGCTATAGCCGCATTTTCCTTTACCATCATTATCTCCGATAGACTGGAAATGGTGTCGTATTTCACACCCAAATGCCATAAAAGGGTGTCCAATATCAAGCCAACTCAACCCTGCTCTTCCACAGGGTCGAAACTCAACCCGATTCAGACTTTCGGAGCTTGATAACAGTTTTAAGACTTTTTGTATATATCCATATATAAATAATCGATTTGGATGTCATAATTATTAATGTACCTAGCTATATCCTCAGAATGTCCAAAAGAAGCGTCATAATCCTATAGAAGGCCAATAACCTACCGGAGTTATTATATATAATACCCCAAAGTAAGCGATTATATTATAGGAATAGTCATCACAATTTTTTACAAATTCAGCTAGATCAAAATAATATGGAAATGATGGATCAAATATTGATCTTGATATGTAAAGCCTGTTGTTTATACACATTGGAGGACATGGCCGCAGCTGCGGTGCTTCTCCATTCACGCCTAATCACGATTATATTTCGGTGTATTCTTACTTAAATTTATATCATTTGGGTTGATTAGGCTACACAATACAATATTACTAAGTAACAGTACACGCATATATATAAATATCATAACATTTGTGAAATATAGGTTCGACCGCGCAAAGCACCACGGCTGCGTGAGGGCCAGTAGGAACGTAGAGATATCGAGGGGTGGGTGGGTGGGTGGGGCATCTAGCCTCGTGACTTTGACCAAGAGTCAAGTTCAGAAAATCAGTGTTCATCACGGTAATTAATCTGTCACTCCTCAGAATTATTGAAATGTCTATGTATGCGAATATTTCTTGCTCTACTATTAAACAAATAAATATGTTGTATAATTTCATTATAATGTCACAACACATCTTAAATTGTATATATTCAAATTTATTGTCGATATGTTCTGTTTTCGATTATTCCAGTCCCTGACATATATACCTCATGATATTTGGTATATTACGCTATTTCGCTTTTATTTTGTCTGTATTTGCTTTGTAGTAATTATTCTGCAATGCATATTTACTTTCATTCTTAAAAATAGTCAGGAAAGGTTGTCCATATAATGTATGTATTTAAAAGTCTGATCGCCCCTTGTTCATTTTGTGCCACCCCACTATAATGAGAGTGGGTTATCAGATTTTGGGTTAACAGAATACGCAGCATGTGTTTGTTCTATGTAAAGGAGACATCTTGTAAAACTTATAGTTGTACTGAATTATTTAAAGAGATAAAGTATCTTTGTATGCTCTTACTGAAAGAAAATATCCGTTTAAAAGTAGGCCTACTTCTGTTTTAAAGTTTACAAATTGATAAATTGAGTTAACTGCTAGCAGTAGGGTTGACTGTCCCCACCTCAACAAGAGAGGTACTGCTGGCAGTAGGGTTGACTGTCCCCACCTCAACAAGAGAGGTACTGCTGGCAGTAGGGTTGACGGTCCCCACCTCAACAAGAGAGTTACTCAATCAATCAATCAATCAATTTTATTTCTTAGATAAACTACATATACAAAAATTACATTACAATTACAATGTTTACTGTATATACAGATTATCATATATGTATATAAATCCATACACATAAATATCCATAGTCTTCAGTTATTTTATGAAGTCCAGTAGGAACATCTGTTAAACTTATTAGAAGCTTTAGGATAATAAGATTAAAATATAATAATAAGATTATCAGTACATATTAGGCTTAAACCACATAACTAAATACTTTTGTTGTATAGTTACATAATAATCCACATAAGGGCCCGTTAACAGGACAAAATATAATAGGAAGCAATAGATTAAAATTATTAGAAATTGTAGCAGTCAGAATAAAATCGTTAATAGAGAATCTGTAATTAGGGGAACAAATATGGCAAGTATAACTAAATAAGAGTTATACTGTTTTAGAGTATCACAATTTGTGTTATAAGTTATATATTAATTGTCCAGTCCTTTCTTCATGTTTCTGAATCCAAGTTATTCGAGCATGTACAATATCTAGGGCAGTGTTTGACACATTCACGCTGTAAATATGTCTGAAAAGATGGTAGGTAAATGAATAGAAATATCCATTTTTAATTACTGATAGGTTAGATTTTATTAATAGGCTTTTTGATCTCAAAATTCTATTAAGATAACATGGTAAGATAGAGCTTCATTATGTTTCAATAACAGTTGATTACAAATATCAGCAACCTGATGATTACTGGCGAAGGGTGGCGCTCCTATCATCCGTTTTAGTGATTTAGCATATGCTACTTCAAATGACTTAAAATAACTGGATGTCAATGTAGTTTTATGATTCCATAGACACAGACCATAATCTGGTTTACTATTATGAATTGAATAACAAAATTAGGGTATTTTTATCTACCTGACTAAAGTTTCTTATAATACTATTACAACTTGCATAAAATTTACCGAGTCTCTTTTCAATATCATCTTTATCTTTCAAATCATGATTAATGCTGTGTCCAAGGTATTCATATCTTTTAACCAATTCCAGCTCATCCTCTCTTAGTTTAGTGTGACTATGTTCCTTTAGAAAATGTGAATTACCACTAACCATGCATTTGGTTTTTCCCTTATTAATTTTTAGTTTAAGCTTGTCAATTGAAGAGCAAAATTTATTATAAAGTGTATTCATACTAGAGGTGGAATTGGCAAGTAATACAATGTCATCTGCATATGCCAAAATGTTTAACTAATTTGTTCCAAAATTGGAACCTTCTTTCATGTTGCAGATATCTGTTAAAAGAGAATCTATATACAGCTTAAAAAGAAACGGTGACAGAACACCACCCTGCCTTACACCATGCTCTATGTATTCGTAATTGCTCTGTGCTCCCTGCCATTTTATGCTAGCCTTTTGATTACGTAAATAGTGCATAATAATATATATGAGATCAGATGGAAATCCTATATCTATAAGTTTATTGCCCAAAATAAACTGATTTACCATGTCAAATGCTTTGGACAAATCTATGAAAGTAAGAAAACTTGTAACCTTAACGAGTTCCTGTGCATGACTTCTTTCAGCAAAAAACATGCATCGGTCGTGGACAAACCCCTCCGAAATCCAAACTGTCTTTCATTTAGCATAACTTTTTCCTCAAGAACATCCAACATTATAATTTCGAACAATTTTAACATGCATGATGACTGCATTACAGGGCGGTAATTATTTGAGTCCGAAATGTTTTTATTGGCATTTTTTACTATTGGAGTGATGGTACCTTTTAATAGATCCTGTGGTAAATAACAATGTGAAAGGCAAATTTTATAAAACCTGGATAAATGTTCCAGGAACTTCTCGGAAGTGCGTTTCAAAAAGACAGAATGGATCCCGTCATGACCCAACACCATGGTTCAACCGAAAAAGATATTTCCTTAATGATGTCACCGAAGTTTGGAGGTACATTCTCCTGCCTTGATACCATGTTTGCTTAAAATTATTCATAAACACACACTTAGTTTCTTCATATTGAGCTTGTTGGTTTATTAAGTATTTATTGTTAAAAATATCGACAATTTCTTCATCTTTGGTCTTACCATCTATCATACTTGATTTCTTTCCCTTTCCCTTTTTACGTTTAACCTCTTTCCAAAATTGGCGTTTGTCTCTGTGGGCAAACTTATCCATAATGGAATTACATAATTCTTTGTGTTCATTTAGTTTACATAGATTCAGGGCACTCTTAAATTCCCTTCTATTGTTAATAATTTCATTGTGTTCAGAGGTACCAATAATCTTCAATAATCTGCAGTGCAGATAGGGTTAACGTTGACTGTCTCCACACGTTGACTGTCCCCACCTCAACAAGAGAGGTACTGTTGGCAGTAGGGTTGACTGTCCCCACCTCAACAAGAGAGGTACTACATGCTGGCAGTAGGGTTGACTGTCCCCACCTCAACAAGAGAGGTACTACATGCTGGCAGTAGGGTTGACGGTCCCCACCTCAACAAGAGAGGTACTGCTGGCAGTAGGGTCGACAGTCCCCACCTCAACAAGAGAGGTACTGTTGGCAGTAGGGTTGACGGTCCCCACCTCAACAAGAGAGGTACTGCATGCTGCCAGTAGGGTTGACAGTCCCCACCTCAACAAGAGAGATACTGCTGACAGTAGGGTTGACTGTCCCCACCTCAACAAGAGAGGTACAGCATGCTGACAGTATAGGGTTATCTGTCCCCACCTCAACAAGAGAGGTACTGCTGGCAACAGTAGACACATAACGGACATCAAGAACAATGGATTGACTCCGAAAGTTACACGGGCACGCCCTCACCTCCCCCCCTCATTCAGGGCCCAGCAACCATAGGAACACCTAATAACAAGACTCCCCACACCTCCACACCTACACACTCAGAAGGAAGCCAAAGCGAAGGAGACGATATCCATGACTTCTTCCTATCAAGAGAAATACCAGACGAGGACCTAATACCCAGCGGAGTTCAGACAAGTTTTGGCAGCAGTGACGAAGAGGCTGCACTGCCTCAAATTATTGATGAAGAATCAGCCCCAGACAGACAACCACACCGAGAAGGCACAACTCTCTATCTCTGGTTCCCTTCCGTACCCCTCTACCTCTGCACTGAACGTGGCTGCACATGGAAATGTACTTCCATATTATGGTCAAATCAGCGACAATCTTTAGAACGGCACCTTCTTGAATCCCTTGAAATTAGAATGGAAGAAAAGCGTCAAACATGTGCAGGCTGTCGCGCACAACTTGGATATCACCCAACCACCCACAATGCAAGGTGCCCAGCTAGCCAAAGGATCCGAAATGAACCAGTCATTCAACCCTTTCAATGCCTCACATGTGATTTCTCCTGCTCAACAAAACAGGGACTTAAAAATCACACTAACAAGCATAAGCGAGAAAACCTACGACGAAGGGCGGAGAACCCCCCCCCCCCCCAAAGGAATGACAATAACCCGGCAGACAATGAAGCAGAATCGCCACCATCACAGAATGTTCATGAGGAACGAGCATTATCACCCCTGTCACTAAGGAGCCAACCGCCCTCTCCAGCCGCAAGTATCGTAAGCTCAACAGATAGCGAAGGAAGGTTGATAATTGATGAACAGGCAGCTAATGATTCTATCAACTCAACATATGCAAGGAACCACGAAAACTCAGAAGATGAAATCCCATAGTAAATGAACCCGAGAACCAGGGCTCCCAAGATCTCCTCCGCCGAGCAAGAACCCCATCCCAAGAACACGGTGTAAGGTCCACACAACCAACATCCAACAACAACTTTCCATCACAAGCAGACTCTGAAGGATCGCAGACTCCACAAGCCAGCCCATTAACACCTCAACCATCTCCCGGAGTATCAATAAATGAAGAAGCACCACAAGAAGATCAACCACTGATTGAACCTGACCCTGCGGAACAACGATGGCTACTAGAAGAGTTCTATCCAGAAATCAATGAACTATTGCGCACGCCAAACTGGAATGCTTTTGAAGACCTGCTGGCCAGAATTACAGAAAGAGTTCAAGAAGACAATGGGATCAATCTGAATCGACGACAGCGCCCAAGAAACCCAGTCGATGTCCGTGACTACAAAGTCATTCAGCACATATACCGGTCCAACAGACTGAGAGCAGTCCGACTCATCACATCAGGTGAAGGAGAAAGGTCCCAGATACCCAAAAACATCATCGAACACCACTTCACCCAACGAATGAGAGAGCGACAAGGGAACCAACATGGGGTAAACACCCTGCCACAACCACCAGGAAACCAACCAACAGTTGACCTGACGCACTTCTCCACCCGCGAGGTTGAGCAAAAAGTTAATTCAGCAGTAAACACGTCCCCCGGACAGAATGGAATCTCCTACCGCCAATGGAAGAAAGCAGACCATGGATGCAGAGTCCTAACTGGTATCTTCAACATCTGCCTCTCAGCGAAACAAATACCAAACCAGTGGAAATCCTCTCTTTCAATACTGATTCCAAAGAACGGAGACCCTAATCAAATTACCAACTGGAGGAACATAACTCTTTGCAACACCATCTACAAACTCTACACAGGAAGCCTAGCTACTCGCCTTCGGACATAGTGCATCGACAACAACATCCTCAACCCAGGGCAGAAGTGTTCTCTCCCTACAGATGGTGTATTGGAGCACAACTACCTCTGCAGCACTACATGGACAAAGCAAGACGTGAACAACAAGATGTGTGCGTTGCATTCTTAGATCTTTCTGACGCATATGGGTCTGTCCCTCACCCAATAATTAGCGCAACACTAGAGCAACTTGGAGCAGGGGAGGAGTTCGTAAGAATTGCAACAGACCTCTCACAATGCACTACAAAATTCTTAACCCAAGAGGGTGAATCCACTGAAATCCCAGTACAGTGTGGAGTAAGACAGGGGTGCCCCATAAGCGGCCTACTATTCAACATAGCCATTGAGTCACTCCTTCACAACATCACTCAAAGAGGCTGCCAACAAGACCACCTACATCCACACCCTTGTCTGGCATAAGCGGACGACATTACCATGATAACCCGCAAACCAGAACACCTCCAAAATCTCATCGATGTAGCCGTGATCACCTGCGAAGAACTAGGACTCACCATCAACCCAACAAAGTGTTCCAATATTCACCTTTCTGGAATAAGCCTGAGAGGAACAAGAGAAACGGTCTTCAGCATCCGAGAGCAACAAATCACAACAAGAAGAGACGGTGAACCTACAAAATTTCTAGGCAAGCCAGTGGGCTTCCACCTACTCCCAAGTGCCACATCAATCAACGAATTCATGAACCTCGGGACAAAGATACTAACCAGTAAACTCGCACCATGGCAGCGTCTAGATGCCCTCAAAACATTTGTTCTTCCAGCTTCAGTATATACACAGCGCACTTGGCAACTGAGGAAAACAGATTGGATCCGACTTGACAACGCCCTCAAACCGCTGATAAAGAACACCCTCTACCTCCAAGCACGTGCATCAAATGAATATCTCTATGGCAGCAGCAGCACCGGTTCCTGTGCAATCCCCTTAGCAGCTGAGGACTCCAACATTTTCTTTATAGACTCTGCCTTCAAACTCCTCACCTCAAGAGATCACGCTCTAAAAGAAATCGCCGAGATTGACGTGCAAGCCATTGCTGCCCGAAGAACACAGAGATCCATCTATGGCTGATGCATGTCAGTTCCTATCAAAAGAAGAGCTAAACAACAGAGCAGGAGATCATCAGACACTATGGTCTAAAACACGCGAAGCCTCAGGCCGCCTTGAAGTCAAGTGGTCCATTGACAATGATGAAAACATCCGCATATCAGCTAACGACATAACCCTCAACAGTACCAGCAGAAGGAAAATCGCATCCACAATAAGAAACCAAATGCGAGAACGCCGAGATACTGCACTGCACGGGAAGCCTGACCAAGGCAAAGTCATGAAGTTGGTAGCGAAAGAAAGGGCCTCATCTTCATTCCTCCGCGATGGCAGTTTTACGACCTTCGCTGACTGGAGGTTCATCCACAAAGCCAGACTCAACCTCCTACCCCTCAACGGTGCGCGGCGACGCGGCCACAACAACCGACAATGCAGGAGGTGCCACTTCCAACAAGAAACCCTGCCATATGCTATCAACCACAGCATGAGACATGCAGACGCTATGCAACAGAGACACAACAAGCTGGTTGACCGAGTCCGCAGAGCAGCAGTGGGACGGAACTGGCAAATACTATGAGTCAACCAACGCATCCCAGGAGTTCAAGACAATGGGAGACCCGACCTAGCGATAGTGAAACACAGAGAAGTAATAATTGTAGACATTACCTGCCCTTTCGAAAATGGGGAGGATGCTTTGTGCAGCCAGAACTGCAAAGGAAACAAAATACAGAGACCTAGCAAGTTAACTCAGACAAAACTATGACAGAGTGAGTGTTGAGGCCTTTATTGTGGGACCTCTGGGAGCCTACGATCCCAAAAATGAAAGACTAGTGAGACGGCTGGCATCAAAGCCGTACCTAAAGCTTTTCAGAAAACTGTGTGTATGTGACGTGATTGGATGGAGCAGGAAAATCTACATCGAACACATAACGGGTCACCGACAGTACTAACCCTCTAATTCACAATTTTATTTTTTATTGAAGCAAATGTTACATAGTTTTTACAATGGTTGTCAGTATTTGTACAAGATTGTTACAATATCAATATACATTACATTTTACATTTTACCCTGTTCATATACAAGTGGACCTGAAAATAGAAAGCTTGATAATTTGCATTAAATATGTAAAGTTAATAATTTTATTAAATATGTACATAGAATTAATATTGTATGTACATATTTAATACAATTATTAACTTTACATATTTAATGCAAATTATCTAGCTTTCTATTTTCAGGTCCACTAGTATAATTTATGAACAGGAGTAAAATGTAAAATGTAATGTATATGGATATTGTAACAATCTTGTACACATACTGACAACCATTGTAAAAACTATGTAACATTTGCTTCAATAAAAAATAAAATCTGTTCTTATCAGCTTAATATCTGATACGATCCCCATGTGGGATCAACGATATTAATCTGATTTTTGGACCATGGCGAAGTGCTAGGGGCTTGCTCCACCTTTTCCGCGGATTGGCCCGGTATTGCAGTACCTCCGGGATCGGTCCACTCCCCTCGGGGAGAAATAAAACCATCAATCCTAGTAAACACAATATCTACCTTGCAGGAACAAAATGTGTTGTGCAACTTGTTTATTGAATAACTGTAAGCATGCCCTGCACCATGGTCTAAGCTAGTTAGTTGTAACGGTCAGTATCACAGATGCTACTTTAACCCATATTTTACCAGACCATTTTACAGTTTTGGTCTGATCCTTCCCCAAACACCATTTATTGATGGGGGACAGTGGTCGACCTACACCCCCTCCTCACTGAATATTAGGGGGTACAGTCAACAACCATGGATATCCCCCCTTCACATCCCACTGGTCGGCCAGTGTCTGTTCAAGGCCCTCTTAGGAATATATTTTCCTGTAAATATTTAAACACACACACACACACACACCAGTTGGCTAAAAACAGTGTTTCTTAGCCAGTTGGCTAAGAACAGTGTTTCTTAGCCAGTTGGCTAAGAACATAGTGTTTCTTAGCCAGTTGGCTAAGAACATAGTGTTTCTTAGTCAGTTGGCTAAGAACATAGTGTTTCTTAGCCAGTTGGCTAAGAACATAGTGTTTCTTAGCCAGTTGGCTAAGAACATAGTGTTTCTTAGCCAGTTGGCTAAGAACATAGTGTTTCTTAGCCAGTTGGCTAAGAACATAGTGTTTCTTAGCCAGTTGGCTAGGAACATAGTGTTTCTTAGCCAGTTGGCTAGGAACATAGTGTTTCTTAGCCAGTTGGCTAAGAACATAGTGTTTCTTAGCCAGTTGGGTAAGAACATAGTGTTTCTTAGCCCGTTGGCTAAGCATATAGTGTTTCTTAGCCAACTGGCTAAGAACATAGTGTTTCCTAGCCAGTTGGCTAAACACAGTGTTTCTTAGCCAGTTGGCTAAGAACATAGTGTTTCTTAGCCAGTTGGCTAAGAACATAGTGTTTCTTAGTCAGTTGGCTAAGAACAGTGTTTCTTAGTCAGTTAGCTAAGAACATAGTGTTTGAGTGATAGACTTGAACATGAGGGATCTTTGCTGGAGGCTTGAAGACACAAACTCTGCTGTACAATTTGTTCATCGCATTGTGGAATCCTTTATGTAATAATTTATGATTCAGACCCATATCAAAGAATATTATTTGCCTTATTTAATAAAACTGATACTTTGATTTCTTGGATGCAAATCACTACTGACGATGACACCAAAATCTTTTTCACTATCCGATTTACTTTTATCTAATTTACAGCCGGTATTTTCTATCGATTTTGCAAATTTAACTACACTGCATTTATTTACATTGAGCTTCATGTGCCAATTTATTGCCCATTCGTGTTACATATCCAGGTCTGTTTGGAGAGCCTGTATATCATAATCCGATTGAAAAACTCATTGCTAGTTTTTCCTACATAAGGGTCATATTTTTTCTTTTTTTTTTTTTTTTTTCTATATTCCAACTTACTTCCTCTCGGGCATAGGCGGAGAGCCTTAACATTCACCGCTTTACAATGAACAGTGAAGCCCGTGAGGTCTTTTTCCAGTCTAGGGAGTGAGACATGTGAAGCACGTAGAGTACAACGAGCACCTGCCATCTTGCCTTCACATGAGGCACGGTGCTCACTCATGGCCCGAAACGACCCCATCTCTGAAGCCATCTCGTTCCCGTGCTTCACTGTCTCGCCCCCTACACTCGGACTCTCACACTTACACACACACAACGCCACCTGTTGAGCAGATAACTCACCAGGCATTGCACCCCTATAGCATATTTTGAATATGGGAATATTCATACAGTGCTATTTAATCAGGGAACAATGAGGGTATTTTATTGACGTTTCGGTGGGCTTGTGGTAATGCACTGATACTAGGTACAGCACAAATTCCATCCCAATAATATCTTCCCATTGATACATCGGGATTTGAACCCGGGACCTTTGGATTACCAGGCCAGTGGCAAGACCACTCCACCACACCTCCCCATTTATGTTGTTGTTGTTGTTGTTCCCCAGGCTGTCTGGACGAACAGCCCCAAGGTCTCGAGCAAGGCCAAGGCCATAAACGAGTGCCCCCACAAAATCCTCCCTGCTTACCACTAACAAAGCCCGGGTGACCGAAGCCTATCCAAGGCAGGGAGCTGAGGAAACGCCCAGGAAACCAAAGCCCCACCCAAGGCCCTGTGCCCCTCAGCAATTATGAAGGGAAAGTTGAGGGGTAAGGGAAAAATGTGACGCTTTGGCTCCCAATCTGCCAACTTCTAGGTTGGCAGTAGGGAGGTCAATCCACGGAAAAGACGCCGCCACTTGAGATCTAGAAGATATATAAGTAAAAGGAACAGTCAGAGTAAGCTATGGGTATGGCAGAGATCGCTCAGTTCTCACTCGGATAGACCAGCCCATCACCACGGTCATTTATGTAAATGAGAACAGAAAACGGCCTAAATAGATCCTTGTGGGACTCCACTCATTACATCCCAGTCTGATTGTAAACCATTTATGCTATCTCTTTTCATCCTACCAATTAATCCATCTTAATAGAGGTTCGCCTATTACATGAGCTTTTATTTTCTTCTGCAATCTTTCGTAACAAACTGTATTGAATGCCTTGCTGAAATCTAAATAAATGAGATCATAGTCTTCATCATTGCCTACTGCTTTGTATACTTAAGATGGTTAATAAATAAGAGCAGCTAACTATCCTTACCAAACCTAACTAACTTAATGTTTGAGTAATTTAAGCTAGATAAAGTATGTTGAATTGGATCGTATCAAGGACTTTCGGACAAATGTCCACTACCACAAAATTTATATTGTGAAAGCGATTGTGAACATGACCGTCCCCCAAGATACAATATTAAAGATTGTATAAAAATAGAGGATAAATGCTACTAAAACAAAAAAATAACTCCCTGAGGTGCACGGTCAGGTCAAACCAACGACAATCGCTAGAACGGCACCTTCTGGAAACTCATAAAATCAAAATAGAAGGAAGAACTCAAACTTGCGCAGGCTGTTGTACAACACTTGGAGTTCGCCTTACCACCCACAATGCAAGGTGCCAGACTAGCCAAAGGATTCATAACGAGCTAGTCATACTGTTTTCGATGCCTTGATTGTGAATACTCCTGCCCAACAAAACAGGAATTTAAAAATCATATTAACCACCTCAGACTGAAATAGTTAACTTACTGACGAGGAGGCGGACCGCCCGGTATTTTCCCCACAACAGTCAAAATCACACTGAGGGACCGTTAGGAGTCTGAGAAATTTGGGGTTGCCATCAATCGACAGATTCTGATCTAACTTACCTAACTTACTGAGGCCTAAATGATGCTAGAGCGTCATATAACTTATTAGAGAGATATTAAGATAGGTTCATATGACGCGATCGCGTCATATCAGTAGTTGGGTGGAACCGCCATATGACGCGATCGCGTCATATGAGTCGGAGGGGGTTAATTGGCACAAGCGAGACAACCTAAGAGAAAGGGCAGAGAACACTCCCCTAACGGTGTAGCCTCTGTTCACCTAGCAGTATAAATAGGAACCTGGTATAAGTGGACGAAGTTGTGATGTCCCATCTGGGTTGGTGATCGGTTACAAGGTGAGATGGGTATCGTACTGGTCAACCTAAGCTACTGGTCAACTTAAGCCTTCGGGTGAGACTGGTACTGTAGTGAGAATGGTATTGTACAGATTAACCCTAAGCCTTAGTTTCCAGATGTCGCCGATTGGCTAAAATACAGACTACACACACACCCACAGCCATTCCAACGATACATAAACACTTAACATGCATTTCACACAATACATTCCCAGTTAAGGAGACGCGATAATAATGAGCTTAGCTCGCATTGCGTGGATTCTCCTTGACGAACAAGCAAGTGGATTCTCCTTGACGAACAAGCAAGTGAATTACGGGATGGAAGTCACTCCACAAACCACGGCGCTTTGATTGGTATGAACTTCCATTCGCACTTCCGCTGTCCCAAGAAAGCAACAACTGTTGGATCGTCGCTTAAATCTTCCAAGTATCTGGAAGCTTGAAGAAAAGTGGGAGCATTATCGCTAATAATCAAATAAGGGAAGGAACGACGAGCACAAAACCTTCTGAACGCCAGCATAAACTCTTCACACAACATATTGTCACACAGTTCTAAATGTATCTCACGTGAAGTGGCACATGTAAACAGTAAAACATAAACCTTGTCCAGTTCCTTAGTTCTCAGTGCGCCGGCAGAGTTTAGTCCTGGAACTCTGAAGGGTTCTAGATGGTTAACACGGCACTCTGGCAAGGGTGGAGCAGGTCCAGTTGTAAACGGCCTTCCTTTTAGTCTACGGCACACCACACACTTTTTGACTACTCGTCGAACTACCTGTCGAACTCTGGGTATCCACCAGTTGAGACGCAATTTAGAAATAACGTGGTGGACCCCGTAGTGCATTACTTCATCATGCGTGCGTTGTACCAGTAGATCGGTGACATGGTGTGTTGCTGGCATCGGGATAGGGTTATTAGTACAGTCGTCTACACCCGACCACTTCAGACGTCCCTCGCATCTAATTAGGTAATTTTTCAGGTGTAGCCTTAGTTGACGCACGATGTTAGGCATTTTATTCTTACCAGATCTTATTATAGACTCTAATTCATGGCTGAAGGATTCCATTTGAACCCATCTAATTAGTGTTACCTCAGCTGCTTTTATTTCTTCTGCATTTAAGCTTTGACCCAGATTGCAGAGTCGTCCTTGTAGCTTGGCCTTTATATTGGTGATGTAACGCAACACCCAAGCTACGACCCTGACTAACTTATTATAACCACCGATCCTTACCCACTCCAACATAGGACTCGGTGTTGATGTCGGTTGAATGACGGCTGTCACCGTTTCTAAAGGCAAAGCCAATTCAACCTCGGCATTCCAGACAGCCCAATCCCGTTCGTGGAGCAGCCATTTTGGGCCTTGCCACCACAGGTCGGACTTTATTAATTTGGACGCCGTTACTCCCCTACTTATCAAGTCACTGGGGTTTTCCTTGGTTGGTACATAGTGATAGATGGAGTTTGGTCGAGGCCACCGACAGGCTTTGCTACCATTACTCGAACTGGGGATCATGGTGTTATGGTATCTAGACGATTGGCTAGTGGTAGCACAATCCAGAATAATATGCCTTCAACATGTTCAACAGGTATTGGATCATGTCGCTGCCTTGGGGTTCAAGGTGAACTTGGCAAAGTCCTCCTTGATCCCCACCAGGAAAATCCAGTGGGTGGGCCTTATCTGGGATACCGAGTTACTCACTCTGAGTCAGAGCGAAGACAACCGTCAGAGATTTCGGGGGAAACTCTTTCGGTTTCTTCATTCTCGGACAACAACGAGGAGGATCTGGGAATCTCTGGTAGGCTCACTCAATTGGATGCAGCTGACGGTCCCGTTAGGTCGTCTGAAGGTCAAACAAATAATTTTGGAAGGAAACTGGTGCTTTCCGCTGTTGCCAGCGGAAACACTGCAGAAAATTCCAACTCTAATCCACAACCTACTGGTGGCCTGGGCAAAGCCAGAAGTAATACACTCCTCCTCTTGACATGGACAGCTCCGCCTCCGACAGTCTGGATAGATACAGACGCGTCGGGTACCCTGGGATGGGGTTACCAGTCAAACCTAGGTCATCAGGGTCAGGGTCTATGGTCAATTTCAAATCATCTTCATATCAATGCCAAGGAGTTGCTAGTCCCCCTATTCTTTTTACAGAAGCACGGCATGAGCCAGGCGGGAAAGTCTCTTGCCTTCAGAATGGACAACTTGACTGCAGTGACATGCATTCAAAAGCAAGGGTCAGCGAGATCTCGAGTGTTACAAAGGTTGTCGGAAAAGATCTTTCGACTAGCTGCAAGGCTAGAGATTTATCTTCATGCAACATATCTGCCCGGCGTGGCGAACGTGTGGGCAGATGCTCTGTCTCAGAGACAGAGCACTCAAGTAGAATGGGCTCTCAAGCAAAACATCTTTCAAGAGATGATTGCCGAACCCTACCATCCACATGTGGACATCTTCGCGTCAGAGGCAACACACAAGCTGCCTCAGTACCTCACACGTCGGAGTCAGACTCTGGCAGGGGGTCCGGACGCATTTCTGGTAGAGTGGAACAAATGGAGCTCCATTTATCTGTTTCCGCCTCCAGACGCATCCTTAACCCTCTCACATTCTTGACGCAATTTTGAACCTATTAGGGATACTTTAAAGCCTTTGTTACCATTAGGGGTATTTAGAAACCTTTAGTTTAGTTACTTCAACCTCTGCAGTTGTCTTTGAGTTAGCTGTGGGCAGAAAACTAATTTTGGAGAGGTAATTATAAGAGAGAGAACTCTATTATTGCTAATCTGGCAACCTCTGCATCATAAAAACGTGAAAGGGTTAATGTGCAAATTAGTTCACAAACTACAGGGTTATCGAGGCATGGTCTCGATGATCGCGCCGTTGTGGCCGGCTCAAGTTTGGTACAAGCAACTGAAGACTTGGTGCGAGAACCCGGTGTCGCTCCCGATCTCGTACTTCCACTTAGACACAATTGGAAACCTCAAGACCTCGCTAACTTTTGCCTTATGGACATTCAGAAGGCCAAGTGGCTAGGCCAGTTTGGGGAAGCCGTGACTCACAAGTTGATTAATCAGTATGCTAAATCAACTCAAAGACATTACCAATCACATTGGAAGTCGTTTACTTCCTGGATCGTAGAAACTGATCAACAGCAGTCCTCGGTGGCTCTGGTGTTTAATTATTTAAATTACCTTTTTGAAATGCAAATGTTGTCAGTTGTCACATTAAGGAATCACCTCACAGCAATTCGGACACCTTTTTTCGATTTAACTGGTCTGTCCGTGCCAGAGGCGGCGGAAAAGGGTTTCATGCGGTCTTGCTTCCGGCTTCGCCCTCCTCCTCACCAACTCACACCCACCTGGTCTCTTGATCTGGCCCTTGAAATGCTTCAATCCCGTAAATATTGCCATAATCCTGCTTTCAAGTTAAGACTTAAAAAGGCCATTTTTCTATTGGCATTGGCCACGGGTGACAGGGTGTCTGAGTTGGCGGCGATGAGTTCGGAGTCAACTTGTTTAAGGTTTTCGAGGCGCAACATGAGTGTCCATATTGCCTCTGCTCCTAACTTCATTGCCAAAAATGAACATAGTGATCATGTATTTACAGAGTTTGAAGTTCCAGCTCTGAAACAGGGCGATAGGCACCATTTACTTTGCCCGGTGCAGTCACTTATGTTACTTATGCGGGAATCCCGGCCATCACAGGCGGGCTCCCTCTGGGTTTCACGAACAGGTAAACGTCTTCAAAAATGCCGGCTAGCTGTGTTACTAGTAGAAGTAATTAGAGAGAGTAATCCGGGCGTGTTGGCTAGAGCGCACGATATCCGGAAGTGGGCGGCATCACTCAGATTCCTCCACAATTACTCTCTCGATGATATTCAACAGACCCAGTTGTGGTCATCTTATCATACATTTCTAATGTGTTACGTGTCCGTGAATCTCATGAAACCTTCTCGTACATGTGTAGCATTAAGGCAGAAAGTCTAGTTTTAATAAAGCTATTTTGTAAAGCAAGGGGGGGGGGGAGAGTATCCTATAGCTAAGGCCTCTAACCTGCCTCTTATGTGATACAAGATCTGACGAGAATTAAAGGTCATGTGATAACCCATTCCTTAGACTAAAATAAGTCTAGTCAGGATTTGTTTTTATGTTTAGTATACTTTGTCTGGCAATAGAGTTTCCATTATGCTCATTAATCTTAAGGATTAGGATTAAAAGGGAGAGTACAAATATTTTGTAATACAGTACCTGTGGGCCATAAATACATAGGCCACCCTATTATTGATGGATGTCAACCATTTACTCAGGAACATATAACATTGTGTATAAACAGAATATTAGGTAATTCAGACAGGTAACTTCGTAGATACGAATTCCCACATTGGATATGGAAGGTGATATGGAACATTCAGTTACCTGTAACTGAGGACAAGATATATGATGATATAATCTAGCAGATCAAGAATCTGGCATGTTAAATAAATTTTCTTCTTGTAACCAGTATATAACTTAACCTTCTCTGGTGCCCTTCTGGTCCTGACTGGGTTGTGCCATACTTCACATGTATTAAAGGTATAGGTCTGAGGGTCTGTAGGACCACTGAGAGCAAGAGGGACACAATACATTGGATAACAGTATCTTAAGATGGTCTTGTGGTCCTGACTGGGGTGTACCATACTTCACTTGTATTAAAGGTATAGGTCTGAGGGTCTGTAGGACCACTGAGAGCAAGAGGGACACAATACATTGGATAACAGTATCTTAAGATGGTCTTGTGGTCCTGACTGGGGTGTACCATACTTCACTTGTATTAAAGGTATGTGTCTGAGGGTCTGTAGGACCACTGATAGCAAGAGGAACACAACACATTGGATAACTCTACCTTATGGTGCTCTTGTGGCCCTCAATAGTTTACCCATTGCTCCATGCAATAAAAGTGGTGTAGTCTGATGCTTCCCCAAGCTTTTTATCGCTTCTCGGCCTTTTGGCTAAGATCAAAGTGTAGTATCTGTTCTTATCAGCTTAATGGTCCCTTTTAAGTGGTGACCCTCTATATATATATATATATATAATGCAATATAAAGTGAGCCCCAGTGATATCCCTCCCAACAACAACCATTCAGTCTCACATCAAGAAAATAAAAACAGTGATTAGTGAAAATGGAAGGAGTAGAAGCAGAAACAGTGGAAGGAGAAAAGCATAGTGACAAGTAAACAACAAGAATCACAAGTGAAGAACAATAGAAACTGTGATTAGTGAAAATGGAAGAAGTAGAAGCAGAAACAATGGAAGGAGAAAAGTAGTGTCAAGTGAACATCAAGCAATGTTGAGTGAGGGATCACAAGCTAAAGTGCATAACATCTGTGAGTCACAAAGGTCACACTATGACCAACACAACACAACCACCAGGCTCCATAATAAAGCATAAAATTAACAATAATTAACCAGGAATAAGGGCAAACATTCCAGTGATTTCAGTGCCCACTAATACTCCTAGCGAATTGTGAATTGCTGAATAGTGGTGCCACATATAACCCACATTATTATAAGAATTACTACACTAGATCTGTGAGAAGCGTGACTGTTATGTGAAGTGGGTATACCATAAGCTACAGTGTCCACAAGTAGCAACATATATATACAGTGGTGATCATTTAGTGCCACAAGAACTAGCTATACTTATCAACATACTAGTTCAACAACCCACAACTACAAACTAAACTCTTACACCAAGACAATTATTTTACTACTGGCATGTGAAGTAGGTACAGTAAAACTACAGTGCCCTTGTGTAACAATATATAAACAGTGGTGAAGATCCTTGTACATGTGGACCAGTTATTCATCACAACTCTGAATCTACAACCCACAACTGCAAACTGAACTATTTACTCTCACACAACTAAGGTGAACTATACCACTACAATCAACTACACCATTGGTAAGGTGAATTATAGTAATACAATAGCCTCCACATCTATGTTACAGTGTTTTAACTATTAAACATATAGGCTACTCTCAATCACCACAGGTTATAAGCAATCACAACTCCCCAGTGCTACCACCCCCTTGCTTTGACCTGCCATACAATTAACTAACTTAATATTGAAAATTAGAAAAAGAAGTTAATTATAAGCATTGAATGGTGATAATATAACACAGTGAAAAGTGTTTAAAATCAAAGATTGTGTGTATGAGTGTGGTGGTCAAGCAGCCTTGACCCTTCCTAGGCCAGTAATAGCATAAACAACCACTCCCACAACCCCACTATAGTGACAACCACAATTTCTGCACGAATAAATATAGTCACATGCAATTATTTATAATAGTTACCTTGACAAACAATATATTAGTGCCTTGCATAGCGTGGTTGTGCAAAATAACAGCGCAATATAGTGTTAATTGGGTGTAATAAGAATAATAGAGTCACCCCTGTCACCAGGCGCTAATCCGTTCCCCCAACTGTCGCTTGGCCCACTACCACACAACAACAAAACCACCATACAATACCACACACCACTACTACACTAACCTTTATATATAGTTGTTGCTTATAACTTGATAACTTGATAACTTGATAAGGTTGTATGCATAATATTTAAATTACAAGTAATAATTAACAGACCAACAACACATTCAGCTCAACAATTACACCAGCCTTGAATACACCCAATAATTATGTAACATCAAAACTGTTGGTTATAATTTCAGTGTAAAATAGCATTTTGTTGTTGTCCCTCATAAATGTATGTACTATCATTAAGTTAAGATAATTGTGTGTGTGCATCTGCAGTTTAATTAATTAATTTTTAACAGACTAAAAGGACACAAGCGACCAGGAAGTAGTGCATATATGCCCTTCTGTCTACCTAAGTGTGATCACATCCTTTAACTCAACAAACCAATAATTTACTAGTTTCGCCCCTTTACCATCACTTAGCATTATAAATAATCGTTGTAGCCCAAATTCAACAGAAACTAACATTTGAATTGTAATTATTTCACGTTATTACTGTCCGTGTTTATGATTTTCTCCTCTTCACTAAGCTAAAGAAATAATCCAAGCTACGATATTATAATAGTCACCCTAAGTAGGTGGACCTTTACCATATACGTTTTCTGATAATATAATAGTCACCCTGAGTAGGTGGACCTCTGCCATATACATTTTCTGTGAATAAAGTATCAGAAGGGCTACAGCTTTCAGGTACATTATACCCAATATTTACCCAAAACATTAACTCATTACCAATCCTAAGTAGGTAATATAATACTGACTTCAGTATTAAATCTCGCTAAAAGGAACTTTCAGATATATCCTCTAGTATTGTGCATAAGTCTACACTAGTTATATTATTTCCGATATAGGCCTACCATTGCTATTGCTGCCTTCTTGGCTAATTAACCATATTAATAATAATCCTATATGTGTTTTATGTAACAATTCAGATACCTAATTTTCCAATCCCCTCCTTATTATTATTGTGTACCTAACATATTTATCATACTCTATAACAGGCACTACAAACTAACACATTATCCTATGTATGTGCAATTTTCAGACAAGCTGGTGATGTGTCTATTAAGAGCTTAATAATGTGTACAAATTCCTCCTGACCTATATTGCAGACATAACCTAGTAGGAGTTAACACATTCACTACCCTATTCATCCCCACCATAATTTTCCCTCATTAAGCCTCAACATTGACCCCCAATTAATTAGCTCCCAGAGTCTCTGCATCATAAGTCAGTATACTGTATAATAATAATAATAATAAAAATAATAATAGGTTATAACATTTTAAAGTGTTGGTAAACACAAAGACAACCCTTTACAAAGAACACAAGTCCTAATTACCTTTACCATAGTAGAAGAACGTGTTATTTTTTCAATATTAAAAGTAACTACAGTTCATTCACTAACAATCACAATTCCCACATTCCAATTAACTGTGTTTGTTCTATGTAAAGGAGACATCTTGTAAAACTTATAGTTGTACTGAAACTACTAATAGAGATAACAATAGTTTTGCTTGCTGTTAACTGACAAGGAATAACAGACCAACAACGCATTCAGTTCAACAAGCACACCAGCCTTGAATATACTCAATAATTATGTAACATAAAAACTGCTGGTTACAATTTCAGTGTAAAATAGTATTTTGTTGTTATCCCTCATAAATGTATGTATTATCATTAAGTTAAAATAATTGCGTGTGCATCTGCAATTTAATTAACTAATTTGTTAACGGACTAAAACGAAACAAGCGACCAGGAAGTAGTGCATATATGCCCTTCTGTCTCCCTAAGTGTGTTCAAGTTCTTTAACTCAAGAAATCAATAATTTACTAATTTCGCCCTTTTACTACTAATTAGCATTATATATATTCGTTGTAGCCCAAAGTCAATAGAAATTAACGTTTGAATTGTAATTATTTCACGTTATTACTGTCAGTGTGTATGATTTTCTCCTTTTCACTAGCTAAAGGAATAAGCCAAGCTATGGTATTATAATTGTCACCCTGAGAACGTGGACCTCTAACATATACATTTTCTGATATTATAATAGTCACCCTGAGTAGGTGGACCTCTACCATATACGTTTTCTGATATTATAATAGTCACCCTGAGTAGGTGGACCTCTACCATATACGTTATCTGTGTTTAAAGCATCAGAAGGGCCACAGCTTTTAGGCACATTATACCCAATATTTACTTAAAATATTCATTCACTACTAATCCTAAGTAGATAATATATAATACTGACTTCAATACTAAACCTTGCTAAAAGGAACTTTCAGATATATCTTCTAGTATTGTGCATAAGTCTGCACTAGTTATATTATTTTCGATATAAGAACATAAGAACATAAGAAAATGGGAGTCTGCAGAAAGCCGATTGGCCTAAGCAAGGCAGATCCCTGTCCCACACAACCCCAAATCAATTACAAAGCCCAATTATAGGCTCAACACTCTAATACCCTGAGGATCATCTTACCAAAATGGTTAGAGATTAACGCAGGATTATGGGGGTCTGCAGAGCGCTGATTGGCCCAACCCGGCTGATCCCCCTTCACACCCAACCCTTCTCGTCCATATGCTTATCCAATTTTATCTTAAAGCTCCCTACAGTTTTAGATCCCACTATAGCACTTGGTAGTCCATTCCACCCATCTACAACTCTGTTACCAAACCAATATTTGCCTATATCTTTTCTGAAACGAAATTTATCTAATTTGAAACCATTGGTACGAGTTCTTTCGCTATCACTGAGCTTTAGTACATTTGTCATGTCCCCTTTGTTAATCCCACTAACCCACTTGAACACCTCTATCATATCCCCTCTAACTCTGCGTCTCTCTAACGAATGTAAACCTAATTTCTTCAACCTTTCTTCATACGGAAGATTTCTAATATTATGGATCATTTTGTCATTCTACGCTGTACTCTCTCCAATGAATCTATGTCCATTCTGTAATAAGGACACCAAAATTGGACCGCATAATCCATATGGGGTCTCACTAATGACAAGTAAAGTTTTAAGATAACATCAGCAGTTCTGTTACTCACACTCCTAGAGATGAACCCGAGAATCCTGTTTGCCTTATTACGAACGCCTATACACTGTTTTCTAGGCTTCAAATCATTGCTAACAAACACACCTAGATCTTTCTCGCAGTCTGAATTTTCTAATTCTAAATTAGCTAGTTTATATTTAAAATTTGTTTGCATCTTCCCTATCTTTAATACCTTGCATTTGTCAATGTTAAACTTCATCTGCCAATTTACTGACCATTCATGTAAGGTATCTAGATCCCTTTGGAGGCACTCTATATCGCTATCTGAATCAATTGATCTCCCCATTTTAGTATCGTCTGCGAATTTACTTATCCTACTAGTTATACCTAAATCTAGGTCATTTATGTATATAAGAAACAACAGGGGACCTAATACCGATCCCTGGGGGACACCACTTTTGACTGCTCCCCACTCTGACTTGGTACCATTTATGCTGACTCTCTGTTTCCTACCAATTAGCCATGACCTAATCCATCCCAACAACGCCCCACCTATTCCATGTGCCTCAACCTTTCTCATCAATCTCTCATGAGGGACTCTGTCGAAAGCTTTACTGAAATCTAAATATATATCGTATGCCTTGTCATTATCTACTGCTTCATATACCTCTGAGAAAAAACTAAGCAAATTAGTAAGGCAAGAACGTCCCTGTGTGAATCCATGCTGAGAAGAATTGATTAAGTTAAATGTTTCTAAGTGGTTTCTCATTTTCCTAGCAATAATTGACTCTAGTAGCTTTCCTATGATTGAAGTGAGACTAATGGGACGGTAATTGGATGCTATTGATTTATCACCTTTTTTGAAAATCGGAACTACATTTGCAAGCTTCCAAGCTTCTGGAACTATACCAGTTTCTAATGAATTGTTAAAAGAAATGTTAATGGGTAACTTAACTCATCTCTGCATTCTTTTAATACTCTGGCATATACCTCATCGGGACCAGGCGATTTCTGAGGTTTCAGTCTGTCAATTTCCTTAAGCACATCATTTCTACTTATAGTAACCGTACTTAACCTATTTTCTATACTATCTCTATATATACCTTACGGACTTCTGGAATCTGTGCCAAATTTTCATTAGTGAAAACGGATAGAAACTGACTATTTAATGTACTGCACATTTCTAAATCATTTTCTGTCATTTCTCCTATCGAAGTTTTAAGGGGGCCTATTTTATCTCTAACTTTAGATTTATATAGCTGGTAAAAAGCCTTAGGGTTATTTTTTGAGTCATTGGCTATCCTGATTTCATAATTTCTTTTGTCTGTCCTTATACATTTTTTAACCTCTCTTGATAGATTCTGATAGTAAGCAAGTAGGTGAATTTCGCCTTTCTTAATTTTTCGATATATTCCTCTCTTTTTTCCTAGAAGGTCTAATAGTCTATTATTCATCCATTTGGGTTGGTTCTGTGTTGATCTAAATTTTCTTTTGGGGATATATTTATTTTGCGCATTGTGGAGTGAAGAAATAAAATTATTATATGTAGCTGTCAAATTATCCTGAGTTAAGACAGGTATCTGAGAGAGAGTATGTTCATTAGCGCACCTGGGTCCACTTAATAGTTTAACCATAGGATCGTCTCTTAAGGCTCGTCTTAATCCACCATAATTGGCTTTTCTGAAATCTGGGATAAGTGTCGTATTCTCTTTAGCCTTTCCTGTCCATTGTATGTTAAAATAAATTGATTTATGATCACTATTTCCTAGTTGGTCTCCTATCTCTACATTATTTATCATTTGTTCATTATTACTGAGAACTAAATCGAGGATATTATTACCTCTAGTAGGCGAGTCTATGAATTGAAATAAAAAACTATCCTGTACCGCCTCAATAAACTCGTTTGAATCTGAGTCGCCGATTTGATGCTGCCAATCAATATTCGGAAAATTAAAATCCCCTATAATACACACATTGCTAAACCTTGATGCTATTTTCACTTCCTGCCATAAAGCTGTACCTTCGTTTCTACTCATATTTGGTGGTCTATAAATAACTCCAATAATTATGGTCTCACTACCTTCGCTAACCTCAACCCAAACACTTTCGTTATCAGTATTTAGTCTAATACCTGATTTAATACAGCTTTTTAATATATAGGCCTACTATTGCTATTGTTGCCTTCTTGGATAATTAACCATAATAATAATCTTGTATGTGTCTTATGTAACAATTCATATACTTAATTTTCCAATCCCCTCCTTATTATTGTGTACCTAACAGTATTTTCCATAGTCTAGAACAGGCATCACAAACTAACCCATTATTATATGTATGTGCAATTTTCAGACAAGCTGGTGGAGTGTCTATTAATAGCTCAATAATGTGTGCAATTTCTTCCTGACCTATGTTGCAGACATAACCTAGTAGGGGTTAACACATTCACTACCCTATTTATCCCCACCTTAATTTTCCCTTATTAAGCCTCAGCATTGAGAGCCATAAGGACACTAATACCCAGCCGTTCTCATGCCCTTGTAGTCCTGCCTACTATCCATCAATTAATTAGCTCCCAGAGTCTCTGCAGCATAAGTCAGTATACTGTATACTAATAATAATAATAATAATACTTATTAAGTGATAGCATTTTACAGTGTTGGAAAACACAAAGACAACCCTTTACAAAGAACACAAATCTTACCACTACCATAGTAGATCAACATCTTAATTTTTCGATATTTAAAGTAACTACAGTTCATTCACTAACAATCACAATTCCCACATTTCAATTAACCGTATTTGCTCTACGTAAAGGAGACATCTTGTAAAACCCATAGTTGTACTGAAACTATTAATAGAGATAAAATTGTTTTGCATGTTCCTTACTGAAAGAAAATATCAGTTTTAAAGATACTCCTGTTTTAAAGTTTACAAATTGATAAGTTGAGTAAACCGCTAGCAGTAGGGTCGACTGTCCCCACCTCAACAAGAGGGGTACTGCATGTTGGCAGTAGGGTTGACGGTCCCCACCTCAACAAGAGAGGTACTGCATGCTGGCAGTAGGGTTGATTGTCCCCACCTCAACAAGAGAGGTACTGCTGACAGTAGGGTTGACTGTCCCCACCTCAACAAGAGAGGTACTGCATGCTGGCAGTAGTATTGACGGTCCCCACCTCAACAAGAGAGGTACCGCATGTCGGCAGTTGGGTTGACTGTCCCCACCCCAACAAGGGAAGTACTGCAAGCTGGCAGTAGGATTGACTGTCCCCTCCTCAACAAGAGAGGTACTCCTGGCAATAAGGTTGACAGCCCCCACCTCAACAAGAGAGGACGTATTGCTGGCAGTAGGGTTGACGGTGCCCACCTCAACAAGAGAGGTACCGCATGTAGGCAGTAGGGTGGACTGTCCCCACCTCAATAAGAAGAGAGGTACTACAAACAGGCAGTAGGGTTAACTGTCTCCACCTCAACAAGAGAGGTACTTCTGGCAACAGTAGACACATTATGGACATCAATAACAATGGATAATGACCCCGAAAGTCACATGCGTACGCCCTCACCTCCCCCCCTCACCCAGGCCAACAGGACTCCCCAGGTGTGGAGGCCCACACCTACACACTCAGAAGGAAGCCCAAGCGAAGGAGACGATGTCCATGACTTCTTCCTATCAAGAGAAATACCAGTCGAGGACCTAATACCCAGCAGAGACCAGACAAGTTTTGGCAGCAGTGACGAAGAGACTGTACTGGCTCAAATTAATGAAGAAGAACTAGCCCCAGACAGACAACCACACCGAGAAGGCACAACTCTCTATCTCTGGTTCCCTTCCCCACCCCTCTACCTCTGCACTGAACGTGGCTGCACATGGAAAAGTACCTCCATATTATGGTCAAATCAACGACAATCTTTAGAACGACACCTTCTTGAATGCCATGAAATTAGAATAGAAGAAAAGCGCCAAACATGTGCAGGCTGTCGCGCACAACTTGGATATCACCCAACCACCCACAATGCAAGGTGCCCAGCTAGCCAACGGATCCGAAATGAACCAGTTATTCAACCTTTTCAATGCCTCACATGTGATTTCTCCTGCTCAACAAAACAGGGGCTTAAAAATCACACTAACAAACATAAGCGAGAAAACCTACGACGAAGGGCGGAGAACACACCCCCAAGGAATGGCAATAACCCGGCAGACAATGAAGCAGAATCGCCACCACCACAGAATGTTCATGAGGAACGAGTATTATCACCCCTGCCACTAAGGAGCTAACCGCCCTCTCCAACCGCAAGTACCGTAAGCTCAACAGATAGCGAAGGAAGGTTGATAATCGATGAACAAGCAGCCAATGATTCTACCAACTCAATACATGCAAGGAACCACGAAAACCCAGAAGATTAAGATCCCATAGCAAATGAACCCGAGAACCAGGGCTCCCAAGATCTCCTCCGCCGAGCAAGAACCCCATCCCAAGAACACGGTGTAAGGTCCACACAATCGACACCCAACAACAACCTTCCATCACAAGCAGACTCTGAAGGATCACAGACTCCGCAAGCCAGCCCATTAACACCTCAACCATCTCCCGAAGTATCAATAAATGAAGAAGCACCACAAGAAGATCAACCACTGATTGAACCTGACCCTGCGGAACAACGATGGTTACTAGAAGAGTTCTATCCAGAAATTAATGAACTATTGCGAACGCCAAACTGGAATGCTTTTGAAGACCTGCTGGCCAGAATTACAGAAAGAGTTCAAGAAGACAACGGGATCGATCTGAATCGACGACAGCGCCCAAGAAACCCAGTTGATGTCACCGATTGCAAAGTCATTCAGCGCATATACCGGTCCAACAGACGGAGAGCAGTCCGACTCATCACGTCAGGTGAAGGAGAAAGGTGCCAGATACCCAAGAATATCATCGAAGACCACTTCACCCAACGAATGAGAGAGCGACAAGGGAACCAACATGCGGTAGACACCCTGCCACAACCACCAGAAAATCAACCAACGGTTGACCTGACGCACTTCTCCACGCGCGAGGTCGAGCAAAAGGTTAATTCAGCAGAAAACACGTCCCCCGGACAGGATGGAATCTCCTACCGCCAATGGAAGAAAGCAGACCCAGGATGCAGAGTCCTAACTGGTATCTTCAACATCTGCCTCTCAGCAAAACAAATACCAAACCAGTGGAAATCCTCCCTTTCAATACTGATTCCAAAGAACGGAGACCCCAACCAAATTACTAACTGGAGGAACATAACTCTCTGCAACACCATCTACAAACTCTACACAGGAAGCCTAGCTACTCGCCTTCGGACCTGGTGCATCAACAACAACATCCTCAACCCAGGGCAGAAGTGTTCTCTCCCTACAGATGGTGTATTGGAGCACAACTACCTCCTGCAACACTACATGGACAAAGCAAGACGTGAACAACAAGATGCGTGCGTTGCATTCTTAGATCTTTCGGACGCATATGGGTCTGTCCCTCACCCAATAATTAGCGCAACACTAGAAAGACTTGGAGCAGGGGAGGAGTTCGTAAGAATTGCAACAGATCTTCTCTCACAATGCACTACAAAATTCTTAACCACAGAGGGTGAATCCACAGAAATCCCAGTACAGTGTGGAGTAAGACAGGGGTGCCCCATAAGCGGCCTACTATTTAACATAGCCATTGAGTCACTCCTTCACAACATCACTCAAACAGGCCGCCAACAAGACCACCTACATCCACACCCATGTCTGGCATATGCAGATGACATTACCCTCATAGCTCGCAACCCAGAGCACCTCCAAAATCTCATCGATGTAGCTGTGATCACCTGCGAAGAACTAGGACTCCACCATCAACCCAACAAAGTGTTCCACTATTCACCTTTCTGGAAGAATCCCGAGAGGAACAAGAGAAACGGTCTTCAGCATCCGAGAGCAACAAATCACAACAAGAAGAGACGGTGAACCCACAACATTTCTAGGCAAGCCAGTGGGCTTCCACCTACTCCCAAGTGCCACATCAATCAACGAATTCATAAACCTCGGGACAAAGATACTAACCAGTAAACTCGCACCATGGCAGCGTCTAGATGCCCTCAAAACATTTGTTCTTCCAGCTACAGTATATGCACAGCGCACTTGGCAACTGAGGAAAACAGATTGGATCCGACTCGACAACGCCCTCAAACCGCTGATAAAGAACACCCTCTACCTCCAAGCACATGCATCAAATGAATACCTCTACGGCAGCAGCAGCACCGGTTCCTGTGCAATCCCCTTAGCAGCTGAGGACTCCGACATTTTCCTTATAGACTCCGCCTTCAAACTCCTCACCTCAAGAGATCACGCTCTAAAAGAAATCGCCGAGATTGACGTACAAGCCATTGCTGCCCGAAGAACACAGAGAGATCCATCCATGGCTGATGCATGTCAGTTCCTATCAAAAGAAGAGCTGAACAACAGAGCAGGAGACCATCAGACACTATGGTCCAAAACACGCGAAGCCTCAGGCCGCCTTGAAGTCAAGTGGTCCATGACAATGATGAAAATATCCGTATATCAGCTAACGACATCACCCTCAACAGTACCAGCAGAAGGAAAATCGCATCCACAATAAGAAACCAAATGCGAGAACGCCGAGATGCTGCACTGCACGGGAAGCCTGACCAAGGCAAAGTCATGAAGTTGGTAGCGAAAGAAAGGGCCTCATCTTCATTCCTCCGCGATGGCAGTTTTACGACCTTCGCTGACTGGAGGTTCATCCACAAAGCCAGACTCAACCTCCTACCCCTCAACGGTGCGCGGCGACACGGCCAGAACAACCGACAATGCAGGAGGTGCCACTTCCGACAAGAAACCCTGCCACATGTTATCAACCACTGCATGAGACATGCAGACGCTATGCAACAGAGACACAACAAGCTGGTTGACCGAGTCCGCAGAGCAGCAGTGGGACGGAACTGGCAAATACTACGAGCCAACCAACGCATCCCAGGAGTTCAAGATAATGGGAGACCCGACCTAGTGATAGTGAAACACAGAGAAGTAATAATTGTAGACATTACCTGCCCTTTCGAAAATGGGGAGGATGCTTTCAGCACAGCCAGAACTGCAAAGGAAACAAAATACAGAGACCTAGCAAGTGAACTCAGACAGAACTATGACAGAGTGAGTGTTGAGGCCTTTATTGTGGGACCTCTGGGGGCCTACGACCCCAAAAATGAAAGACTAATGAGACGGCTGGCATCAAAGCAGTACCTAAAGCTCTTCAGAAAACTGTGTGTAAGTGACGTGATTGGATGGAGCAGGAAAATCTACATCGAACACATAACGGGTCACCGACAGTACTAACCCTCTAATTCACAATGTCAACTTTCACTTCAGAACCAACATTGTATGTACAATTGTACATATTTAATACAAATTATTAACTTTACATATTTAATGCAAATTATCAACCTTTCTATTTCCAGATCCACCTGTACATGAACAGGAGTAAAATGTAATGTATATTGATATTGTAACAATCTTGTACAAATACTGACAACCATTGTAAAAACTATGTAACATTTGCTTCAATAAAAAATAAAATCTGTTCTTATCAGCTTAATATCTGATACGATCCCCATGTGGGATCAACGATATTAATCTGATTTTTGGACCATGGCGAAGTGCTAGGGGCTTGCTCCACCTTTGCCGCGGATCGGCCCGGTATTGCAGTACCTCCGGGATCGGTCCACTCCCCTCGGGGAGAAATAAAACCATCAATCCTAGCAAGGATAGTAAATACTAATAGGATGGGGCACTCCGCGTTAATTTTTTCTATTGCCCGGGCTCGCCGCGACGGTAGCACCTCTAGCGGCCAATAGGAAACACTACCTCGCGGCTCGCTTGGTGTAGTGACTAGCGTCTCGGACTTCCACCCAGAAGGCCCGGGTTCGCGCCCACGCTCGGCGCATTAAAGATTTTTCACAAGCACTGAGTCGTTACCATCCCTCATGAGCAAAGGGATGGGGTAGTAGTACAGGACCCCAATGGAAATACGCCTAATCGGCCTTATTGAGCTATCCTTAGCTAGCTTAGCATGCGCTAGCTTTAAGAACTATTATTATTATTATTATTATTATTATTATTATTATTACTCTTGCTGGCGTACACTTCATCTCAATAACCATACACATTACTCTTTATGCTGAAGATAATATCAGAATGATAATATCACTTGTGTATAAACATTTATAAGCGATTTTGAATACATAATAAGATAAACAGAAAGGAAATAATTAAGAAAACTAAATTTATACCAAGAATAAAATTATACAGTTGTAGGCTACTTCATTGTTTACAGCTGTATTGCAGATCACATCTTATATATGTACATATTCATGAAAAAGAAGCACAAGTATATAGAGTTTACAGTATATTATATAGACTACATAACATAGTGAATATGTAATAGCCTGCAGTACAGTAGACCACCACCACCACCTTGTATATTTATTCTTAACACTACAGAACATTGTGATTATATACTGTAGCCTAATACTCCATCACCACCTATAAAGCCATTCTTATGACTATGTAACATTGTTTGTGAATACACCACCACCACCACAACTGCTACTACTACTACTATACCCTGTTCATTATAGTTAGGCCAGAAAGTATTACTTCTAATCTCTGTAACTAAAACAGGGCTAGAGTAAATGGGCTGTATATTACCACACTTATTCCCCGAGCATCTTAGGCTTGATGTGAACCTGTTAGCACTACACATGTTTCAAAATTAAATTTATTTCCTGTTTTGTTTTTTCATTTGGGAAGCTCGATAACTATTATTTAGTTTGTGAATTTTCCAGTATATTGCTATTCTGCAATACACTTGTGCAATTTTAAACAAGCAATTTCTGCAGAGTGAAAGGTGTGACAGAGTATTTACAACACATATGGTCAACCTGGAATTCACATTCGGTCCAACCAGATTTGTCATGTCAGACAGGAATGGTACAATCATAGAGCTGTGAACAGAGTGAAATGATTGCACCAAATCCTCTGATGGTACTGTGAGACCACCAAAGTCTCTGTTCAATGTTTTGAAAGCTTTCATGTGTGTAAATATCTGACTAGCTTCATTGAGAAAATCAGAATTGTTTACAAATGAAGTGGAGCAGGTAGCACAAGAGATATTAGCTTTTTTAGTACATAGCCTAGAACATAACTGACACCATTAGCATCCAAGTCATCAACTTGGTAGTCATAAGACAAGTCACTTGTATCACAAGAAGTTGAAATGGATGTTGATGGTGCTCTAGAGGTTGAACATGACTGTGTACGAGCTTTGTTTAACTCAGATAGTGTGATGAGGAGAGAATCAGAGTCTGGGGCACAATTGGCAGACAAAGATGGTGCAAGGAGCATGTTACACAGAGTCTGTCTGAAGGTGAATCGGAACTGATTAGGATCTGGATTGTATCTGTTACCACCCTTCTGTCGAATTATAGCAAACAGATTCTCAAGACAGTCCTGGTTTAGCCGGGATGGGAGTAGGAACTTAAATCCATCAATGGATTGTAAGTCCTGCATGAGGCCAAGCATTGCTTGTAGGGTTAGTCTCCATCCAACAAGACAGTGAATAGTGTAAGACGTGTTAAAATGTACACCCTTGAGCCATTCAATTGTATCCATCCAAAAAGAAACGTGAGGACTTGTGATTTTCACTGGTTTCTTTAACTCTTCACATACTTCAAAAGTTCGTCCATTTACACTGTCAAAGATGTCATTCCATTTTGCAATGAACTCTGCAGTGTGAACTGCAGTGCTAGGTAACTTACCTAAAGAAACATGCGTGTTCATTGCAGCTGCAACAGTGCGACTAATTACTTGAGTAGCCAAGCACACACGCATAGTCTTAAAAGGGGGAGTGAAAATATGTGCATTGGTTAGCTTGGGGGCAAGAGCAAATTTTGATGCTACAGAATCCTGCTGATAAAAGTCCTCAATATGCTTCCACTGGGCAAGCTTTTTATCTTCAAACATTGCACCATGCTTCTTCAAGTTGTTCCTAATATTCTTAATTAAGTGAGGAGGATCATATAAGCACCACACACGATGCTGTCCTACATAAAAGTAAGGTTTGTTTTCTGTGACACCAAGAGATTTGGTTGTTTGAACCTTGATCAGCTACAATAGCACGCACATCAAAACCAATATTTAGTAGCTTTTCCACACCCTGTTCTACAATTATTTTCAAAGTATCTCCTTTCATGGCATTACCAGATAAAAAATATCCAACTGGCTGTTTCCATTTATCAAACTAACACCTTACCATTACTACTAGTGCTTCACTAGCTCTTGCAGTTGTTCTGCCGATACCAGGTCCTGAATCTTGGAAACCAACTATCTGATCATCATTCTTTTCATATTTCAAACCTACACTCTATGACATTTCATCAAAGCAAGCTACTACAACCCTTTTTCTAGCATTCATTGATGTCAACTTGGACTGCATTAGAGTGAAAACTGTTTCATTTTACCCAGGGCTAGTTTCTACACCAGAAAGCCATCTCTCCCACACTCTCTTTCTCTCTCTCTCTCTCTCCAATATGAAATGTTGAGAATTAAAATATTTTCTTAGTGTATATGTTATATATTTGTATGATAGCTATCATCTATAACATATTACCTCATATTTATGGACATTTAATTGTAAAATATATTAAGCCTTAAAATAACATATTATAGCACCAGTTACCATCATTATTTTTACCATTAATCACTAATATAATTAGCCTAACACAGTATCACCATTACCACCAGTGTTCTATAATGATTATAATCACCATTTCCTCTAACATCATAGCCTATAGTCGTCACACCTTGATGTAATTCGTTTTTATGACTATACTGCGTTCATAATTATGTGGCACACAATAGTGAGACCGAAAATACCTTTAGTAATTGTTAATACCTAGTATAGAGAATCCTTGTTAATATATTTTACGTATTTACAGTACCCCAGCAAGTGCATGATCTTGGAAATGTGGCTGAAAATCGTATTCACTCTGAACTCTTATGGACGGCAGCATATAGCCTTCAGTTTTCATATATATTTTTGTCAATAGGCCTAATGATCACTATCAGTGTCACAGACATCAGATACATTATGATTTGATAGTACAAAATTATGCAGTTCCTAGCTACAAAACTCACCTTTTAGGATCCTTTGGAAAGCGGAAAAAAGACAGGTCTCTGTTCCATTTTGAATTATTGGAGCAGTTTATAGCTGAACATCCTGTAATCCCCATCGTGGCAACAATAATAAGCCATCAATATCCACGTGTACGAGAAACACACACCTCTCCCACCTCTCCAGCTTGAATGAGGCCGCCAACTGCAGTGTTTATTCCTATCAGCCGCTAGGTGGCTAGTCTGACCCATGCCGACTGGGCCGCCCATAAGACAGGTCTGTCTTCCTTTCTCTAGGGTCTTTGATCCTAGTAAACACAAGGTCTACCTTGCAGGAACAAAAAATGTTGTGCAACTCGTTTATTACGTAACTGTAAGCATGACAGTTGACATGGTGTCCTTATTACAGAATGGACATAGATTCATTGGAGAGAGTTCAGTGTAGAATGACAAAAATTATCCATAATATTATAAATTTTCCGTATTAAGAAAGGTTGAAGAAATTAGGTTTACATTCGTTAGAGAGACGCAGAGTTAGAGGGGATATGATAGAGGTGTTCAAGTGGGTTAGTGGGATTAACAAAGGGGACATGACAAATGTACTAAAGCTCAGTGATAGCGAAAGAACTCGTACCAATGGTTTCAAATTAGATAAATTGTGTTTCAGAAAAGATATAGGCAAATATTGGTTTGGTAACAGAGTTGTAGATGGGTGGAATAGGCTACCAAGTGATATAGTGGGATCAAGAACGATAGGGAGCTTTAAGAAAAAATTGGATAAGCATTTGGACGAGAAGGGTTGGGTGTGAAGGGGGATCAGCCGGGTTGGGCCAATCAGCGCTCTGCAGACCCCCGTAATCCTGCGTTAATCTCTAACCGTTTTGGTAAGATGATCCTCAGGGTATTAGAGTGTTGAGCCTATAATTGGGCTTTGTAATTGGGGTTGTGTGGGACAGGGATCTGCCTTGCTTAGGCCAATCGGCTTTCTGCAGACTCCCATTTTCTTATGTTCTTATGACCTGCACCATGGTCTGAGCTAGCTAGTTAGTTGTAATGGAAAGTATCAACGATGCTACTTTAACCCGTATTTTACCAGACCATTTTACAGTTTTTGTCCCCCTCAATACCAGCCATTTCCCCCAAAATGCATTTTCCATGGAGAGACATGATGCTCCCACCACCAAAGATGAGGAGAAACTGACGTTCTGGCTTTCTGCAGACTCCCATTTTCTTATGTTCTTAACCTTCTCTGGTGTCCTTGTGGTATAGAGTGGGTTGTACCATACTTCACATGTATTAAAGGTCTGGGTCTGAGGGTATGTAGGACCACTGAGAGCAAGAGGGACACAACACATTGGATAACGCTATCTTATGGTGCTCTTGTGGCCGTCAATAGGTTACCCGTTGCTTCATGCAATAAAAGTGATATGGTCTGATGCTTCCCCAAGCCTTTTATCACTTCTCAGCCTTTTGGCTAAGATCAAAGTGTAGTATCACAATAAAAGTTCAAAAGTGAACTTATTTTTTTTTTTTTTTAAAAAGACCTCCGTCTACGTATTGTGAAAAACCTGTTATCCACCGGCAAATTGTGGGGTTGAGTGAGTGAAGGGGGGGGGACAGTGAATGAAGGAGGATGCATGTTTTTCATAATACGTGTTGCTAGCCCCAAACGCGCGAGCAACTGTGGCTTTCAACCATCCGACACATCCCCTTTTATTTATGTGCATCACACATGTTACATACAAATAAAGTTTATGTTTTGTTTTACCCTACTGTGGAAAGACTACAGATACACCACTCCTGCCCGGGCCTCACACAGTGGCATGACCCAGTCCTGTCGAACTGAGCTCATGACGCTGGTGGCATTGCCCCGGAGGATAGCCATCCCTAGTCTTTGCTTGAGTCAGAGGGTTTCCCGGGGTTCTCCTGAAACTTCTCTGATTTTACGGCCTATTTCATTCACCATCTTAAGGGTGGTAGGGCCGAAGACTCCTGAAGTTTCGAATGCCAGGGGCTCGAACTGATGATTTCTGCCGATGGCTTGATATTTTTCTCGCTTTTTATTTTCTGCTATCCGGGCGGCTTCACCTGCTTTGTCGGCGTTTCTGGCGATGTTGGTTGTGGAGAAAGTGTCAACACATGTGGCATCCCACACGAGGCACCGGCCATTCTTGTAAGGGAAAGTGGTCATCCCATCTGGCCGTTTGCCGTCTTCTCTGTGAAGTCCATGTGGTTCGAAGATTAGTGCACGGTTAGCACTCTGCAGGGCCCGTTTTATGACATAATTTAGTGCAGAGTGTCTTGGCAGGCGGCCTGCATTGTAATTACATGACAAGGCATGGTGACCTTGAGCATCCATCCACCCACCACACTTGCAAGTGTGTGGGTGACAAACTGCCGCACCCACTCTGAGCGCGATGGCAACCCGGAGCGCTTCAGCATCCAAGTGAGTTCCAAGAGGTGGGATGGGGATGGCGTGTAACCACAAGCCACTCTCCGAACGGGCGGCTGCCTGGAGGCGTGCTTTTGCAACCTGGTCTGCATTGGTTAGGAGATTTTCTTGAGTCTTCTGCGCCGAGATGGTATCCCACGCTTTCTGCTTGCTCCTGGAGGTACCCTGAGACTCCTGTACTTCCCTTCCAGGTGTTAATCGCTGCTGTTACGTCCCCATTAAGTGTCATTCCGGGTTGAGAATAAAGGATGGACAATACGAGGTCGTTGGTCGCGATGAGGGAAGAGATAAAGGCTGGGGAGGCAATATCCGAGGCTCTCCGTATGCCCAAGCCCCCGAGGCGGACAGGAAGGGTGGCTTGTGTCCAGGCCCGTTCTTTAAATTCCACGTTGGTGATGCTGGTCACTGCTTCTCGGATTATGCTGTCTAATTCTTGGAGGCCACCATTGTTCGTGTAAGTCATCGATGTGCGCAGGAGGTATTGGAGTTTTGGGATGGAGAAACAGTTCTTGAGCAGGGCCAGAGCTGAGTGGGCATCGATGTGTATCAGACGACTCACGAGACGTTGAAGCTCCTCCTTTTTAACTTGAAGTGCTGGTGGGATTGCTGCCAGAGTTAGTGGGGGGTTAAACCTAATAGGGTTTGCTGGTGCTCCTGAAGGATCTTTACATCTGGCAATATGTTTCGAAACAGGGCCTGAGTCTCTTCTCCTTGTTCATGTGTGTGGTTGAGGAGGACAAGTTCACATTTGGTGTCATTTATCACTAGCCCGGCCTGGCCGAGGTCAGTTACGATGTTATTTAGGTCGGTTAGAACGTTCTCTACTGACCCACCCAAGGTTGCATTGTCCAGGTACCATACATTCAGTTCTGACCTTACTTTGTTAGCTGCTGCATCCACCCCTATTGAGAAAAGAGCAGGACCACCTGGATCTCCCTGCTGTAACCCGGTCGCTGATGGGATTACCGTTTCGCCAAAAATCAGGATTGAAGGTTTGGAATAAGCCTGCCAAAGTAGGGGGTACAGAGTGGGGATGTGTTCTTGAGCTGTACGGAGGAAGACATCCCTGCGAATACTGTTGAATGCGTTCCGCATGTCAATCTTTAGAAGCACTCGTTTTTCTTGGGCTTGGCTAAGGTAGGTGCGGGTTGCGTGTACAGCAGCTTCACACCCCCCTGGAGTTCCGAAACCTAGTTGAACTGGTCTTAAGTGTTGACCTAGGCCATTCGAGAGTGGTTTCAAACCCACCTTTGTGGCAAGGTGGCGGAAGGTGTTCCCTACTGCTATTGGGCGCACACCGCCATCTTTTTTTGCCAGTGCACAGAGTGATGCCCCCAAAAATAGGGGTGTGGCACAGTCGGGTACTTCCCCTCTTAAAACCATGTTGATGAATTTGGTGAGGGTTTCCAAGAGTGCCTCCCCAGCAGCTCCTGATCCCTGACCCAAGAGGCCTTTGAGGTGGGCGGGTCGGATACCATCTGGGCCCGCGGCTGAGCCTGCTGGGAATGAAGTCACTGCGGAAACCACCTGCTCCTTCGTGACAACTAAAGGTTGGCGCATCTGGTCATTTGGGGCAGGGGGGAGGTTTAGGTCCCTAGGTGTAGGTGGGTGCTTTTCTTGTAGGGCTTCAACAACTTCGGTGCCTTGACCAGCAAAACCTTCTGAAGAGGACAACAGTCTGACGGCCCCTTTGATGTCACTATCCGCCAGCTTCGCCGCGACCCTCTTACGTAGCTGTTCAGCCTCTTCCTCTTCCTTGTCCTGGTGCTTCTGGGCCCTGTTTGGTTGCTGTTCGGGGGGTTCCACCAGTTTGTTTCCATCCATATACTGTGCTACTTGAAGTTTCACTCTGGTGGCTAGTGAAACCTGAAGATGGTCTTGTATGTTGGTTCTGGGTGGTTTTCGGAGGGCCCCATAGGAGAAACCCAGGAGCCGTGCCCATGCGAGGGGTGTCTTGAGCTGTAGGGCCTGCTTTATGATGGTTGTAAGGGCCTCCGCCACTTGGATTCTGGCTCCTTTAGGTACCCGGGCAAGGACCTGGATCCGCGCTTTCCATTTGGTCACAAGTTGGGTCAAGTTGGCGACCAGTGTTGCCGGTGTTGCCCCGGTTGGCTCTGCAGTGGGCCCTGGGCATGAGAGACATTTCCAGTTTGGTTGTTCTCCTGATGTTTTCTTTGTCAGCTTAGCACAAGATAAATGAATTGATCTAAGACAGCCGGAACATTTTCGCGAATTCTTTCTTGCATTGGTTGTTCCGCACTTAAAACACTTAGCATCTGCTAGGCCATAGTCTTCCAAGATTATCCGTTCCTCTGCCTCTACCAAGCCGTCCTCCTGATCTTCCCGTGGTGCTTCCATCTCTACCATGTCTCCCTTGTTTCAGAAACCCCGGGAAATCTCTCCTGGCACATATCTAGATTATTGCTGTTGTTATTAATGTATAATTGGCTGGATGCATAAAAATTCACTTATCATAGTCAACCTTTCTGATGGGATATGTAAAAAAAAAAAAAAAAAAAAAAAATCACATATCATAGTCAACCTTTCTGATGGGCAATTGGCCTGCTTCTCCTAAAGCTAAGTGGTTAAATGTATAAATCCTCGGCATTGGGCACCGGTACAACTAAAAGATCTAACTGATTGAAAGGAAGCACGCCAATTATATCCTATGATTACTTACACTGGCGATGCCACCCTGATGTTGAGTATTAATAAATGCTTAGGATATTAATAATGCTGTCAACATCAAGATAGGGAGAGAGCCAGAGAGTGAGCGAGAGCCAGGATCTGAGTGGGTAACCGAATCTAGGGCAGCAGTTATGGAAAAATGCTTAAATTGTACAAAATGTTAAGAGAGAGAGAGCAGGGGTGGGGGCGAGGGAGAAAGAAAGCGAGCTGGAGAGGGGGCTGGCCTGGTTGGGTATGAAAGATGTTAGAGAAAAACAAATAACTAGAATGATAAAAAGCAATCTGAAGTTATAGAAAACCAAAAAAATAATAACAATGAGACGGTTAAGTGCGGTGATTGAAAGTGGATGGAAAGATGTTAGAGAGAGAGAGAGAGAGAGAGAGAGAGAGAGAGAGAGAGAGAGAGAGAGCGAGAGAGAGAGAGAGAGAGAGAGAGAGAGAGAGAGAGAGAGAGAGAGAGAGAGAGAGAGAGAGAGAGAGAGAGAGAGAGAGAGTACAAAGGAGTACAAAGGAAATCAAGCAAAAACAGATCTAGTGACCCTTCTAGGTTGCTTGTCCTCCAAAACACTGAGGATCAAGTGCCCAAACAGTGGTTTAGAGTGGGTAAGGGAACATTGGAAAGGGAACTACTGCCCTGCCACTAACGTGGCAGGACTAGGAAGTTAGTAGGGGACATATGGGTTAGTAACTGAGGGGAGGATAAAGTTATTCATTTACAAACGCAGTCAGTCGCGGGTTTGATGCGAGATATTTGTCTAGGCGGAATTTAAATGAATCAACGGTGCTGCAGTCTATAACGTCTCGGGGAAGCCCATTCCACAAGTTGACAACTCGATTGAAGAAGAAATTCTTAGATTCGTGCGAGTTAAAAGATTTACCAATAATTTTGCAAACCGTTTCCCCGCGTGTAATTAGATTGGTCGATAGTGAAGTACTTACTACAGTTCATATTGTCGATGCCTTTGATGATTTTGAACACTTGAATTAAGTCGCCTCTTAATCTGCGCTGGGTTAAAGGAAATAGATTTAATTCTCTAAGACGCTCTTCGTATGGTTTGTTCTTTAGGCTAGGTATCATTTTGGTAACTCTACGTTGAACTCGTTCTAGCTTGTTTATATCTTTTTGGTAATAAGGGCACCAGGATTGAACGCAGTATTCCAGAAGAGGGCGGACTAAGGAATTGTAAAGGGTTAGGATAACTTCTTTGGATTTATGCTCAAATGACCTGCCTATAAAGCCAATTATTTTGTTTGCCTTCTTAACCTCTGAAGTGCGCATGGGGGTAATTGGAAACGTCCCCCTGTGCTGACGTATTTGAGGTGTTTCCGTCACTAAAATATTCATTGTGCCATTAATAGCATTAATATCCATATGCGCCTATTATGGGTTGATTATAAAGGTATTAACCTGAAACAACAATAAAACGAGTGAAAACAGCGTTTGGATGGTCAAAATCGGAGATATAGCCCGCGAGTTGTATAATGTATGGGTGAGGCAATCTGCTTTCCCGCCAATTTCCCCCAAGGCCACTGAGACGCAGTCGATCGATACTCTCTCTCTCTCTCTTGCACTCGCTTGCTATCAGTGATGACCACACCCTCCAATCGGATTTCTAATGTTAGCACGAAAATATACCTCAGAATAAGGGAATAACAGGGAAAATAGGTGATAACTGAAGGAGAGGAGGAAAGTGGGGAAGGAGGGGAGGTAGAGGACTGAGATTTTGCATGGCCCAGGGGCCAAAAAAAATAAAAAAATAAAAAAAAAAAAAATAAAAAATAAAAATATTTTTTTTTTCGATGTCAAAAGTTGATTTTTATTTTCTCTGACTCTTAAGAGTCTTCCCGCAGTGCGCCGGGGGAACTCTTAAGAGTCTCCCCGCAGCTCCCCGGTTAACAACTTCTGAACATTGTTGACTTGGTTTTAGGTTACTCGATATTGTTACTCCCAGATCAGTTTCTCTGTTTACATTCTTAAGCTGAGTGCCATTCATCGAATAGTTTGCTTTCTCATTTAGGTATCCGACATGTAGTACTTTACATTTATCCGCATTGAAACTCATTTGCCAAATTTGGGCCCAACATGACAATTTATCTAGATTGTGTTGCATATCGTCAACTTGTTCTTTTGAGAGTACGCTATTTGCAATTTTTGTATCGTCAGCAAATTTTGAGATTGTGCAGGTGAGACCCTCATCTATGTCGTTGATGTAAATTAGAAAGAGAATTGGTCCTAGTACCGATCCCTGGGGTACCCCGCTACTTACATTGGTCCATTTAGATGCCTTACCGTTTATGACTACCCTTTGCTTTCTGTTGCTGAGCCAATTTTCTATCCATTTCAACACACCGTCTTGTATTCCATGCGCTTTTAGTTTTAGCAGTAAACGTTTGTGGGGAAACTTTGTCAAAGGCCTTTTGAAAATCAAGGTATATAATATCTACAGCTTTACTCTCATCGTAGAGGTTGAGGATATCGTGGAAGAAGTCTAAGAGGTTTGTTAAACAGGAACGTTTTTTACGAAAGCCGTGTTGAGTATCTTTAAGTATGTTATTTTCCTCTAAGTGATTTACGAGTCTGTCTCGTATGACCGTTTCTAGCATTTTACATACAACTGAGGTTAAGCTAATTGGACGATAGTTACTGGGTAGGGATTTGCTGCCTTTTTTGAATATCGGTGTTACGTTGGCTAGCTTCCACTGATCAGGCATAGTTCCAGACTGCAAGGATTTATTGAATAGTAATGTCAGTGGTTTGGAGAGCTCATTCTTAGCTTCCTTTAGAAACTCTAGGCGAGATTGTATCAGGTCCTGGCGTTTTATTTACCTTGAGTTTATCTAAACAATTCAATACTTCTCTCTCTGTAACGGTGATATTGCTTAGAACATCTGAATTATCAATCTGAATCGGCGATGGTGTAGGGATATCACTGAGGTCTTCTGTTGTAAAAACTGATGCAAAGAAGGTATTGAGGGCATTACTCATTTGTACTTCGTCTTTGGTGTATTCTCCTTTTTCATCGACTAACGGTCCAACAGTTGAAGTAACTACTTTTTTCTTTCTGATATAACTATAGAATTCTTTCGGGTTTGTTTTACTTTGATTCGCAATATGTAACTCTAAGGTCTTTTTACTTTGCTTAATTAACTTTTTGGCTTTGCGTCGTAGCTCTACAAATTTCACCCGTTCTTCGTCATTTTGTGAGGATTTTAATCTATCATTAGCACATTTTTTAGCAAGCAGGCAGTTTGAAATATCTTTATTCCACCATTTGGGCTTATTATTATGGCCTGGACGCCGTATTTTCGATGGTATGCAGTCTTGCACTGCTTTTAGGTAAGTGGTTTCGAATAACTTCCAAGATGTATTTATGTCGTTATTGTTAATTAAAAAGCTCCAGTCAGTTTCTTTAAACATAGCTCTAAGTTTATGGAAGTTTGCTTTCTTGAAATTAGGGACTTTTTCGATGCTACTATTTGGTTCGTTACTAGTAAACTTTAAAGTGAAAGTTATCGTACGATGGTCGCTGTTACTGAATTCATCACCAACATTCAAATTCTCTATCAATTCTTCTTTTGTTGCAAGTACAATGTCAAGAACGTTATTACCACGGGTCGGCATTCGAACAAATTGATTAAAGCGAACTCTCTTGCAAGTTCGTATACAAGTCATGTCCGGAGTGTGAAGTAAGAGTATCGCCCCACTTGGTCACAGGTAAATTAAAGTCGCCAAAAATTACGGTATCTTGTGAGTTACTTACATCTGCAATTTGTTCGTAAATTTCTCGGTCAGTTTGCACTGATTGAGCTGGAGGTCTGTATATTAACGCAAGTATTATTTTTGTACCTTTATTATTCTTTATTAGCACAAAAGATGTGTCGACGTTCACAATTTGAGGTTTTGACACGAGGGTCGGGTTAAGACTTTCTTTGATATAAAATAAAACGCCACCTCCATTTTTATTTATTCGGCTGTTCTCAAACATTACATAACCGGGAAGTGAATACTCTGCTAAAAAGTCTCTATCTTGTGTATTGAGCCAAGATTCTGTTATGCCAATCACATCATAATTTTCTGTAAACACTAGTTCCTCTAAATCTGAAAATTTATTGCGTATGCTACGAGCGTTTGCATAGAAAACCTTTAAAGTTGCGGTTTTAGAACTCGCAGATCGTTCTTTCATCGAATTTTTGGTTCGAGAGAGAGAGAGAGAGAGAGAGAGAGAGAGAGAGAGAGAGAGAGAGAGAGAGAGAGAGAGAGAGAGAGAGAGAGAGAGAGAGAGAGAGAGAGAGAGATGAGAGAGAGAGAGAGAGAGGAGAGAGAGAAGAGAGAGAGAGAGAGAGAGAGAGAGAGAGAGAGAGAGAGAGGAGAGAGGAGAGAGAGAGAGAGAGAGAGAGAGAGAGAGAGAGAGAGAGAGAGAGAGAGAGAGAGAGAGAGAGAGAGAGAGAGAGAGAGAGCCAGAGCCAGAGAGCCAGAGAGCCTTGTAGCAAGTATTTCCTAAATGGTTAGAGAGAGGGAAATGAAAATGGACCTTATAGCAAGTACTTCATAATGGTTAGAATTGTTTGAGAAGTTGAAAGACTGAGGGTCAGGTCCTTGGGGTAGATGGAAGATGAGGCCTATGGTGGGGAACCATAAGGGTGAAACTGCCTGCCCTATAAACGGTTACTTCACTCACCTTGTGGTTACTGCTGGAGGTTTATGGTGCCTGGGCAGGGCTGGGCTAGTGCCTGACGGCTCCTTGTCCCTTCACTGATACTGGTAATAACACTCTCAAGATTAAACTAAATATGCTTTGTGGGCGATGTTTAAACAAGAAGCCACGTTCTGTTTACTATGTGCCGAAACACCGTATCATCGCCGATCTTCTGATACGTATATGGGTCACTTAGCCCCACGATACCCCTCCGAAAATCCCCTCTTTTGAGGAGCTCAACCGACCCGTGTGCTCTCACTGTGCTCTCACTCACTCTCTGGAACTTAGTTAGTTCCAATCTCCATAGTGATAGCATTTTACAGTGTTGGAAAACACAAAGACAACCCTTTACAATGAACACAAATCTTACCGCTACCATAGTAGAACAACATGTTATTTTTTCGATATTTAAAGTAACTACAGTTCATTCACTAACAATCGCAATTCCCACATTTCAATTAACTGTATTTGCTCTACGTAAAGGAGACATCTTGTAAAACCTATAGTTGTACTGAAACTATTAATAGAGATAAAATTGTTTTGCATGTTCCTTACTGAAAGAAAATATCAGTTTTAAAGATACTCCTGTTTTAAAGTTTACAAATTGATAAGTTGAGTAAACTGCTAGCAGTAGGGTCGACTGTCCCCATCTCAACAAGAGGGGTACTGCATGTTGGCAGTAGGGTTGACGGTCCCCACCTCAACAAGAGAGGTACTGCATGCTGGCAGTAAGGTTGATTGTCCCCACCTCAACAAGAGAGGTACTGCTGACAGTAGGGTTGACTGTCCCCACCTCAACAAGAGAGGTACTGCATGCTGGCAGTAGGGTTGACGGTCCCCACCTCGACAAGAGAGGTATTGCTGGCAGTAGGGTTGACGGTGCCCACCTCAACAAGAGAGGTACCGCATGTTGGCAGTTGGGTTGACTGTCGCCACCCCAATGAGAGAAGTAGGCCTACTACAAGCTGGCAGTAGGATTGACTGTCCCCTCCTCAACAAGAGAGGTACTTCTGGCAATAAGGTTGACGGCCCCCACCTCAACAAGAGAGGACGTATTGCTGGCAGTAGGGTTGACGGTGCCCACCTCAACAAGAGAGGTACCGCATGTTGGCAGTAGGGTTGACTGTCCCCACCTCAATAAGAGAGGTACTACACACAGGCAGTAGGGTTAACTGTCTCCACCTCAACAAGAGAGGTACTGCTGGCAACAGTAGACACATTATGGACATCAATAACAATGGATAATGACCCCGAAAGTTACATGAGCACGCCCACACCTCCCCCCCTCACCCAGGCCAACAGGATTCCCCAGGTGTGGAGGCCCACACCTACACACTCAGAAGGAAGCCCAAGCGAAGGAGACTATGTCCATGACTTCTTCCTATCAAGAGAAATACCAGTCGAGGACCTAATACCCAGCGGAGATCGGACAAGTTTTGGCAGCAGTGACGAAGAGACTGTACTGGCTCAAATTAATGAAGAAGAACTAGCCCCAGATAGACAACCACACCGAGAAGGCACAACTCTCTATCTCTGGTCCCCTTCCCCACCCCTCTACCTCTGCACTGAACGTGGCTGCACATGGAAATGTACCTCCATATTATGGTCAAATCAACGACAATCTTTAGAACGACACCTTCTTGAATCCCATGAAATTAGAATAGAAGAAAAGCGCCAAACATGTGCAGGCTGTCGCGCACAACTTGGATATCACCCAACCACCCACAATGCAAGGTGCCTGCAGCTAGCCAACGGATCCGAAATGAACCAGTTATTCAACCTTTTCAATGCCTCACATGTGATTTCTCCTGCTCAACAAAACAGGGGCTTAAAAATCACACTAACAAACATAAGCGAGAAAACCTACGACGAAGGGCGGAGAACACACCCCCAAGGAATGACAATAACCCGGCAGACAATGAAGCAGAATCGCCACCACCACAGAATGTTCATGAGGAACGAGCATTATCACCCCTGTCACTAAGGAGCCAACCGCCCTCTCCAACCGCAAGTACCGTAAGCTCAACAGATAGCGAAGGAAGGTTGATAATTGATGAACAAGCAGCCAATGATTCTATCAACTCAATACATGCAAGGAACCACGAAAACCCAGAAGATGAAGATCCCATAGTAAATTAACCCGAGAACCAGGGCTCCCAAGATCTCCTCCGCCGAGCAAGAACCCCATCCCAAGAACACGGTGTAAGGTCCACACAATCGACACCCAACAACAACCTTCCATCACAAGCAGACTCTGAAGGATCACAGACTCTGCAAGCCAGCCCATTAACACCTCAACCATCTCCCGAAGTATCAATAAATGAAGAAGCACCACAAGAAGATCAACCACTGATTGAACCTGACCCTGCGGAACAACGATGGTTACTAGAAGAGTTATATCCAGAAATTAATGAACTATTGCGAACGCCAAACTGGAATGCTTTTGAAGACCTGCTGGCCAGAATTACAGAAAGAGTTCAAGAAGACAACGGGATCGATCTGAATCGACGACAGCGCCCAAGAAACCCAGTTGATGTCACTGATTGCAAAGTCATTCAGCGCATATACCGGTCCAACAGACGGAGAGCAGTCCGACTCATCACGTCAGGTGAAGGAGAAAGGTGCCAGATACCCAAGAATATCATCGAACACCACTTCACCCAACGAATGAGAGAGCGACAAGGGAACCATCATGCGGTAGACACCCTGCCACAACCACCAGAAAATCAACCAACGGTTGACCTGACGCACTTCTCCACGCGCGAGGTCGAGCAAAAGGTTAATTCAGCAGAAAACACGTCCCCCGGACAGGATGGAATCGCCTACCGCCAATGGAAGAAAGCAGACCCAGGATGCAGAGTCCTAACTGGTATCTTCAACATCTGCCTCTCAGCGAAACAAATACCAAACCAGTGGAAATCCTCCCTTTCAATACTGATTCCAAAGAACGGAGACCCTAACCAAATTACTAACTGGAGGAACATAGCTCTCTGCAATACCATCTACAAACTCTACACAGGAAGCCTAGCTACTCGCCTTCGGACCTGGTGCATCGACAACAACATCCTCAACCCAGGGCAGAAGTGTTCTCTCCCTACAGATGGTGTATTGGAGCACAACTACCTCCTGCAACACTACATGGACAAAGCAAGACGTGAACAACAAGATGCGTGCGTTGCATTCTTAGATCTTTCTGACGCATATGGGTCTGCCCCTCACCCAATAATTAGCGCAACACTAGAAAGACTTGGAGCAGGGGAGGAGTTCGTAAGAATTGCAACAGATCTTCTCTCACAATGCACTACAAAATTCTTAACCCAAGAGGGTGAATCCACAGAAATCCCAGTACAGTGTGGAGTAAGACAGGGGTGCCCTATAAGCGGCCTACTATTTAACATAGCCATTGAGTCACTCTTTCACAACATCACTCAAACAGGCCGCCAACAAGACCACCTACATCCACACCCATTTCTGGCATATGCAGATGACATTACCCTCATAGCTCGCAATCCAGAGCACCTCCAAAATCTCATCGATGTAGCTGTGATCACCTGCGAAGAACTAGGACTCACCATCAACCCAACAAAGTGTTCCACTATTCACCTTTCTGGAAGAATCCCGAGAGGAACAAGAGAAACGGTCTTCAGCATCCGAGAGCAACAAATCACAACAAGAAGAGACGGTGAACCCACAACATTTCTAGGCAAGCCAGTGGGCTTCCACCTACTCCCAAGTGCCACATCAATCAATGAATTCATAAACCTCGGGACAAAGATACTAACCAGTAAACTCGCACCATGGCAGCGTCTAGATGCCCTCAAAACATTTGTTCTTCCAGCTACAGTATATGCACAGCGCACTTGGCAACTGAGGAAAACAGATTGGATCCGACTCGACAACGCCCTCAAACCGCTGATAAAGAACACCCTCTACCTCCAAGCACGTGCATCAAATGAATACCTCGACGGCAGCAGCAGCACCGGTTCCTGTGCAATCCCCTTAGCAGCTGAGGACTCCGACATTTTCCTTATAGACTCCGCCTTCAAACTCCTCACCTCAAGAGATCACGCTCTAAAAGAAATCGCCGAGATTGACGTACAAGCCATTGCTGCCCGAAGAACACAGAGAGATCCATCCATGGCTGATGCATGTCAGTTCCTATCAAAAGAAGAGCTGAACAACAGAGCAGGAGACCATCAGACACTATGGTCCAAAACACGCGAAGCCTCAGGCCGCCTTGAAGTCAAGTGGTCCATTGACAATGATGAAAATATCCGCATATCGGCTAACGACATCACCCTCAACAGTACCAGCAGAAGGAAAATCGCATCCACAATAAGAAACCAAATGCGAGAACGCCGAGATGCTGCACTGCACGGGAAGCCTGACCAAGGCAAAGTCATGAAGTTGGTTGCGAAAGAAAGGGCCTCATCTTCATTCCTCCGCGATGGCAGTTTTACGACCTTCGCTGACTGGAGGTTCATCCACAAAGCCAGACTCAACCTCCTAACCCTCAACGGTGCGCGGCGACACGGCCAGAACAACCGACAATGCAGGAGGTGCCACTTCCGACAAGAAACCCTGCCACATGTTATCAACCATTGCATGAGACATGCAGACGCTATGCAACAGAGACACAACAAGCTGGTTGACCGAGTCCGCAGAGCAGCAGTGGGACGAAACTGGCAAATACTACGAGCCAACCAACGCATCCCAGGAGTTCAAGACAATGGGAGACCCGACCTAGCGATAGTGAAACACAGAGAAGTAATAATTGTAGACATTACCTGCCCTTTCGAAAATGGGGAGGATGCTTTCAGTGCAGCCAGAACTGCAAAGGAAACCAAATACAGAGACCTAGCAAGTGAACTCCGACAGAACTATGACAGAGTGAGTGTTGAGGCCTTTATTGTGGGACCTCTGGGGGCCTACGACCCCAAAAATGAAAGACTAATGAGACGGCTGGCATCAAAGCAGTACCTAAAGCTCTTCAGAAAACTGTGTATAAGTGACGTGATTGGATGGAGCAGGAAAATCTACATCGAACACATAACGGGTCACCGACAGTACTAACCCTCTAATTCACAATGTCAGCTTTCACTTTAGAACCAACATTGTATGTACAATTGTACATATTTAATACAAATTATTAACTTTACATATCTAATGCAAATTATCAACCTTTCTATTTCCAGGTCCACCTGTATATGAACAGGAGTAAAATGTAATGTATATTGACATTGTAACAATCTTGTACAAATACTGACAACCATTGTAAAAACTATGTAACATGTGCTTCAATAAAAAATAAAATCTGTTCTTATCAGCTTAACACCTTACTGGCAGGTGGTAGGGTATTTTACACCTTACTGCACAGCGGGTTTTTTTTTTACCCTAAATAGTGTTGTTTCCGTGCTCATTTTCATGCATAAACAAGATCTAGAGCGTAAAACAAGTATCTATCCCTGATAGGGCGTAAACAGAGCTTTCCAATGACCCCCGAACCATCCTTGTACGACCACTGGATCTCTTGCAACGATCGTGCAACACGAGTGCAAAAACCCTAAAATAAGGTAATTTCCGTACATAATTCCCTGTGTAGCGAGTGAGAAAGGGGGGAGAAGGGTGCAATACAGTTCAGTACGTCCACGGTGGTCGTGGGGAGCTGTCATAAGGTTACTACGCTCGTCCCACCGCTCAGCTCTCTCTCTCAGCAACATTACGTGCTGAAAATGGCGCTCGACAGCTGTCGTGCACCGCCACATAGTCCAAATTTATTTCATTCGACATAAGTTGCGCTCCTCCAGTTAAGGGTTAATTGCCCCTTTTAAGTGGTGACCCTCAATATATATATATAATGCAATATAAAGCGAGCCCCAGTGATATCCCTCCCAACAAAAAACATTCGGTCTCACATCAAGAAAACTAGAAACAGTGATTAGTGAAAATGGAAGAAGTAGAAGAAGCAGAAACAATGGAAGGAGAAAGTATAGTGACAAGTGAACTACAAGAATCACAAGTGAACATCAAGCAATGTCGAGTGAGGGATCACAAGCTAAAGTGTGTAACATCTGTGAGTCACAAAGGTCACATTATGACCAACACAACGCAACCACCAGGCTCCATAATAATGCATAAAATTAACAATAATTAACCAGGAATAAGGGCAAACATTCCAGTGATTTCAGTGTCCATTAATACTCCTAGCAAATTGTGAATTGCTGAATAGTGGTGCTATATATAACTCGCATTATTATAAGAATTACTACACTAGATCTGTGAGAAGCGTGACTGTTATGTGAAGTGGGTATACTATAAGCTACAGTGTCCATAAGTAGCAACATATATATACAGTGGTGATCATTTAGTGCCACAAGAACTAGCTATACTTATCAATATACTAGTTCAACAACCACAACTACAAACTAAACTCTGACACCAAGACAATTAGTTTACTACTGGCATGTGAAGTAGGTACAGTAAAACTACAGTGCCCTTGTGTAACAATATAGAAACAGTGGTGAAGATCCTTGTACATGTGGACTAGTTATTCATCACAACTCTGAATCCACAACCCACAACTGCAAACTGAACTATTTACTCTGCCACAACTAAGGTGAACTATACCACTACAATCAACTACACCATTGGTAAGGTGAATTATAGTAATACAATAGCCTCCACATCTATGTTAGTGTTTTAACTATTAAACATATAGGCTACTCTCAATCACCACAGGTTATAAGCAATCACAACTCCCCAGTGCTACCATCCCCTTGCTTTGACCTGCCGTACAATTAACTAACTTAATATTGAAAATTAGAAAAAGAAGTGAATTATAAGCATTGAATGGTGAATAGTATAACACAGTGAACAAGTGTTTAAAATCAAAGAAAGTGTGTATGAGTGCGGTGGTCAAGCAGCCTTGACCCTCCGTAGGTCAGGAATATCATAAACAACCACTCTCACAACCCCACTATAATAATAATAATAATAATACTTTATTTCAGACTCACACAGTACAGAGGGGACCATACTGGGGTCCATATATACAAGCTACTGTACATAGGCTACATAAAATAAAAAGAAATTAAATAATACCCAGCTTGCTATCATGTAGTTCACAGCACTGCCTCAACCAAAAACAGTGGTCATCAAACTACTGTGTTACCAAAACCACTGTCCTAATTGTGTACAGTACCATGCCTCACATCATTTAGCTTCCGGTACAGTATGTTGCTACAGTACAGTATAGGATTATCGGTACTGTACTGCACTATGAGGTTCAGTACCGGTATGCTAATTCTGTAGAGTAGCAGACCTGAAATCATTACTTAAAGGTGGGGGCTCATGGGTTGAGGTAAACATGGACAAACAATCGCCGACCTGCACATAATCATCTTGCAAAACGCAATGTCACCGAAATAATCATTAACAATGGTACAAAGGATTTTGTGGATCGTCTATAGTGACAACCGCAATTTCTGTACTAATAAATATAGTCACAGGCAATTGTTTATTATAGTTACATTGACAAACAATATATTAGAACATAAGAACATAAGAAAATGGGAGTCTGCAAAAAGACGATCGGCCCACACAAGGCAGATCCCGGTCACACCCAACCCCAATTACATAACATAAGGTCATAAGATCGCGGGAAACTGCATATGGCCATGCGACCCACATGAAGCAGCTCCCATTCACACCCAGCCCATATCACCCATATGGGAATCCAACTTATGCTTAAAACTTTCAACTGTTTCTGAGCTAATTACTGTTCTGGGCAGTGCATTCCACATGTTAACAACTCTTATTTCCAAACCAGTAATTTCCTATATCTTTCCTAAATTTAAACTTCTCTAACTTGAAACCATTTGAGCGGGCTATGTCGCCGTTCTTTAGCTTTAATACCTCATCTATATCGCCCTTATTTAAACCTTTTATCCATTTAAATACCTCTATCATGTCTCCCCTACATCTTCGTCTCTCTAGTGAGTGCAGGCCTAAGACTTTCAACCTCTCCTCATACGATAAATTTCTAATATTATGTATCTTTTTGGTTATTCTTCTTTGGACTGCCTCTAAAGGGTCAATATCCATTCTATAATAATGGCACCAAAATTGAACAGCATAGTCTAAATGGGGTCTTACTAGAGCTAAGTATAGTTTTAAGAAAACTTCAGCAGTCCTGTTGCTAACACTCCTAGATATGAATCCTAGAATTCTATTTGCCCTATTCCTAACACTTATACACTGTTTTCTGGGTTTCAGATCATTACTAATGAGCACCCCCAGATCCTTCTCACACTCTGAGTTATCCAATTCTACATTGTCTAGTTTGTATTTAGCATCTAAATTACGATTTCCAATCCTTAATACCTTACATTTGTCTATATTGAAACTCATCTGCCAATTTATGGACCACTCGTGCAAGTGATCGAGATCATTTTGAAGACATTCCCTGTCGCTAGCTGACTCTATTATCCTACCTATTTTAGTATCATCAGCAAATTTACTGATCCTACTGTTTATGCCCGAGTCAAGATCATTTATGTAGATAATGAACAGAAGGGGCCCCAAAACCGACCCTTGGGGGACCCCACTTTTAACTAATCCCCAGTCCGATTTTACACCATTGATACTAACTCTCTGTTTCCTACCAATCAGCCATGACTTAATCCACTTGAGTAGCATCCCCCCAATACCATGTCCTTCTATCTTCCTTAACAGCCTTTCATGTGGAACTTTATCAAAGGCCTTACTGAAGTCTAAGTAAAATATATCATATGACTTGTCGTTATCTACCGCTTCATAAACCTCGGAGAAAAAACTGAGTAAATTTGTTAGGCAGGATCGTCCTGGAGTGAAACCATGTTGAGAGGGATTTATTAACTTGAACATATCTAAGTGATTTCTAATTTTCCTGGCAATAATTGATTCTAGCAATTTCCCTATAATTGATGTGAGACTAATAGGACGGTAATTTGATGCTATGGACTTATCACCTTTTTTAAATATCGGAATTATATTTGCGAGCTTCCATGAATCAGGAACTAAGCCTAAAGCTAGTGAATTATTAAATAGGTGAGTTAATGGGTAACTTAATTCGTCCTTGCATTCTTTTAATACCCTAGCATACACCTCATCTGGACCTGGAGATTTCTGGGGTTTTAGTCTATCTATTTCCTTAATTACTTCGTCACTAGTGACCTGAACTGTGCTTAATATTTCGTCTATACTACCGTTAAAAACTTGGTTGACTACTGGAACTTGATCTAAATTTTCGTTTGTAAAAACAGAAAGGAAATGACTATTTAGAGTATTGCACATTTCTAACTCATCATCTGTAATCTCACCTATGACATTCTTAAGAGGCCCTACTGTATCCTTTACCTTAGATTTATACAATTGATAAAATGCTTTAGGTTGTTTTTAGATTCATTTGCTACCTTGATTTCGTAGTTTCTTTTTTCCTTCCTAATTTCCTTCTTTACCTGCCTCGACAAGTTAAGGTGGATTTCGCCTTTCTGTATTTTTCTGTATACACCTCTCTTTCTACCTATAAGATCTACTAATTTATTTGTCATCCATTTTGGTTGGTTTGTATGTGATCTAAATTTTCTTTTTTGTATATATTTATCTTGTTCGCTCTGTAAGGCAGAGATGAACTGATTATACACTCTATTTAAATTTTCAGTTGGTTGTCTAACTATCTCAGCTGTGTGACCCACCTGGCCCTGACCTCTCGGTTCTGCTGGAACTAATCGGCTTACTTGATCTGAATCTCCTGCCTCCCCTTTAATTCTGAGTGATCGTTTTAATCCCCTAAAATTGGCTTTTCTAAAGTCAGGGATAAGAGCCTTATTTTCCTTTGGTTTATGATTTAATTCTATAGATAAATATATTGATTTATGGTCACTGTTCCCTAGCTGGTCGCCCACTTCTAAATTTGTTATCCAATTTTCTCTGTTGCTAAGAACTAGGTCAAGAATATTATATCCTCTAGTTGGCGAATTTACAAATTGAAAGAGAAAGTTGTCTAGTACTACTTCAAGAAAATCTTCGGATTCGTTATTGCTATTTTGATTAACCCAGTCTATACCTGGAAGATTAAAGTCGCCTAAAATGCAAACATTATTATTCTGAGAAGCCTTACTGATTTCTTCCCATAATAATTTGCCTAAATTTCGACAAAGACAGGGTGCCCTATATATGGTTCCCAAAATAATTGTCTCACCTTCCCCGCTAATCTCTACCCACACACTTTCATTTTCGCTATTTTTTTTAATATCTGATCTAAGGCAACATTTTAAAGTATCCCTGACATAAATTGCAACTCCACCTCCCCTTCTGTCTGTTCTGTCATATTTAAATAAATTGTATCCTGGCATATGAAATTCTGCTAATAATGTCTAGAGTCAGTATTTATCCAGGTTTCTGTAATCGCTACAATGTCTATATTTTCCTTGCTAACAATTGCCCTAAGCTGATCCATTTTGTTACATAAACTTCTACAATTTGTATAATATACCCTCAACTTATTACTATTTTTTGTAACTAATTGTCTATCGTTTTTAAGTAACTTATTATTTTCTTCGATTTCACTGCAGTCAATGCTATCATAATAGCATTGTCTAACGACATTTCCATCTTCCGTTGCACCATCACTACTATCATTAGCAATATCGTCATCATTTTTAGCATGAAACTGAATATCCTTATCGCTTTCGCCTGATGCTAAAATTGTTCCATTTAACCTCTCATTTACACTCTCAATATTTCTGTTCAAATCCCCACAACTGCCCTATCTAAAGAACTAGCTAATGTGGAAACCGCTAACCGTGAAAGATGAACCCCATCCCTTGCGTACATCCCATCTCTCCCATAGAAACTATCCCAGTTATCAATGAATGGTATTGCTTTTTCTTTGCAATATTTCTCCAACCGGCAATTGACACCAATCGCCCTGGATGTCCATTCCTTGGGAACTCCTCTTCTGGGTAGGATACAATGTACTACAGGGATCCCTCCCTTCATCCTAACTTTATCTAACTCATCCCGATACTGCTGCAGAAGTTCTTCACTTCTACCCTTACCAACATCGTTACTCCCGGCACTGAGACAGATAATGGGGTTATCTCCACTATCTTCCAAGATGTGGTCCATCTTCTCTAAAAACCCTCCCAACTCCATGGCCAGGCAGAGACACAACCTTCCTAAGTTTAGTGTGGGTAGCCCTAACTAAATGTCTTACCATGGAGTCGCCCACAATCGACACAGACTTACCTTCTCGGGACACAGACTTACCTTTCCCTCGGGAGGATCCAGCAGCTGCAGTTGGAGAACCCCTGGTGGTGGTGGTAGGTAGGTAGCACAGCGTCAGCGGTTGGAGCTGAGTCGGCGGCAGGCACTTCGGCTATCCCTCCCTTATCCTGACTATCTTTTCCCTCACATTCGTCTCACAAAGGAGAGAATGTATTTGTCACACTCATACCTATTCTACTATCCTGCTTCTTGAGTGTGACTTTCCCACCCGTATTTTTAACAACCTGCCATGAATACAAATTTTCATCAACTTCCTCCCTTTTCCCCTTACTTGACTTTATTTCCTCTTGGCTAAGCTTGAAAGCTAGATTTTCGTCTTTAATCAAATCCACTTCCCTTTGAAGTTTAACATTAACCTCCCTTAGAGCCAAGACCTCTTCCTTCACCACAACCATCTCCTCTCTTACCTGGAGAATAAGATGATGCAGATCAGTTAGAGACTCGCACTCCATACCTGCCATGATCCCAATAAGCTTAGCGAGGAGCAAGAAACTAAGTACAGAAAAACAAAAACAAGTAAACTAACAGCTAAAAACTGAGCTATAACACTTATATAACACGAGTGCACTGCCCCCAAATACAGGTAGGTGTAATGGTCACTAAAGGTCACTGGTAAGTGGTCCGGGCAGGAGCTCAGATTAACACAACCTTCTCCTGTCACTGACTGAACTAGACTATTAGTGCCTTGCATAGCGTGGTTGTGCAAAATAACAGCGCAATATAGTGTTAATTGGGTGCAATAAGAATAATAGAGTCACCCCAGTTATCAGGGGTTAATCCGTTCCCCCAACAGTCGCTGGGGGACAAAACCATCATACAATACCACACACTAATAATAATAATAAATTGAGTAGTGACAGGGGGTTAGGGGGAAGTGGGGATAGGACAAGAATTAGTTGGATGAAGTGAGTTTGAGGAGGAGAAAAAGGTGTCTAGGCTTAACTGGAGCTGCCTGAGGGTTTTCAGTGTTTGGAAGATCGGCGTTACTACGAAGACGGCTGGACCCGACCAGGGAGGCAGTGGGTCAAGAGCTGGGCGGCTGGAACTGTGGGCTATTGCACGGGTAGGGAATTTAAGGCCATATATTTATCCTCCCGGCCCGACTGGGAGTCCCGTACTAATAGCCCGCTGGTGATGAGGTGTTGGTGAGGGTGATGGGTGGTGGTGGTGATATTACTTCCTCGGGAGGTCCGGGAAGCCTTGCTTCAGAGCTTGCTTGACTGTTAGGCTGCATTCGATGTAGTTGTATTTTCCTTTTGTGTGGAAATAGCAATTGCAGCATTCCTTCTTCCAGTCCAACATGCAGTAGCTCAGGAATCTGTTGTATTCAGGTGGGACGCAGTTCTCGTAAGCATAACTCATAGTCATGTGGTCCTTATTCAGGTGTGGTAGGCAGATATCCAAGAACAATTGGTGAGGGGTCTTGGGGGTGTCTGGTTTCTTCTCTACCTGTCTCACTGGTTCGATTTCAATGAGGGGCATGGAGGCACCTTTTTTGGGTTTTGAAGCAGGTGAAGGAGGCTCTGCAGGTGGGTTGGTTTCCTCGACCTCCATTGGTGGTGCTGGAGTCTTGTCCTCTTCAGGGTTGCTTTCTTTCTCTTCTTGGTGGTGGAAGATTTCGATGTATGGTGTCGTTGATAGCTTCTTCTTCTCGGCCACAGTGGTGGTTGTTGGTGGTGACTGGGGCTTTGAAGGTTTGGTTTCTTCTTCCTTGGTTTTGTGCAGTGGTTTTGGCAGGTCCAGGTATTGTTTTGGGCGACTTCTTGGTTTCCTCAGAGCTTGTGTAGGTGTTCGCTCAAGGGGCCAGATCCGTATTTGGGGTTGTAGCACTGGGATAGTTATGGAGGGAAGGTTGTTAGCCTTCAGGAGGTTTGAGAGGTACTGCTTGAGGAGATTATGGCCCCCACCAGCTAGTGCTATGGCTGTGTTGACCACGATCTGAATTACTACTGATCTGCCACCGGGTCGCTGGCCTGCTGGTGAGTAGTTAATCTTCCTTTTTCCTCCCCCAGGCGTGTCTGGAGCCCTTTACATTTGCTCCATTTATTCCCCTGATGTTGCTGGCTTCTTCTCCTTTTTTTCCCTTCATGATGGTGAAAGTTACCCTTTCTCCGTGTCACCGAGAGAAGGCACTCCATGCTGTTGGTTTGGGGAGGAGATTCGGCGTCTGTGGGCGAATATATCGGCTCCATTATCATCTCTGTTAATGAAGCCATATCCCTGCTTCACATTAAACCAATTTACCGTACCAGTAACGATGTTAGAGGTTACTGAGGGCATGGTGTTGGTGGTGGTGAAGAGAGGAGGATATGAAGGTCTGCTCGGTGTGGCTGCTCAACTCAGAATAAACCACACACTACTACTACACTAACCTTTATAAATAGTTGTTGCTTATAACTTGATATAATATAAGGTTGTATGCATAATATTTATTACAATATTTATTTATTAATATTACAAGTAATAACAGACCAACAACACATTCAGTTCAACAATTACACCAGCCCTGAATACATCCAATAATTATGTAACATCAAAACTGTTGGTTATAATTTCAGTGTAAAATAATATTTGGTAATTGTTTAGTGTATGGCCTCCTAAAGAAAATGGATTTTTGAGCACAGACTAAACCAAATGTTCACTACTGTATTTACATAGCTGGTCATTAACCTAACCTAACCTAAGGTAACCTGGGCATTCTGGGGGCTGCTGCCCCCAGACCCCCGCTAGTCTTGGGTTGAAAAGTGATAAAAAACACATCTCTCTTACCTCATTATTCAAAGTTTTGTATTTGGTTTAATATACACTTCCCAGGTCATTTGAACAGTTTTTGAACAGTATAGAACTATTGCTTCTATATATCATATAATACACCATAGAATAAGTTTTTAATAACTAGAAAAAGAGGACTTCGATTAAACAATTACGTAATATTTTGTTGTTGTCCCTCATAAATATATGTATTTTCATTAAGTTAAGATAATTGTGTGTGTGCATCTGCAGTTTAATTAATTCATTTTTAACAGACTAAACGGACACAAGCGACCAGGAAGTAGTGCATAATATGCCCTTCTGTCTCCCTAAGCGTGTTCGGTAATTGTTTAATCGAAGGCCTTTTTTTCTAGTTATTAAAAACGTATTCTATGGTGTATTATATGATATATAGAAGCAATAGAACTGCTAAAATTACCTGGGAAGTGTATATTAAACCAAATACAAAACTAAGAGCAGTGGGAGGGTACAGCCTTGGAGGGGGAGAGAATCCTAAAGAAAATGGATTTTTGAGCACAGACTAAACCAAAAATACACTACTGTATTTACATAGCTGGTCATTAACTTAACTTAACCTAACCTAACCTAACCTAACCTGGGCATCCTGGAGGCTGCCGCCCCCAGACCCCCGCTGGTCTTGGGTTGAAAAGTGATAAAAAACATATCTAGCTCTTACCTCATTATTCAAAGTTTTGTATTTGGTTTAATATACACTACCCAGGTCATTTTAACAGTACTATTGCTTCTATATATCATATAATACACCATAGAATAAGTTTTTAATAACTAAAAAAAAAGGCCTTCTACTAAACAATTACGAAAAAGGCCTTCGATTAAACAATTACGGTCGGTCAATTAAGGAAATACGCATACAACGAAGCTGTTAGAGTAGGCAACAGGTCGCTCCATACCCAAAATGTAAACACACAGCTGTGGACTTACCGCGCACTAGTATTTGGTTTAATATACACTTTCCAGGTAATTTTAACAGTTCTATTGCTTCTATATATCATATAATACACCATAGAATACGTTTTTAATAACTAGAAAAAAAGGCCTTCGATTAAACAATTACGATAATTGTTGTAGCCCAAAGCCAACAGAAATTAACATTTGAATTGTCATTATATCACGTTATGGTAATTGTTTAGTGTATGGCCTCCTAAAGAAAATGGATTTTTGAGCACAGACTAAACCAAATGTTCACTACTGTATTTACATAGCTGGTCATTAACCTAACCTAACCTAACCTAACCTAAGGTAACCTGGGCATCCTGGGGCTGCTGCCCCCAGACCCTCGCTGGTCTTCGGTTGAAAAGTGATAAAAAACACATATCTCTTACCTCATTATTCAAAGTTTTGTATTTGGTTTAATATACACTTCCCAGGTCATTTGAACAGTTCTATTGCTTCTATATATCATATAATACACCATAGAATACGTTTTTAATAACTAGAAAAAGAGGACTTCGATTAAACAATTACGCACGTTATTACTGTCAGTGTTTATGATTTTCTCCTTTTCACTAAGCTAAAGAAATAATCCAAGCTATGATATTATAATAGTCACCCTAAGTAGGTGGACCTTTACCATATACTTTTTCTGATATTATAATAGTCACCCTGAGTAGGTGGACCTCTGCCATATACATTTTCTGTGTATAAAGTATCAGAAGGGCTACAGCTTTCAGGTACATTATACCCAATATTTACTAAAAACATTGGTAATTGTTTAGTGTATGACCTCCTCCTAAAGAAAATTATTTTTTGAGCACAGACTAAACTAAAAGTTCACTACTGTATTTATATAGCTGGTCAGTAACCTAACCTAACCTAACCTAAGCTAACCTGGGCATCCTGGGGGCTGCCGCCCCCAGACCTCCGCTGGTCTTGGGTTGAAAAGTGATAAAAAACACATCTCTCTTACCTCATTATTCAAAGTTTTGTATTTGGTTTAATATGCACTTCCCAGGTCATTTTAACAGTTCTATTGCTTCTATGTATCATATAATACACCATAGAATAGGTTTTTAATAACTAGAAAAAGAGGCCTTCGATTAAACAATTACGAAAACATTTATTCATTACCAATCCTAAGTAGGTAATATAATACTGACTTCAGTATTAAACCTTGCTAAAAGAAACTTTCAGATATATCTTCTAGTATTGTGCATAAGTCTACACTATAGTTATATTATTTTCGATATAGGCCTACTATTGCTATTGTTGCCTTCTTGGCTAATTAACCATAATAGTAATCTTGTATGTGTTTCATGTAACAATTCATATACTTAAGTTTCTAATCCCCTCCTTATTATTGTGTACCTAACAGTATTTATCATACTCTATAATAATAATAATAATAATAATTCTTTATTCCAGACACATAAGATAGATACAGTATAAATACAGTACGACCTAGTGGTCCATATCACATACACTTCTCGTCAGAGCACAGATAATAATTATACACAAAGATATATTAATAAAGACACAATAAAATAAAAAATACAGTAGGCCTATTTACAGAATAGAGCACATATCACATTTTGTCACAATATAACACAGATAGGCTAACTAAGGCTATTGCTCAATGTTGGTTAACACCTATTGCACAGATCATTGCTCATAGTTCAATTAGACCTATATATTACATTACAGTACATACTATGTGTGCAGCAGCTTCTGCCAGTGAGATATAATACGGGATTCATAGATATGATCACTAGACCAAAGAGCTACAATCAGCGTGTTACTGGAGGATTGCAGTCGCTGCGAAAAGCTGTACACCAGTCTCCTGATGACAGCCCGACAGCACTGCACATCCAACAGTGTGCACACCATACTAGTGCTTTCATATTTAGAGACCAATGAACATCTTGAGTATATTATGATAGGATGTACACAGACCATTTATGGTGGCTCTCTTATACTTCCACCACAAATGGGCCGTGTACATAGAGGAACAATATGTCCGGAACAAAGTGACTTTAGTTTCCCAATTACACATGTGGAATTTTCTCAAGATGGTGTTACCACGTAAATATAGCTGTCTGCGCTGACGGCCGATATCTGCATCATCTGAGCAATCGTTTGAGATAATGTGTCCCAGGTATTTTATTTTGTTTACTTCTTGAATAATTTGATTATTGAGTGAGAAATTTATAACAAAAATTTATTCAGAAATTTATCTATAACAGGCACTACAAACTAACCCATTATTATATGTATGTGCAATTTTCAGACAAGCTGGTGATGTGTCTATTAATAGCTTAATAATGTGTGCAAATTCTTTCTGACCTATATTGCAGACATAACCTAGTAGGAGTTAACACATTCACTACCCTATTCATCCCCACCTTAATTTTCCCTTATTAAGCCTCAGCATTGAGAGCCACAAGGACACTAATGCTCAGCTGTTCGTATGCCCTTGTAGTCCTGATTATTATCCACCAATTAATTAGCTCCCAGAATCTCTGCAGCATAAGTCAGTATACTGTATACTAAAAATAATAATAATAATAATAATACTTATTAAGGTATAACATTTTACAGTGTTGGTAAACACAAAGACAACCCTTTACAAAGAACACAAGTCTTAATTACCTCTACCATAGTAGAAGAAAGTGTTATTTTTTCGATATTAAAAGTAACTACAGTTCATTCACTAACAATCACAATTCCCACATTTCAATTAACTGTGTTTGTTGTATGTAAAGGAGACATCTTGTAAAACTTATAGTTGTACTGAAACTACTAATGCTTATTAGGTCCTCTGTTGTTTGTTATATACATAAATTACCTTGATTTAGGTATAACTAGTAGGATAAGTAAATTTGCAGACGATAACAAAATGAGGAGAACAATTGATTCAGATAGAGATATAGAGTGCCTCCAAAGGGATCTAGATACCTTACACGAATGGTCAGTAAATTGGCAGATGAAGTTTAACATTGACAAATGCAAGGTATTAAAGATAGGGAAGATGCATACAAATGTTAAATATAAACTAGCTAATATAATAACAGAGCTACTAGCAGTACACATAAGACAAACCGACATGCTCATCATAATTTTGTACCGACCTCCAAACACCACAGGGGAAATTTTCAAGGAGGTCACAGAGAAGATACAATCACTCCTACAAAATCTTCAAACTCCCGCTACAGATGTCATCATCACAGGATATTTCAACCTGCCCATCATCAATTGGGCAACCATGAAAATAGATGGAGGAACCAGGGATGAAAAACAGCAAGCCAAGAAGCTAATGACTATCATGGACACTGCATACATGAAGCAATACATCGAGGAACCTACAAGAGGCAACAACACACTGGACTTACTATTTGGCAACAACTTCGACTTGGTACACTCGTACGAAACTGTAAAAACTATAATGTCCGACCACAGCCTCATCAAAGTTAGAACCCCCACACCAGCCGCCACACCACCAAGAAGATGTCAACAGGAATCAAGCCAAATACCCTGCACCTCTCTGAAAGATCTCAACTTCTACAGCAAAGATATAGACTGGGACAGACTGAGAGCAGAACTGGCAGGAACTGATTGGAGGGCACTATTCGAAGATAAAAGCGTCGACGAAACTCTCAGTATCCTCCAGAAACAATGCCTGGAGACCTGCAAAAACATCATACACCCAAATCAAGCAGGAAGCAGATCAAGCGGATTCCCAGAGATAGAAAAATACTAATGAAGAAAAGGACGTACTTGAGAGCCAAGCAAAGGAAGACCAGCTATGCGCACAATGTCACCAAACTACAAGAAGAGCTCGATGAAGTTGAACGTAAACTCATCCAGTCACACCAAGAGCAAAGAACACGCGAAGAACTCCAAGCAGTTGCAAACATACGAGTAAATAGCAAATTCTTCTATGCATACGCAAAAAGGAGACTCAGGAACACCTCAACAATAGGACCACTTGCAAAACCTACGGGCGAACTTGAGAGTGACCCAACCGAAATGGCCAAGATACTCAAACAGCAGTACGAAAGTGTCTTCAGCCCGCCAAATGAAGACAAGAAAATCGAGAATGCAACGACTTTCTTTGGCAACGCTCCAGGGACACCACATCAACTCTCCTTGGTAACAGTATCAACAGAGGACATAATAGCAGCCATCGACAAGATTGGGCCAAACTCTGCGGCAGGACCAGACAGCTTTCATGCCCAACTGCTAAAAAACTGCAAACATCAGCTAGCCTTGCCTCTAAAACTGCTGTGGAGCAAGTCCCTCCAAACTGGATATGTACCACAATCCCTAAAAGAAGGTAATGTCACACCAATACACAAAGGGGGTAGTAAAGGCATAGCCAAAAATTACAGACCAGTGGTGCTGACGTCACATCTTATTAAAATCATAGAAAGAACAATACGAGCTAAGATGGTCAGCTTCCTGGAAGATAATGAGGCGTTCAACGAGGGGCAACATGGCTTTAGACAAGGCCGCTCCTGCCTCTCACAACTACTATCACACTACGACAAAATCCTACAGGATATTCAAGACGGAGAAAATGTAGACATCATATATCTAGATTTCGCCAAAGCTTTTGACAAGGTGGACCATGGGATCCTTCTACATAAACTCAAATCACTGGGAATAGGGGGAGACCTTGGAAGATGGCTCCACAGCTTCATCACCAACAGAAAACAAAGAGTCACGGTTCAAGGAAGCCTATCAGAAGCAGGTGGGGTCATCAGCGGAGTACCACAAGGATCAGTACTGGGACCTCTCCTATTCCTCATCATGATAGGAGACATCGACAGGGACCTGGAACACTCAACAGCCACATCGTTTGCAGACGACACCAGACTCATGAAGAAAATCACCTCACAACATGATGCTCAGCTACTACAACAAGACTTGGACAAAATCCTGAAGTGGGCAGAAGAAAACAACATGGCCCTAAACGGAGACAAGTTCGAGCTTCTAAGGTACGGGAACAGGAGAGCACTACAAAACGACACCAACTACAAAAGTGGACAGCAAGAAATTACCGCCAAGGACACAGTGAAGGACTTGGGAGTAAATATGAGCAGTGACGCCACTTTTTCCCAGCATATTACCAAAGCCACAACAACAGCAAAACAAATAGCAGGCTGGATCCTGAGAACCTTCCACACAAGAAATGAGAGGTGTATGCTAACACTGTGGAAGTCACTGGTCCTACCACGACTGGAGTACTGCTCTCAGCTCTGGTCTCCCCAAAAAGTAGGAGAAATAACAGAAATTGAAGCCACCCAGAGGACATTCACCAGTAAAATCCATGGGTTTCAACACTTTAACTACTGGGAGAGACTTAAGGAGCTGCAGCTGTACTCACTTCAAAGACGTAGGGAGAGATACATCATCATCTACGTCTGGAAGATTTTGGAAAAAAAGGTACCAAATCCAAACATCCAAGAGACTCCGCACCAAAGGCGAGGGAGGCTGTGCTATGTGAGGACTACGCCGGGATCAACACAAAAAATCAAATCCCTGATCCATCACAGCTTTACATACAAGGGAACCAGACTGTTCAACTGTATACCAGCCCCTCTCAGGAACATGACCGGGGTGTCTCCAGACACCTTCAAGAAACACTTGGACATGTGGCTGGCCAAAATACCGGACCGGCCACCAACACCAGGATACCCCAGCACCAACTCCAACCGACTTCTGGAATGGAGAGCGGAAGAAAGGGAGCTGCCTGGTCGCAGTGGAGCCCCAGCTCAACTGTGTCACTAACGGACGGAATACAACTAAGTGTAACTAAGTGTAACTAAGTGTAAGTGTAATATGGAATTAGAAAACTCGAATTGTGAGAAAGATCTAGGTGTATTTGTTAGCAATGATTTGAAACATAGAAAACAGTGTATAAGCGTTCGAAACAAGGCAAACAGGATTCTCGGGTTCATCTCTAGGAGTGTGAGTAACAGAACTACTGATGTTATCTTAAAACTTTACTTGTCATTAGTGAGACCCCATATGGATTATGCTGTTCAATTTTGGTGTCCTTATTACAGAATGGACATAGATTCATTGGAGAGAGTACAACGTAGAATGACAAAAATTATCCATAATATTAGAAATCTTCCGTATGAAGAAAGGTTGAAGAAATTAGGCTTACATTCGTTAGAGAGACGCAGAGTTAGAGGGGACATGATAGAGGTATTCAAGTGGGTTAGTGGGATTAATAAAGGGGACATGAAAAATGTACTAAAGCTCATTGATAGCGAAAGAACTCGTACAAATGGTTTCAAATTAGATATATTTTGTTTCAAGAAAGATATAGGCAAATATTGGTTTGGTAACAGAGTTGTAGATAGGTGTAGGCTACCAAGTGCTATAGTGGGATCAAGAACGATAGGGAGCTTTAAGATACAATTAGATAGGCATATGGACGAGAGGGGTTGGGTGTGCGGGTGATCTGTCAGGTGTGGCCCAGGTGTGGGGATCTGCAGATCCCCGTTTTTCTGACCTCTGACCGTTTCGGTGAGGTAAGTCCTAATGGTGTTTTTAAGCTGGGCTTATAATTAGGGTTGGGTGTGACAGGGATCTGCCTTGTGTAGGCCAATCGGCTTTCTGCAGACTCCCATTTTCTTATGTTCTTATGTTCTTAAAATAGTTTTGTATGCTCTCAACCCTTTAGCTGCGGGCTGTTTTGGGCTATTTAGGGCCTATTCAGGCACTCCTGAATGATAAATCAAGCATGTGCATTAAATGAAGTGTATTCTGCCGAAAACTAGGCAAAAATAGCTTCAAAATGGCACCAGAACGGACTGTATAGGTGGTCTGGTTCACCTGCAGTGATCCCAGTGAAACGCAGGAACCCCACTATTATGTAACACTCGCTCGCTTGGCTGCACTTGAGAGAGAGAGAGAGAGAGAGAGAGAGACGCGTGAGACACAGCGAGCTGCTAGGTGCTCTGAGAGTCAGAGGTGGGTCCCTCACGCTCACTGTGACTCGATTTTTACGTTTTTTTACAGGCTTTTAAAGCCTGGAAATTGGTGTAACTTGCCAAAACATTCCAGAACGTCACCCGCAGTCAAAGGGTTAACTGAAAGAAAATATCATTTTACAGATACTTCTGTTTTAAAGTTTACAAATTGATAAGTTGAGTAAATTGCTAGCAGTAGGGTCGACTGTCCCCACCTCAACAAGAGAGGTACTGCATGTTGGCAATTAGGGTTGATGGTCCTCACCTCAACAAGAGAGGTACTGCATGCTGGCAGTAGGGTTGACGGTCCCCACCTCAACAAGGGAGGTACTGCATGCTTGCAGTAGTGTTGGCTGTCCCCATCTCGACAAGAGAGGTACTGTTGGCAGTAGGGTTGACGGTCCTCACCTCAACAAGAGAGGTAGCCTACAGTTGGCAGTAGGGTTGATGGTCCCCACCTCAACAAGAGAGGTACTGTTGGCAGTAGGGTTGACGGTCCCCACCTCAACAAGAGAGGTATTGCTGGCAGTAGGGTTGACGGTGCCCACCTCAACAAGAGAGGTACCGCATGTTGGCAGTTGGGTTGACTGTCCCCACCTCAACAAGAGAGGTACTGCAAGCTGGCAGTAGGGTTGACTGTCCCCACCTCAACAAGAGAGGTAGCCTACTGTTGGCAGTAGGGTTGATGGTCCCCACCTTAACAAGAGTGGTACTGTTGGCAGTAGGGTTGACGGTCCCCACCTCATCAAGAGAGGTACTGTTGGCAGTAGAGACACATCACAGACCTAATGAAGAATGGATAGGGCCCCTGAAGATTTCCATGAGATGCCTTCTCCTCCTCCCCTCATCCAGGCCCCAGTAATGACAGGGATACCCAATAACAGGACTCCCCACACCTCTACACCTACACACTCGGAAGGGAACTCAAGTGAAGGAAGCGATTACCATGACTTCTTTTTCTCAAGACCAGCTGCAGATGATGAATTAATATCGAGCGGAGTTCAAACAAGTTTTGGCAGCAGCGATGAAGAGGCTGTACTGGCCCAAATTAATGAAGAAGAACCAGCCCCTGACAGACAGCCACATCAAGAAGGCACAACTCTACATCTCTGGTTCCCCTCCCCACCATTCTACCTGTGTACTGAACATGGTTGTATATGGAAATGTACATCCAAAGCATGGTCAAACCAACGACAATCGCTAGAACGGCACCTTCTTGAAACTCATAAAATCAAATAGAAGCAAGAACTCAACAATGCGCAGGCTGTCGTACAAGACTTGGAGCTCGCTCTACCACCCACAATGCAAGGTGCCAGGCTAGCCAAAGGATCCGCAACGAGCCAGTCATTCACTGTTTTGATGCCCCGATTGTGAATATTCCTGTCCATCAAAACAAGGATTTAAAAATCATATTAATTGGCACAAGTGAGAAAACTTAAGGGAAAGGGCAGAGAACACTCCCCCTAGGAATGGTAAAAACCCAGTAGACATTGAAGCAGAATCCCCTCAGTCACAGAATTCACAAGCATCACAGGTAATATCTCCTCCACTCAACCAACCATGGTCCCCATCCAGAAGTAGCATTGGTTCATCAGAGAGCGAAGGAAGGTTGTTCATAGATGAACAAGCATCAAACAGCTCTCACGACTCCTCTCACTCATCTCATCAACGGTCCCCAGGAAATCAGGGTCAACTAAACAGAAACGAACCACAGGATGGAAGCAACTACACAATTCCACAGGAGTGGAGAAATCCCTACATACCAGGACAACAATTACACCAAAACATTGAAGGTAGAACAACTCCAAGTTCTGTAGCATCTCAAAGCGACTGAGAAGAACCCCGACCCCCATCATCAATTTCCTCTACCCTACAGAACTCTGCCTCCTTCATTAATGAAATCGACATCCCAGTGTCACAAACTCCACCATCACCAGGTAATTTAGACACAGGAGAAGAGCAAGGACCAGCTCCTCCGCCATCACCAGCCAACAGTGACATAGCAAAAGAACATTGGCTGCTGGAGCGATTCTATCTAGGTATCTTTTCTTCAATCTTTCTTTTCTTAGAGATGTAGAACACTAGCTGCTTGAAGTGGGGATAGGACAAGAATCAGTTGGATGAAGTGAATTTAAGTAGGAGAAAAAGGTGTCCAGGCTTAACTGGAGCTGCCTGAGGGTTTTACTGATTTTAACTGCTAAAGCGACTGGTCTGGGCAAGGTCGACAGGGGCACATTGGGGGAGGCTCCTCGCTGGCATGGGTATCATCTGCCACTGTCTGTTCGGGGGCGTGTGAGGCTGGAACTGTGGGATATTTCCCTGACATAGTATTCACAATTACTGAGGGGTACCCGTCACCCGTTTGAGGAGAGTAAGGGCGTGCGTGCGCACTCTCTGTTAGGACAGGAAGTCCTTTTTGTCCTAGGGGGAGGTTGACTTCTTTTACTTTACATAATAACTCTACTATACTTGAAGACCTTACAAAGGTGGTATTGTATGTAGATGTTACTCAAGCTAAAGCTTATTTGGATTTATAGGTCACAGGTGGGGTCATGGGGCTGTGGAGATAATTTAACTTTTGTTCAAGGTTTGAGGATGTTTTGGCTTGAACTTGGAGTGTGAAAATTCAGGGGTGAAGGAGTCACAAGAAAGTTGGGTTTCTCAGGCGTATCTTGATATTATTCTGCAGACAAGAGCCTGTCGCCTTTAATATTGAGAACAGGGGTAGATGAGCATTTTAGGTTATCTTATTAGGGATAACTGATAATTTCTGAGCTTCTATGTATACGAAATGGAAATATACACGGTTATATATGGATCCCGGACGGTTGGTATTTCGGTGAGTTTGTGTTGGTAGTCCTGGGGTCAAGAGATTAGCCGGGAGGCGGAAAGGTTTGGTTGGTGACCTGTTTGACTGGTAGTAATGAACATAAAAGTAGGAAAGAAGGGAATGTGGTTTGTTTATGAATAGAATAGCTTGATGATGATAAGGAATGTACATATGTGGTTAGTATAAAAATAGATAGAAGAGTTTCAGCTAGATGATCTGAAAGCCTTCGCATAAGTGACAAAGTCTTTCAACATGCTTATTTAATTGATCACAGTATTTGGCAAACATAGGGGATCTGTCGTATGATATTCTTAACATTATAATGATACATATTCGTTAATATTAAACATAAGTTGTTTTATTAGGAGTGGTTTATGGTCATATAATAACATGGTACATAGATATATACAGTATATACAAGCTGAATTACGTTCTATATTTAGAATTTCTGGCTGAAGACTATTTTCCTTCTGGGTGTGGAAGTGGTCGCCCTGTGGTGAATCGTCTTCCCTGGGGTTACCGGACATCCTGTCGTCACCGTGGCGACTCGGGCGTCCCTGTGGGTCGCTACAGGTGCGGGTAATTCGGGCGTCGTTCTTCTAGGTGGAGTAGTGCGTTTCTCTCTTGTCCTCCGTTTTCTTTGTTTCTTTATTTCTTTTTCTCCTTCCTTCTCTGTGTTTCCCTCTTCTATTGTTCGGGTGTTTTTGCGTTTTCTCGGTATTTCAACTAGCATAACAATTTTTTAATAATTTTATTGTATTAACTAACTAACCAACCTTACCTAATGCAATAGCATTAAGTAATCCATGAGGGAATGTAGAGCGTGATGTAGAAGCAAAATGGCTGCTTTTATCTGGCAAAATATCACGGGGTAGACTATTTGACTACATTGGTTTGGATAGTTTGGAAGAGTTATGTAATGAATGACATGCATAAGTTCAATATTATCCATCATTGTAATCACCTCATATATTACCTTATTTGTGATATAATAAATTGCAAATAACTTGGCCAATTAATTATAAAGCAAATACAAAGATATTTGAAAGTGTTCAGTAATACTACATATATTCTAAATTATGTTTTCCTTTGGTATGGGACTTTTTTCGTCCATATCAATGATGCACAAAATTGTATACATTTTTGAAATTCCTTCTATGAAGGACTTGCACATGTCAGACTGGGTGGATGTGGTGGCAGCTGAACCAAGACCACATAATTGTGTATAGGTGGTCTTGGATCAGCATGGGGTCAAGCGATAATGATGGGATGTTGGTATCCCAAATTTGACTCATCGTGAACTCTATGAGAGGAGTGTATGTAAACTATATATTACATTGAATGTAACCAATTTGTAGGCAATTCTATTTGTAAACTATACTTACAGTAATTGATCATATTTTAATATATAGGCTACTGTATATTATATAGGTAATGTACTGTATTTAGTGCTGTCACCTAATATACAGAACGTGCTGCTACACATGCACACACATACAATATATATATATATATATATATTATGCCACGTTTTTAACTAACGTGAGACAATCTGATTGTGATTTCCAACTTAGGAATCAGTGTTATATCATCAACTTGGGTACCTCTCTACTGGGTAGGGATCAACTTTAATTCTCTTAACCCATACTGTACCGTAGGATATACAGTAATAAAAGTCCCCAGCAGTCCTAAGCAATGTGGAAAAATGGCAGGAGAGACTACCTATCCACCTCCAAAGATGAGGCAACACTGGCTCTGTCACCCTTCAGTGGGTCTCATATAAGCTGAGAAGTGTTGCCAACACGGGAGCAGTGCTCAAAAGGTCGTGGTAACTGGTACAGGGTTGTACAGGCAGTTACAAGGATAATACATTACTGACGGATATATACGTCGCTGGGACTGGGGAGTTACTTATCTACTGACGTATATATACGGTGCTGGGATTGGAGGGGTTAATCAACACACTATAGGTAGTACCAACGAACTTGACAATAATCTTGACCCTTTAACTTCTCATAACTCAAAAGAGCCTAGAGCAAACTAGCTGTAAATGTCCACACCTATTTCCTGGTGGGCTCTTCCCAAATGATAGAAATGTCAGCTCGATTGCTTTCATTCATTTGGAGTTAAGAGAAGTTAAGGGGTCCAGATTATTGTCAAGTCTGTTGGCGCTACCTATAATAATAAACAATGGACACAAAACTCCTAGGTAAAAGATATAAAAGTTTTATTCCTTAACTGCTAGGGTACAATCTAAATATATCTCTGGAAAAGTAAGAATATAATTAATATATAAATAATAATAATGTTACAATTAAACATATGAATAATAATACACAGGGAGGATAAGTCTCAAATCACAATAAATAGTCTGTTGAGATAACTTGGAAAAGTTGACAGAATGAATATAAACACCATATGAGGAGGAGCACTTTATTGATAACGTTTCGCAGATAGTTTCTTCAGGTCACTAACAGGCGCTATCAATCAATCAAAAATAGTAGTGAAAGGGGGTTAGGGGGAAGTGGGGATCGGGCAAGAATAAGTTGGATGAAATTAATTTTAGTGGGAGAAAAAGGTGTCCAGGCTTGACTGGAACTGCCCGAGGGTTTTACTGATTTAGCTGCTAAAGAGACCTGTCCGGGCAAGGTGGACAGTGGCGCGTTGGGGGAGGCTCCTCGGTGGCATGGGTATCATCTGCCATTTCCGATATTTTCTGTTTGGGGGTGGGGCCTGAGCCTGGTTGTTGATCAGTTTTCGTCATGTAAGACCCGTGAGGCTGTATGGTGAACCCAAGAGACGTGGTGCCGCCACGTGACGGGACCCACTCCCGCAAACGCCAGGGGCACCGCCGCCTGACTCTGGGGTCAAGAACACACAACCTAGAAAGTATAGTAGGAGGATGATTGTTGTAGTGAAAGCTTTGAAGAATGAAGGTATTTTTAGTGGTAGAGAAAGAGAAAACAATTTTAGTGGTAGGAATAAGTAGTGGTGAGGGGCTTTTTTAGTTGGAGAGAAAGAGTTGTGAGATTTTTAGTTTTTAGAGAAGTTTTAAGTGAACTAAGAGGAATAGTAGGAAGTTGATTGTAGTAGAGAAAGTTTGATATAGGGAGTAATTTTTAGTGGTAGAGAAAAGGAAATAACTTTAGATTTAGGGATAAGTAGTGGTGGGATATTTTTAAGTCTGAGAGAAAGGGTTGATGTTTTTTAGTCTTTAGAGAAGCTGTAAAGGTCTTAAGATATAGTACAAGGTTTTGTTGTGGTAGAGAGTAGTTTGTTGAGCATTTTTAGTATGCAGGAGGAGGGTAAGGGTTTTGTGGTCTGTTAAAAGTGGAAGGGTTATGGTTTCTTAGCTTACGTGGAAGTGTGTTGTCAAAGAATTGTTGCCATGTAGTGGGGCATTGACTCCTTAATATTGTTTATCTGTTTGTCTCCGAGTTGTTTCCAGTAGATGCTTAGAGGGGGTATGTTGCTTCTCGTGTGTAGTGTTTCGTTTTTTGTGAATTCTGTCCAGTGTGTGTTGTGTATGAATCTTGGGGCTTTGTTTTGTATGACTTGTAGTGTTTTCGTGTTAGTTTGTGCTGCTAATTGGAGTGTGTTTGGTGCATATGCATACCACCTCCTTTACGTAGGGCACGTGGTACCCGTCTTGCAACTCAATCCCACCCCTACTCTGTGCAACTCTCCAACCCAAGAGTGAAATGTTACTCTCAAACTTTCTTCTACTCAACAGCTGAGCTCTGGAACTCTCTCCCAGAATCAGTTTTTCCCGCTTCCTATGACTTAAATTGCTTCAAACTCTGTGTGTCCATGCATTTTGGCTCGAACGTCCCTTGATTTTGGCCCTGTCACTCTTTCAACTATGGGGGAGGCACTCGCTATAGGCAGTTATGCCTTTTGCCTTCCTCAATCACATAGAAAAAGGTCTGATAAGAGCTTTGTATAGGTGTTTTTTTGTTTTAGTTGAGGCAGATTTAAATCTGTACAGAGAGCTTAGTGCCTTTGCTGCTTGGGCCTTTTTTGAGGTTACGTGTGGTGTCATTGTGAGAGTTTTGTCAAAGTTAATTCCGAGGACTTTGTTACATTGTTTGATAGGTATTGGTGTACGGTTTTGGTTGTATTGGTAGAGGATGATGTGTCGTGGTTGTTCTCTCTTGGTCCCAAAGTAGGTTACCTGTGATTTTGTGGGATTTGTGGTGATACGCCACTTTAGTTCCCAGGTGGTTAGGCCTACTCGTTGTGTTTCAGTGTTAACTTTGTCTGTGATGTCGTCGATGTCCTGGGGGGCTGTTCTGCGTGGTCATGTTGCTGCTGGGTGGTCTGTTCGTCAGGCTGGTGTCGTTGGGTTTTTTCTTTAGGTTTGAGGGCATTCTTGAATGCCCAGTGCAGGGGGGGGTCCTTCACTCCGTTGTGGCGGGATTTTTATTTCGGGGAAACCATTGAACTTGAGGCAGTCATTCACTGTCCAAAGGAATTCAGTGCGATCCCCACGGGAAACGACTAGGGACACCTTCACTATTGAGGTGATCATCATGTCGTTTAGTTCTTCTACTGTGATGTCCGCGGTTGCTGGCTGTCGTTGGAAGGGTTGTCGAGGGTAAGGAGTTGGGTGAGGGTTGAGGAGGTCGATGGGTGAGGTGTAAGGGTGGCAGGTTGAGTGAGGGTGTGGGGTTTGGGATGGGAATAGGTAGGTGGGGTTGAAAGTTCATTGTCAGTGATTCAATGGTTAGGTACCTTGACGGGGCTACTAACACTCATGTTAGTAAAGTTGTCTGCCTACCTGGAGCCGGAGTCGGGAGGGTGGCAGAGAAGATGGATGGTGTCCTAGAAGTGGGTGGGGAGGACCCCATCATCTTCATCAATGCGGGGTCCAATGACATGGAGATGCAGGACTGAGGAGTTGCTGACCAAGTACCAGGAAATGCTGGAGAGGATCAAGGAGAAGGGTGGATTTCCTGTATCCTGCCAAGAAGAGGGGTACGGAAGGAATGGTCCTCCAGGGCTATTAGTGTAAATAGCCGGCTGGAGAAGCATTGCAAGGCAAAGTCAATACCATTCCTAGATAACTGGACCCACTTCTATGGTAAGGATGAACTGTATGCCCAGGATGGAGTACATCTTTCTCGACTAGGAGTTTCGACCTTAGCCAGCTCACTGGACAAGATTGTTGCGGGGTTTCGTTAAAAAAAAACCTGGATGTGTAAGTAAAATAATGTATCCATATGGAGCAGGTACTTCATGTGACAAACCAGTGAGTAAAATAGAAATAATCAGTCAAGATAGTGCGGATATAGTGATTTGTAATAGTAGTATCGATAACACTACACATGTAACTGATAGTAAAGATGAGAATACTGATAGAGTAGAATTTCCGTCTAGAGCTAGTAGTTCAACAGGAAATAATAAGTTAGCTAAACACAATAGAAAATTAGTTGCAAATAAAAGTAATAGGTTGAGGGTATATTATACAAATTGTAGGAGTTTATGTAAGAAAATGAACGAACTTAGAGCACTCGTTAGCACAGAAAATATAGACATAATAGCGCTAACTGAAACTTGGATTAATACAGAATCTAGGCATTTTTTAGCAGAATTTGATATTCCAGGATATAGTTTGTTTAAATATGACCGAACAAGTAGGAGGGGCGGGGGTATAGCAGTGTTTGTCAGGAGTACATTAAAAAAGCTGTATTAAATCAGGTATTAGACTAAATAATGATAATGAAAGTGTTTGGGTAGAGGTTAACAAAGGTAGTGAGACCATAGTTATTGGAGTTATATATAGACCGCCTAATATGAGTAGAAATGGCAGAACATCGTTATGGGAGGAAATTAAAATAGCATCAAGGTTTAGCAATGTGTGCATTATGGGGGATTTTAATTTTCCGAACATTGATTGGCAGCACCAAATATGCGACTCCGATTCAGTAGAGTTTATTGAGGTAGTACAAGATAGTTTTTTATTTCAATTCATAGATACGCCGACTAGAGGTATTAATATTCTTGATTTAGTTTTCAGTAACAATGAACATATGATAAATGATGTAGAGATTGGTGACCACCTAGGAAATAGCGATCATAAATCTATTTTAATATACAATGGACAGGGAATGCTAAAGAGAATACGACACTTATCCCAGATTTCAAAAAAGACGATTATGGTGGGCTAAGAAGAGACTTAAGGGTGGACCCTATTGTTAAGCAATTAAGTCAGGATATGCCAGAGTTAAACTTGCCACCTACATATAACCAGTTTATTGCTTCACTCCACAATGCTCAAAATAAATATATCCCTAAAAGAAGATTTAGATCGACGCAGAACCAACCAAAATGGATGACTAATAAGCTAATAGATCTTATAGGAAAAGAGAAAGGAATATATAGAAAAATAAAGAAAGGCGAAAATCATCTACATATATACGGTACTATCAGACTATCAAGACAGGTCAAAAAGGAAATCAGGAAAGCAAAAAGAAATTATGAAATAAGGATAGCCAGTGACTCAAAAAATAACCCTAAAGCTTTTTACCAACTATATAAATCTAAAGTTAGAGATGTAATAGGCCCCCTAGAAACTTCAATAGGAGAAATAACAGGAAATGATGTAGAAATGTGCAGTACATTAAATAGTCAGTTTCTTTCCGTTTTCATTAATGAAAATTTGGCACAGATTCCAGAAGTCAATATGGTATATAGTGATAGTATAGAAAATATGTTAAGTACAGTTAGTATAAGTAGAAATGATGTGCTTAAGGAAATTGACAGACTGAAACCTCAAAAATCGCCTGGTCCTGACGAGGTATATACAGTATATGCTAGAGTATTAAAAGAATGCAGAGATGAGTTAAGTAGCCCATTAGCATTTGTATTTAACAATTCATTAGAAACAGCTTTAGTTCCAGAAGCTTGGAAGCTTGCAAATGTAGTTCCGATCTTCAAAAAAGGTGATAAATCGATATCATCCAATTACCGTCCCATTAGTCTCCAGTCAATCATAGGAAAGTTGCTAGAGTCTATTATTGCTAGGAAAATTAGAAGCCACTTAGAAACATTTAACTTAATAAACTCTTCTCAGCATGGATTCACTCAGGGACGTTCTTGCCTTACTAATTTGCTTAGCTTTTTCTCAGAAGTATATGAAGCAGTAGATAGTGACAAGTCATATGATATTATTTATTTAGATTTCAGTAAAGCTTTCGACAGAGTCCCTCATGAGAGATTGATGAGAAAGGTTGAGGCACATGGAATAGGAGGATCGTTGTTGGGATGGATTAGGTCATGGCTAATTGGTAGGAAACAGAGTGTCAGCATAAATGGTACCAAGTCAGAGTGGGGAGCAGTCAAAAGTGGTGTCCCCCAGGGATCGGTATTAGGTCCCCTGTTGTTTCTTATAAACATAAATGACCTAGATTTAGGTATAACTAGTAGGATAAGTAAATTCGCAGACGATACTAAAATGGGGAGATCAATTGATTCAGATAGCGATATAGAGGCCCGCAGTACCAGATAATCGTGCGATCCCTTCGACGAAGGATTCGCACGTCGGATTCGCACGTGAAGGTGGTACCACCAGTTGCTTCCTTGTGAGAATCTCTCGTGCGATGCCGTCGGACGTATGGTTGGTAAGCCTGTCAAACTCGCCGCGGTGCATTTCTTACGGTTGGTATACCTGAGGAACGTTTTGTTTACAAATTACTGCCTCGGGCAGCCTCACGGGAGTACAGACGGAATCGAATCTTAATAAAGTGATGGTCCCTGGTGTATTATTTACCCAGTTTATTGCATTAATCTTATTATTCTGTATTTAGGACATTCTCAATTGACGAAAATAAGGTAGCCTAGGCCCTAGTGATTCCCCAGAGGACCATTGAATTTCTCTTAGCCTAATTTCCCTTCAACCACCAATCAATTTTTGAGTTTAGGAATAGCCATGGGGTTGTGGTATGGATTTTCGCTGAATAATTGGGTTGTGCTTGGCTCTCTGGAAAAGTGGCTTGGTTATAATATCAAGCAAGCTTTTCTGTTATATTCAAGCCTAGCCCTGTTCACCTGTTCCAAGTAGATCTAGGCCTATGGCCATAAATTGTGAAATCTAACCTAGCCTATCTCTAACTCAAAAAGGGCCAGAGCTAGGATAGTGGGCTGTAAATTGCCATAGGCTATCTATCCCCTGGCTGACCCTTCCCAAATGGGAAAGGTAAAGCTTCGAGTCCTCCATTTCATAGTAAGAAATGCTTAAATTGGACATAGGCTATGAGCAATTTTGATGAGAATTTAGCCTAGGCCTAGCCTATATTGTTAAAGTAATTATCTTGATATATTAAAACTACTGAAAACAGGGTAGACCTAGCCTAACCTTAAGAGGTTACCAAGGGGTTAGGCATGAGAGGCTAGTGGATTATTTAGTTTATAATAACCATGGTAACCTAATAAAACTAATCTATTTTAGCTATCCAAGCGAGGTAACCTCCGACTCTCCGAGTTTTTCCAAAAATTTAGCAGGGAGTGTTTGGATCACACAATTGTTCTCATCGGCTTTAGACATCTAGGGATAGTCACCTATCCTAGCCTAATTATAGAAAAAGATTTCATGGCTAAATAGTATTTTTTAATCTCCATGGGACTTGCATATTTAATCAACATGTAGCCTACTCTTTAAACAATGCAAAATTGTTGGCAAATTAATATAGCCAAGGTTAGGTTAGCTAATGGGGAAAGCGATTTCTGAGTTAACCTAACCTACAAATTTGGAATAGGCCTAGGCTATGATAGGTTTCTTGAAGTAGTGTAGCCTAACGATACTGCTTACCACAGCTGCACCAATTTGCCCCAAGTTTTATACTGTACAGTTCTGCTACATGAAAAGTGCCAGGTTTTAATCTAGTACCATTCAGTGGCAGTGCAGCAATATCATAAAGTTTCGGGTTTCAAGTTAGGCTAATAGTAATGTGATCACCCCCTTTGACTAGGCTAATATAGAAAACCATTTATTTTCAATACTTATTCTGCATCAAATTGACACCTGCCCTGTCTACAGTACTATACAGTACCAAAAACAGAAAGTCTAGTAGGCAGGTTTACTTTTATAAATGACTAAATATATGATGCTTGGACAATTATAGGTACCGCATAAAGAATGAACAATATATTTCATATAATTTATTGCAATTCTTACATACATAGGTACCCGTTATATAATATTGTATCATCTAATCACAACTCCTGTTGTATGCTTCCATATGGATAGGTCCTTAAGACTGCTTCATCAGATTTTATTCGCCCAATTAGCCTACTACCCAGGTAAGAAAATTCACGACATTCCATTATACTTGCTTGTATTTTGGGCTTGGAATCCTCATTTGGTGACTATTATTATCTCTCTATTTGAGGCATATTTCCTGAAATAAGTCTTTCAATTGACGAGGATGGGTGTGAATGGGATATGCCGTGTGTGGGCCAGTCAGCTCTGCAGACTCGTTATCTTATGTTCATTTATGGAAGTATTTCAAGTAGGCCTAGCCCAATCAGGGAGAACATGTTAGTCCCTATTTATTGCCTACTTTAGTAGGGTAGGCTGGTTAGGCCTATATTTTTTAATTCAATAGGCCTAGCCTATGTTAAAATAGTCAACGATGGCCTTTTTACCTAACCTAACAAAACATAATTATAGGCCTAGCCTAGGCCTAGTTAAAAAGGCTGTCCAAGGTCTCTTCAATTTTTACCACTTTTTCTTTCAATATCTGGGACTTGTTAACCTAGGTACCCTATTGTTGGCTATTTTAACATAGGCTAGACCTATTGGATTAAAAAATATAGGCCTAGCCTACCCTACTAAAGTAGGCTATAAATAGGGACTAACATGTTCTCCCTGATTGGGCTAGGCCTAGGCCTACTTTAAATACTTCCATAAATGAACATATATAACGAGTCTGCAGAGCTGACAGGCCCACACATGGCAGATCCCATTCACACCCATCCTCGTCAATTGCAAGACTTATTTCAGGAAATATGCCTCAAATAGAGATAATAATAGTCACCAAATGAGGATTCCAAGCCCAAAATACAAGAAAGTATAATGGAATGTCGTGAATTTCCTTACCCGGGTAGTAATCGGGCTAATAAAATCTGATGAAGCGATCTACAAGTTCTCAAGGCTGGCCGACATAGGCCTCAGGTGAAGGTGCCTGTACAACGGCTCATGTCAAGTTCAACATCGTCATTGAAGATATATCCAAAGTCTTTGGAAATGTGCTAATTGTAACCCATATTAATATATATTAATAGTTTCGTACATTATGCAATTGATTTGCATTAAAGATTGTCTACTGTAACCTTTAATTTACGAATTGAAACAATAATACAAAGAATAAAATTCAATTAGCAAACGAAGGGATCCGACGACCATCGAAGGGAAGGGTCGAAGATCCTCTTCAGATTCCAATAATATTGGACGTAAACGGTCGCGGCGACCGTTTACGAAAGCATTCGCTAAGCCAAACAATTCCCAAAGAATGTTTCTATACTACGAATTTTGAAAGGAAGGATACCTTCGAGGGAAGGGAACGTTTGGTACTGCGGGCCAGAGTGCCTCCAAAGGGATCTAGATACCTTACATGAATGGTAGTAAATTGGCAGATGAAGTTTAACATTGACAAATGCAAGGTATTAAAGATAGGGAAGATGCAAACAAATGTTAAATATAAACTAGCTAATTTAGAATTAGAACATTCAGAATGTGAGAAAGATCTAGGTGTGTTTGTTAGCAATGATTTGAAGCCTAGAAAACAGTGTATAAGCGTTCGTAATAAGGCAAACAGGATTCTCGGGTTCATCTCTAGGAGTGTGAGTAACAGAACTGCTGATGTTATCTTAAAACTTTACTTGTCATTAGTGAGACCCCATATGGATTATGCTGTCCAATTTTGGTGTCCTTATTACAGAATGGACATAGATTCATTGGAGAGAGTACAGCGTAGAATGACAAAAATGATCCATAATATTAGAAATCTTCCGTATGAAGAAAGGTTGAAGAAATTAGGTTTACATTCGTTAGAGAGACGCAGAGTTAGAGGGGATATGATAGAGGTGTTCAAGTGAGTTAGTGGGATTAACAAAGGGGACATGACAAATGTACTAAAGCTCAGTGATAGCGAAAGAACTCGTACCAATGGTTTCAAATTAGATAAATTTCGTTTCAAGAAAGATATAGGCAAATATGGGTTGGGTAACAGAGTTGTAGATGGGTGGAATGGACTACCAAGTGCTATAGTGGGATCTAAAACAGTAGGCAGCTTTAAGATAAAATTGGATAAGCATATGGACGAGAAGGGTTGGGTGTGAAGGGGGATCAGCCGGGTTGGGCCAATCAGCGCTCTGCAGACCCCATAATCCTGCGTTAATCTCTAACCGTTTTGGTAAGATGGTCCTCAGGGTATTAGAGTGTTGAGCTTATAATTGGGCTTTGTAATTGAATTGGGGTTGTGTGGGACAGGGATCTGCCTTGCTTAGGCTAATCGGCTTTCTGCAGACTCCCATTTTCTTATGTTCTTATGTAAAGTAGGGGTGATCGTCTGTCCGAGTTAGAGTTCGAATTCCGGGTTTGTGGGGCTCGGGTCTGCCTGTTAGCATGTGCCTCTCTTACTTTACATTATTACTGATGGCGGCGTGATTTCCTCCACAGTTGCAACACTTTAGCAATGTGGTGTTGCATTCTGTGTGATGGTGTCCTGACCTAGCGCACATTCTACTAATAAACAAATCACATTACCTTCCTTCATGTATTATAGCTTCACTAAGTACAATTCCTTATTTAGTCTATTGTGCGCATCCCTACCTTCACGTCTAACAGTTAATCACATACGCTCGCCGGAATACCAACCTGAACTCGCCGGAATACCAACCTCCCAGAATCATTGCTCGCGTATATATACCATTTTCTTATATAGAGAAACATCTTCGATACAAGTTTCTCCGATAATATGATAACCAAACTGTTAATATACTCCTGTATATAAATCATATCATAAATCATGGATAGCCATCACCTTCTTCCGACACAGAATGATCCACAGGTACACGTGGAAACGGATGTTGACGATGAAGGATAAGACAGTGGTGGAACGAAAGTCATTGATTGATTATATATGTGTGGATGAACGAATGAAGAAATCTGTGATGGATGCTAGGGTGTATAGGGGTATTGGGGGGGGGGTCTGTCTGATCATTATGTAGTGGTTGTTGTTGTTGTTCTTGTTCCCCAAGCTGCCTGGCCGAACAGCCCCAAGGCCCCGAGCAAAGCCAAGGCCATAACCGAGCGCCCCCACAGAACCCTCCCCGCCGACCACAATAAAGCCTGGGTGACCGAAGCCACTCCATGGCGGGGAGCTGAGGAGGGCGCGGAAACGCCCGGGAAACCAAAGCCCCACCCAGGGCCCTGTGCCCCTCAGCAATTGTAAAGAGAAAGTTGAGGGGCAAAGGAAAAATGTGACGCTTTGACTTCCAATCTTGGTAAATTGGGAGGTCAATCCATGGAAGAGACGCCGTCACTTGAGATCTAGAAAATATATAAGTAAATGGAACAGTCAGAGTAAGCTATGGGTATGGCAGAGATCGCTCAGTTCTCACTCTGATAGACCAGCCCATCACCACCAGTAGTGGTAGCTAAGGTTAGGATACAAAAGAAGTGGGTGAGGAGAGCTGGAGGGAGGCAAGAGGAGGGTGGAATGGTGAGGAGGGTGGAGAGGTTGCAGGAGGAGGAAGTCAGGGAGGAGTACAGGAGGGCAGTGGAAAGACGACTAGGTGGGTTCGACCTGGAAGTTCTGGAGGAAGTGGAGGAGATGAGCAAGGTGTTTAACCTGACGAGCGTGAAATAGACCTAGGGGCTAGGGTAGTTATTTGTGCATTTCTAGCCTTGGATTCTGACAGAATTCGTTATATTTACAATATAGAGCATTATTTGTTTTCGGTATGCTTTTATTTTACATATATGATGTATATATGAACCTTCAAGAGTGCTAAAATAAGTTGGAAAAGCATTTGGGTGGTGAAAAACGAAGATATTGGCCACCCGGTCATAATCTCGGGCGAGAGAGAGCCACAGGCAACCCTCCCCTCTCCCTGTCTGTGAGTCAACTGAGGCGAGCGGGGCGGTGTGTGCCGGTGTCTGGGTGTTATATAACGATCTTTTATGCAACCCACTTGTGGTACATTATCGCGGGAGAGAAAAATAACCGATAAATGATGAAAATAAGAGGAAAAATAGGTGATAATTGAGGAGGGGGGGGAGGGGAGGGGGGGGCTGAGAACCATATGGATGAGTACTAGAGGGGAATTATCTCACCTAGAGACAAATTCCTTTGTTTTGATAGCCCCTGGGATGTTTTATGGTCTTTTTATGGTCTTGCTTCCGTGAGGCCTATCGCGTTCCCTATAGGAAGCCTTCCGTGAGGCCTATCATGCTTGCCGGGTTAAGGATGAGATCTGTGCAGCATGTGAGGAGGTGTGTGGAGTGAGGAGAAGAGGGAGGGGAGTGAAAGGTACAGCATGGTGGACAGAAGAGGTAAGAATAGCTGTGGAAGAAAAGAAGAAAGCATATAGAGAGTGGTTGGGTAGTAGAGGGAATGAAGATTTCGAGAGACAGAAACGAGCGAGGTACGTGGAGAGTAAGAGGGTGGTGAAGAGAGTAGTGAAGGAAAGTAAGATAAGAGTAGATGAGGAATTTGGAAGGAATCTGAGTGTAAAATGGAGGGAGAGTAAGAAACTGTTCTGGAAAGAAGTCAAGAAAATTAGGGAAGGTAGCAAGGGAAACAGTAAGGGTGTGAAAGATAAGAATGGGAGAATGCTAGCCAAGAAGCAAGAGAGAGTAGAAAGATGGAGGGAGTACTTCAATGAGTAGCTAAATGTAAGGAATGAAGAGCCAGCAAACATAGCTGGATATGGTATGGGAGGGAGAAGAAGAGAAGTAGTGGAGGAGGAGGTGGGGATCAGGAGGTCAGAAGTGTGGGAAGCCATGAAAAGAGTGAAGTTGGGGAAAGCACCAGGAACAGATGGAGTGTGTGGGGAAATGTTGAGGTATGGTGGTGAGATAGTGATAGAATGGGTATGGAAAATGTGCAAACTAGCATGGGAGAAGGGAGTGCACCCGATGACTGGAAGACTGGCATAATAGTCCCCTTATATAAGGGCAAAGGGGAAAGAGGAGTGTGTGGTAACCACCGAGGAATATGTCTTCTAAGCGTAGTAGGGAAGGTATACAGTAGGGTAGTGATTGAGAGAGTGAGAGTGAGAACGGAGAAATTGATAGGCGATGAGCAGGGAGGCTTTAGGAAGGGAAGAGGATGTGTAGATCAGATTTTTACCCTGAATTGTGTTGTGGACAAATATCTGGAGAAGAAACAAAAGGTGTATGTTGCCTTTATGGACTTGGAGAAGGCCTATGACAGAGTGGATAGAGAAGGTTTGTGGAAAGTACTTAGAATATACGGAGTAGAGGGCAAGTTGCTGAAAGCAGTGAAGAGCATGTATGAGGGTGCAAAGGCGGCAGTACGTGTGGAGAGTGAGCAGAGCGAGTTCTTTGACCTGAATGTTGGTTTGAAACAGGGGTGTGTGATATCCCCATGGTTGTTTCCTGTATATATGGATGGAGTCATGAAAGAAATACTATCAAGAGCAGTGGATGTTGGTGTATTGCTGAAAAGGGAGGGAATTGAGTGGAAGCTACCTATACTGCTGTTTGCGGATGATACAGTTCTGATGAGTGATAATGAATGAGAGTTGCAGGGTCTGGTAAATGAGTTTGGAACAGTGTGCAAAAAACGGAATTTGAAGGTAAATGTGGGGAAGAGCAAGGTTATGGTCTTCGAAAGGGGTGAAGTCACAGAGTGTGAGGTGAAGCTGAACAGTCAGGCTATGGAGATCGTCAACTCTTTTAAGTATCTGGGCAGTGTGTTGAGTAAAGATGGGACTATGGATGAAGAAGTGCAGGAGAGGGTACAACAGGGGAAGAGGGTTGTAGGAACGCTAAAAGCAGTAACAAGAAATAGGTTGGTTAGTATGGAAGTGAAGAAGTCCTTGCATGACAGTGTGGTAATCCCGACACTGACTTACGGAAGCGAAGCATGGACGTTGGTTGAGAGACTCGGACCAAGAGTGAGAGCAGTGGAAATGAATTACTTAAGGAGTGCGTGCGGAGTATATTGGAGGGATAGACAGACTAATGAGGAAGTAAGAAGGAGGTGTGGTGTGGAGGTAGATGTGCTGGAAAGTGTGAAAAGGAACAACTTGAGATGGTTCGGCCATATGGAACGTATGGAAAGTGAGAGAATGACTAAGAGGGTGTACGAGAGCGAGGTGGAGGGACAGAGAGGGAGAGGTAGACCGAATGAGAGGTGGAAGGATGGAGTGAGGAAATACATGAACGAAGGCGGTGCTGGTTGGGGGGAGGGGCGTCGACTGACTGGGGACAGAGGTGCATGGGGACAGTTCGTTCGTGGCCACCCCTTCGGGGATCACGGCGTCAGGCAATAGATAGATAGATAGATATAAATCATAAGTATAGTAGACTACTCTTATAGATTAAATACCCTGATGCGCATAGCGACCCTCACTTTTTATTTCGTTCCTTCGCCCTGGGTTTTCCCACTGGAAGTTTAATAAAGCCCAGAAACCTTAAACCTTGAACAAACGTTGTATTATTCCGGGAACCTCGATCATTACCCTGCCTTTTGATATAACAATCCAAATAAGCCTAGACTCAAAACCTGTCTATATAACATACCACCTTGGTGTATTACTAATTAGTATCATCGAGTTATTGATTAAAGTAAAATAAGTTGACCTCTCACTAGAGCAAGAAGGACTCTCTATCCTAACAGAGTGCACGCGCTCACGCCCTTGCTCTCCTCAAAGGGTGAACGGGAACCCCTCAGTAATCGTCAACACTATGCCAAGAAAATCTGAGAGGAGTAAGCAATTTTGAGGCTTCTTGATCACTGGCATACCACATTAAGAAACCTCAAGATTACCCTCCCATTCAGTTAGATATACGGCAAGCCGACGTCTATGTTGTCTGAGAGTTAAAAATCCTATTTGGCATGCCATCAGTTAACATAGAGGCCTCTAGTAGGCTGTATCACCAGTATTAAAGGTTGAAGTATCCAGGCATGCCTACACTTCAACATTTATTATTGTAGTTACGGTAACTGTGTCCTATAAAAGGATCCTTGTTATTACTGGTAAAATACCACGAAAACGAAATACCCCTACCCCTGAGACACCAACACCCAGAGAAAAGCTAACCACCACAGACGAAGGAAAAGTACCAGCGGCGAAAGGACCAAAAGACAAGAAGAAGAGAAAGGGGGAAGAGACAAACAACACCAGCGCCAGTAAGCCGGCCACACCCGTCACCGAGTCAAGGCCAAGGCCTCATACCTCAAAAAGTCCCACCAACCAGGCAGGAAACAAAAAGCAGAAGACCCATCGTCCAAGAGTTCTATTCTCTCAACCCTTTTAAATAAACATGTACCCTATTACCTACAACAAATAACTACATGTACATATAACCTACAACAAAAAACTACACCCCATGTAAACCAAAACCTTGCAATTATAACCTGTCTCAAATGTAGGATACCTAACATAAATCTATTCTCTCAACCTCTTAAATAAATATGTATTAACAACCTACTACAAATAACTACAACCCATGTAAACCAAAACCTTGCAATTATAACCTGTCTCAAATGTAGGATACCTAATATAAATCCATTCTTTCCACCTTTTAAATAAACATTTGCCTATAACCTACAACAAATAACTACACCCCCATGTAAACCAAAACCTTGCAATTATAACCTGTCTCAAAATGTAGGATACCTAATATAAATCCATTCTCTCAACCTTTTAAATAAACATGTATCAACAACCTACAACAAATAACTACATTCCCCGGAGATGAAGAATAGCTCCACCATACACGTTAATCCCCACACACTCACCATTCCAGGCCTTCCTGCCTGCCTGCAAACACCTGCCTCTCCACTCTTGACCACCTCTGCCATGGCCACCAGCACTACCACAACCATTGGTATGGTCAAGTGGTTTAATTTCAAAGCAGGCTATGGTTTTATCACCACTTCCAACAACGAGGATATCTTCTGCCACCACACCAACATCCACAACAACAAGAGCAGCAAGAGAGCCTCGTTGGAGAATGGTGAAGCAGTGGAGTTTTCCATCTACTCCGGGAGTCAGGGAAGAGAAGCCATCAACATCACAGGCCCTAAAGGAGCCCCTGTCAAGGGCTCCTCATTCTCTCCACACAACACAACACCAAAGGCGCCAACAACAACAACGAATGCAGAAGGGGAAGCGGTATTGAGGGAAAAAATCTACGCCTGTATCCAGTCAGCCATAGCCATCGCTGGTACAGACAAACAACAACTCTGCCAGCTGATCCCCTATCTGCTGTCAGTCAACAAGCTGCCGACAATCACCATCCCTGAGGAGGCTCTCTCCACGACCTCAGCAATCACCAAGAGGTCGTCGGCAAGGAAGCCGTCCAAAAAGAAGCCGTCCATCAACCCGAAGACTCAACCAGCTGGGCCAACATCAGCAAAGACGAAAAGTGCTCCCAAGCAGCAGTCCAAGCTTCAACAACCACCGAACCTGCACAAGAGGAAAGCAGAGGAGCTTACAACAACTCTTCCAGCACCACCATCACCATCACCATCACCATCATCATCAACACCATCAACTCCAACAACTCCAACTCCAACAACATCTCGGACCACCTCAAACCTCTAGCCTGACACCTCCGCTCAACCACCACCATCTCCACTACCATCTATGCCTGTTATCTTCGACGAGCCTCCAGAAGAATCAAGAAATTCACCAAACTGCACAAACCAAGAGCAACAACAACAACAACTACTGCCGTCCCGCCCTCTTCAGCCAGGATACCATCAAAGCCCATGCTCATCGATGGCTATGACATCATAATCCCTCCAGAAGTACAAATGACTCTCGAACTATACTACTCGATGAATTTTAATGACTAAGCAAGGTGGTCAGCCCACCATCTTTCATCTCTCCAACTCTTCGACTTTCATAACTTTACCTTGGACTTACAACTCTACTTTCTTCACTAGTGGGGTCTCTACCTCACATCCAGTTCCAGTTCCAGTTACACACCCACATGCACACATTCCTTTTTTGATCACCCTGTATCGCTCTTTCCCATAAAAATCAGACAAGCCACACATCTGCCCTGTTTCACAAATAGGGAAACCTCACCCCTATGCCTCTGTTTTAAGGTTAAACTCTATATGTATGTGAGCAGGAAGAACCCTGCGTTACAATGTTCATTACTCCTTTTATTATCATTATGTATGTATAACCTTTCCCTATGCCATGATATAATTATATGCTAAGTATATAGGTATGCAGCCTGACGCGAGTAATGAAAATCCCCAAGAATTATATGTATATCTTAGGACTCTTGCTACCACCATCTTTACACCTACAACACCACCCCTAATACATGCCTTCCTTTTTTTTTAATCACCCTGTCTTGCCTTTCCCATAAAAATCAGACAAACCACGTACCTATACCTGTTTCGCAAATAGAGAAACCTCACCACTATGCCTCTGTTAAAAAGCTCAGTCCTATATGTATGTAAGAAGTAAGAACCCCACTTATAATGTTCATTGCTCCCTTCTATACAAATTATGTATGTATAACTATTTCCCTATGTCATGATTTACTTATAGTCTAAATGTATAGGTAGGTAGCCAGAATACGAGAATAAGAACCCCAGTACCTAGATACATGTATCTGATATCTTAGGACTCTCGCTACCACCATCTCTACACCTACAACAGCAACCCTGTACAGGTCTTCCCTTTTGATCACCCTGTATTGCTCTTTCCCATAAAAATCAGACCAGACACGTACCTGTGGCCGGCTTCCAGTAGCCTCGCTCGAGGCCCCCCTCAGTTCAACCCCCGACCCCCTTATTCCCTTAAACATGCTTATTATAAATTATTTATTTAGACCCCCACCGTCCAGTATAATTTCTGACCATTTATGTTATTCCTCACATACTACCCATTAAGAATAACAACCCCTCTATCCTCGACCATCGAATGGTGGGCCGTGCGAGGCTAGAACAACAACCTCTTAATCCCTAAACCACCTTAATCCTTAAACCCTTGACCTTGACACTGAAGAAAATCAACCCCCACGATCAACCCCAATCAACTTCAGCAGAACTGAGTATACAAACCTATCAACATCAGCCAAGGGTACCCAGAGATCAAAAGTAGAACCCTTGAACAGACTAAATTAACCTAGAAAACTAGATACCCCCCATCACACAGGTGCGGCCCCCACCATGCCACAAGGGACCCATAAAGCCCCAAGCACGCCAGCCACGCGTAGTAATGACCTTGACCCCACAGGCGACCCACCACCATTCTTACCAAACATCAGGTGAGCTGTAATCTGATATTGAACCAACCCCCATTCTTATCCAAGTCTGCTATACTTCCTGACAATTAGCAATGCCCAAAAACCATATCTAAACTCCTTTCTATACTCAAAATAGCTTCTCAGTTAAAAGAGAGAAATAAGACTTGTGTTCAACACTGACAACATCAGCCAGCCTTGGCATGTATCGCACCACACAAAGTAGTTCCCTCCTTGCACCATATATCACTCTCCAAGACGATACTACTAACTCTTGTTAAAACTAAATGTCTATAGAAGAACACCTAGCTATAATTAAGACCCCCTTGTTGAAAGTACTAAGACCCCCTTAAAATTTCCCCTAAACTCAGCAGAGAAAATAAACCCCTTCATAACTCTGATATCCAGCCATACCCCAGTTCACTCCCCCCTTGACCAGCCCTATAAAAGCTTCCGCCAGGACCAAAAACCGGCAGTTAATAATTAGCTTTCAATCACCGGCCTCCCGCTCTGCAGAAAGTCTAGTCATACTCCCCACCTCAAGAATAGTTACTGATAAACGGCATCCCGTAGTCTATAATCTATCTGTGAGCTATAGCTAAATCTTTTGTGAATTCAGTATCACTTACGGCATCCTGTTGGGTAATATTGGAAACATAGATAACCTAGTTATATACAAACATTAACTGTATTACAAACTGATAGTGGCATGTCCTCTGCTACTTTAGTTTATAACCAGTTATAGAGTGTGCAGTAGCTCCTTGAGTAACCCATTAATTCTGGCATCCCAGAATCCAATAGTTACCCATACGAGTAGGTTTTCTCTATTATAGTTAAATTCTTGGTCGTAGCAGGCTTCCCTTCCGACCGACAACTTAACTAAATAGATTATACCAACCACTTGGCTCACGTGGATCTAGGACAGAAAGATCTTTCGTGTTAGAAGTTATTATGCAAGAAACTCTTAGTTGAGCACTCTGCATGTATAATTCCTATAGGTACCAGTTGTCTGCAGCATCCCATACAGAATTGGTAACTGAAAGGTTTCAAAACCGCCCGAGTTCCTTGAACCTCTTTTAAAGGTTAGCGACTGTCAAGAAAGTTACTTCACTAGACTATCTTGCGTTTGTCCGATGTCTTGTTAATCCGGCCTCTGCCTGAAACATTGCATTCAAAACCCCCATCCAAGAGTAACATATCGGAACTTCACCACCGGTTAACTATTAGCCCATCTGTAACCTTCTTCATACTGCCGGACACGTACATTGGACGGCCCCCGGAGCAGCAGCTGTTAACCCCTAACGTCGTGCCTCAAGATAACCAGAAGATACCTCAACAGTGCTTAATTCTTAATTAGTATCGGTGCCTCGATACTATACTCTACGATAAAGTGTTTTCCCTGTGCCTCATAATCCATGCTATTCTAAAATCAAAGTGATTACTATGCTAACGTGTGTTAAAGTATATCAGTGAATTTAAGACTAGGCGAACTGACTCCCGTAATTATTCTTGCCACCAGGTTTAATCTCGCCGAAGAAATAAGTCTTAATTATTGGGACTACGGCTCGAGTGAAAGCAATTCTAAAATAAGTAATTGTGATTGTTAACCAGAAACCTGAATCGCCCCTCACTGATATTCTGTCTTAAGTGTTATTGAGACAAGTGAACATACCATATGAGTTGAAACTAGCTACGATACCTCCTTCACATATTATTCTTGGAGCTCATGCTCCCTCATAGTAGTTACACATGTGTCAGTGCAGAGCATGGGGCTCAACGTCTTGGCTAGATCATACCGTAGCTAGTGCTGATTTCCATGATATGATAACAAATATGGAAATTCAGTATACATATACAGATGAAGATCATATCCCATTGACCTTAACAGCTAGTTTGGAAAGAGCGCCAGAATTAACCCAGTCAAACAATAGTGTAAATCCAAAACTGCCATGGGGCGGGCTTGACGAGGAGGAGTGTGAGCAATTTTGCACTTTAACACACACTCTCCTTTCTGAGCTTGATCCTGGCAGTGAGGATGCCATTACCTGTGAAGACCCCAATTGTGTTAATGCTAGTCATCGAGAAGAAGTCATCAAGCTGTACAATAATATTATATCTTGTCTTACTAAGGCTAGTGACATAGTATTTCACAAGCATAACAAAAATTACTCTTTTAACAAACCTGGGTGGAATGACCATGTTTCAGAACTATACCAGGCATCCTGAGATGCTCGTAGTGTATGGCTGGATCATAACAAACCGAGACAGGGACCCATTTTTGACATGTTCACCAGACTAAAGGCTAGATGCAAGTATGCAATCAGATATATAAAAAACAATGAAAATGTATTAAGAAGAGAAGCATTGGCCAAAAACTTTGCTAGCAAAGACACATTGGCCTTCTGGAAGGATATTAAAAAAATGCATGATAGCTGCACACCTCTACCCGTTAGTGTAGATGGGATCTCTGGTACTAATAACATAGCCAATCTTTGGAAAACACATTACCAAACTTTGTTTAACTCTGTTGGGCACCAAGGAAATACCATTGCTGCTACAACAGAGTGTAACAAAGAAGAAAAATATGACACAATTAAAGTTACAAGTGAAAAAATCAAGGCTGCAATAAGTAGGCTAGATGCTAACAAATCCTGTGGTTTTGATGGTATATATGCTGAACATTTGAAGTACTCCTCCACTCTCCTCTTGGAGAAACTCAGCAGTTGCTTTACCAGCTTTCTAATCCATGGTTTCCTACCAGAATCTATGATGTCCGTTACCTTGATACCAGTAATTAAAGACAAGGCTGGCAAAATTACATCAAAAGACAACTATAGACCTATTGCCCTTGCCAGTATTGTAAGTAAGATACTAGAGTTAATCATTTTAGACAGAATCTCAGTGTATATCTCAACTAATAGTAATCAATTTGGTTTTAAAAAGAATCATGGTACGGACCAGTGCATCTACACTCTGAAGGAGCTAGTGGATGGGTACATCAAAATGAACAGTTCTATTTTTGCATGCTTTCTTGATGCTAGTAAGGCATTTGACAGAGCCTGCCACAATATCCTGTTTGATAAATTAGCAACAAGGGGAGTGCCATCCTATATACTGAGAATCTTGAAGTACTGGTACGCCAATCAAACATTTAATGTAAGATGCATATCTATGAATCCCGTATTATATCTCACTGGCAGAAGCTGCTGCACACATAGTATGTACTGTAATGTAATATATAGGTCTAATTGAACTATGAGCAATGATATGTGCAATAGGTGTTAACCAACATTGAGCAATAGCCTTAGTTAGCCTATCTGTGTTATATTGTGACAAAATGTGATATGTGCTCTATTCTGTAAATAGGCCTACTGTATTTTTTATTTTATTGTGTCTTTATTAATATATCTTTGTGTATAATTATTATCTGTGCTCTGACGAGAAGTGTATGTGATATGGACCATTAGGTCGTACTGTATTTATACTGTATCTATCTTATGTGTCTGGAATAAAGAATTATTATTATTATTATTATTATTATATCACTTAATTTTGTATCATCACCAGTGAGTCACAGAACCTTAACACAATAATATAGAATTATTAGCCTGATCTACGAGTGAATCCTTCAGAGTATTCTAGGCCATATATATATGGTGGTGGGCTGGATCTATCAGAGGGAGGGTTTGTGTCCTCTACTTCCCATAGCCGTTTTCTGACTGTACCTTTATCATAATTCTTATTTCTAACTTTTTTCTTGAGAGTGGTGAAGGCAGTGGGGCCATAATGGTGTGCCCCATGTTTCCCTAGTGTCTTACTCTCACAACCCACTGGCACATCTGGACATGAGAGGCACTCCATTCCTGGCAGCAGCCTCCACGAACCAAGACCACCCACTAAACTACATGGCAACACACCCACAGACACCAAGAAATATCAAAACAACACCCAGCACACGGTATCACACACAGTTATTGTCCTCTCTCCCTCCCTGCCCACCCCGAACCAACTTCCAGAAGCACATCCATACTCATATCTCTCGCCAATCCATCCACTCACTCACAGACAACACGCAGCTGCATGCACGACCTCCCGAAATTCATCCTTCCGAATCCTCCCTCCCTCGCGAGGACAGAGTCCACCTGGCCAGGCTGAGATGCGGACACCATCCAGCTCTCCTGAGCTATCAGAAGAGACTGGATGACTCCGTTGTCGACGCCTGCCCGGGATGTAACACAGCACCCCATACCATTAAACACATCATAGAAGACTGCATTTCACACAACCACTTACGCCAACAACAACTCCAACTCCATGGCGCTCCCCGTCATGGAGTGGCTTCGGTCACCCAGGCTTTATTGTGGTCGGCGGGGAGGGTTCTGTGGGGGCGCTCGGTTATGGCCTTGGCCTTGCTCAGGGCCTTGGGGCTGTTCGGCCAGGCAGCTTGGGGAACAACAACAACAACAACAACAACACAACCTACACTCAATGAGAGCTCTGTGGGAAAGCCTGATCGTGGCCATGGCCTTCCTCAGAGACTCGGGGCTGTTCGGCCAGGCAGCTTAGGGAACAACAACAACAACAACAACAACAAGTTGGCCTTTCTCTCTCTGGCGTAGGGATGCGTCTACCCCACCACCCGCCACTTTGGTGGTGCAATCAGCCTCTGGAGCAGTGGACCACTGGTTCCCATTTCCAGAAAATTCCTGTGCTTGGTATGCTTCCAGCCAGGGCCCCACTGGGGTAAATAAAATAGCAAAACAGTGGTGAAACTGCCATCTGGGTGAGGGACTGCTCTGGGTCTGCTCCTTCAGTGTTCATGGTTATAATCCACTTAGTGGAAATGGCACTGTGGAGTGGGTCAGTCGGGGCATGTCTGGGAGCCTGGAGGCAGTTTCTGCCATGGCCATCCCTTTTGGGGTGCTTTCTCTGGAAGCGAGGCGTCAGATTTGATGATGATGATGATGATATATCAGAAGAGAATACCTGATAGTTAGAAATGGGAAGTGCACTCCATCCAAACTCGCGATAAGTGCTGAAGATTATAAAAAGTCCAACAACATTGATGCTCACCATATGCCATACTATTTTGTGTGAATTATTTGTTTTCTATTCTGCATCAGTGTTAATTAAGAATAAAGCTGTATTACCAACCATCTTCCGAAATTATATTATGTCCTCTATTGATTCCCATTGTGTATCTGTGTGAAATTCAATAACCCAGTTTTGTAGAACTCACCTGTACCGATAGATAATCCTGAACAAAATCAGGGCATAACAACTGGCATACCAGTGACTAACACTGACGCCTTCTCTTAGGTTACACTTTCCATAGTAGAAAGTTGAGGTACACAGGCATACCTACATCTCAAAATTTTACTATTGAAAGCTAGTTCACAAGTGTCCTATAAAAGGGATCCTTGTTATTACTGGCATACCAGTAAATAACATTGACGCCTTTTTCATAGGTTCTACTTTTTATTTAGAAGTTGAGGTATCCAGGCATGCCTACACCTCAACACTCTAATATTAAAAGTTCACACTCCCACTTCTCACAAGGGATCTTGGCATACCACGGTCACTTGTGTTAGAAGGGCTTGGCGAGACACAAGTCCTAGGTGCATTTTGTCTATGGCACACCACTAGACTTTTTTCAACTAAAAGGTTTAAACACCGCCCTGAGTTCCTTGAACCTCTTAAAACGGTCAGAGACAGACAACAAGATAATTACTAAAGTCTTCTTGCGTTAGTCCGATATAGTGCTATTTCGTCATAACTGAGACACTATATTCAAGACCCTACTCCAATAGTACCTTAACGGAATTTCATCAATATTAATATAACGGTCAGGATAGACGAGTATCAACTATAATAATAATAATGATATTTATTCAGTTAGCATTTTACAATGTTGGTACTGTACCACATTTATGTTACAAATATGACATGTACCAGCTTTGCATAATTCCAACTAAGGATAGCCCAATAAGGCCGTTAAGCGTATTTCCATTGGGGTCCTTGTGGGATTAGGTTAGCTGGGGAAAAAGGGGAGGATAAAAAAAGTAGTGGATAAAAAAAGTAGATACTTTAGAGAAAGTATTTCTAGGGGGTTATATTAAGATACCGGTACCTTACATTCTATAGTTGGACTGGTCAAAATATTTCAGTAATCATTTAAGTTTGTTTTGCCTATCTCTTATGTCGTATTTAGTAGTAGAATTGAATTGAATTTATTGATAGAAATCTTGGCACCGCAACAACAAGGTCATATGGCGCCGAACAAGCTAACATATTTGCTGAAAACTAAAATCGTAAAAACATGTGTAAAATTAGATATCAAATTAAAATCAATGCAATCATAAAAACTGAAAGAGGCCAGCCTTTTTCAAAAATAAAAACACATCATCTCCAGGGGAACCAGCCTCCCCTCCAAGCACCGAAGAGAGACAGTAAGTACCATCTGCCTTCCGGTGCCACAAAAGCAACTTCTGGCGTAATTCGACCAAACTGAAACACTCAACCAGCAAGTGCCTGACAGTAAGAGGAACTATACAGTCATCGCAGAATGGCAGTACACCTCCACACATAAGGAACTCGTGTGTTAGTCTGGTATGTCCAATGCGGAGGCGAGCCGAAGCAGTTTCCAATTTGCGAGGAATGGTAGGGCAAGTTCTTGGCGAGACTAATTTGTTAACTTCCCTGAGCTTATTAACAGTAAACACAATCCCACCGTGCCTGCCAACAAGCACGAACAGCAAACATGAGATGGTGGAACTATAAGAAAATGACAGTGAATAGACTAAGTATCTCATATCACAATATCATGAAAATGTTTCTGGGGCTCTCAAAATATGAGAGTACAAGTAGGCTATGTGCCTATATGAACTTACACTGTTACCAATCACTCATTAGAAAGCTAACATATAAATTCATTCAGCGCCTTAACACTTCTGAGAACAGTATCATTAAAATGCTACAAACTCCAAGCATAGTGTACACCTCTAGGATCCAGGCACACTGGAGGAAGTTGCTCTATATTTAACCTTAAGTAATGATTTCAGGTCTGCTACTCTACAGAATTAGCATACCGGTACTGAACCTCATAGTGCAGTACAGTACCGATATTCCTATACTGTACTGTAGCAACATACTGTACCGGAAGCTAAATGATGTGAGGCATGGTACTGTACACAATTAGGACAGTGGTTTTGGTAACACAGTAGTTTGATGACCACTGTTTTTGGTTGAGGCAGTGCTGTGAACTACATGATAGCAAGCTGGGTATTATTTAATTTCTTTTTATTTTATGTAGCCTATGTACAGTAGCTTATATATATTTATGTTACTGTAAGGTATATATGGACCCCAGTATGGTCCCCTCTGTACTGTGTGAGTCTGAAATAAAGTATTATTATTCTTATTATTATTATTATTAGTACGCAAATCAGAAGCAGGCAGAGGGTAATTTACATTTAACCTAAGAAGTGCGCATGGGGGTAATTAGACACCTCTGCCTGTGCTGACGTATTTGAGCTGTTTCCATCACTAAAATATTAATTTTACCATATATAGCATTAATACTTATCCATACGCGCCTATTATGGGTTGATTATAAAGGTATTAACCTGAAACAACAATAAAACTAGTGAAAACAGCGTTTGGATGGTCAAAATCGGAGATACAGGCCGCGAGTTATATAATGTATGGGTGAGGCAACCTGCTTTCCCGCCAATTTCCCCCAAGGTCACTGAGACACAGTCGATCGATACTCTTTCTCTCTCTCTTGCACTCGCTTGCTAACAGTGATGTCAATGCCCTGCTTGCAACTCGCTAATGTTAGCACGAAAATATACCTCAGAATAAGGGAATAACAGGGAAAATAGGTGATAACTGAAGGAGGGGAGGTAGAAGAGTGATATTTTGCATGGCCCAGGGGCAAAAAACAAAAAAAAAACAAAAAACAAAAAAAATTGTTTTCGATGTTTAACCCTTAAAAAGCGGCTCACCACATAAGTCGAATTAAATAAAGCTGGACTATGTGGCGGCGCTCGACATAACTCGAGTGGCAATTTCAGCACGTAATGTTGCTGAGAGAGAGAGACAAGTGGTGGCAGGAGAGTAGCGAGCGTATGATTGCTCCAGACCACCGCGGCGAACCTACTGACACGAATCTCACCTCCCTCCTACCTCTCTCACTCGCTATATACGGAATTGTATCGGGAAAGTGGCTAATTACCTGCTTTTTGCACTCGCGTTGCACGGTTATTGCAAGAAAACTAGCCATCATAAAAGGATCGTTATGGTGTCATTCGAAAGCTCTGTTTATGCCCTTTCAGGGATAGATACTTGTTTTACGTTCTGGGTCTTATTTAGGCATGAAAATGATCACGTAAACAGCCCTATTTTGGCTAAAAACACCCCGCTGGGCGGTACATATAAATAAACCGCATAGGCCGCTCGTAAAGGGTTAAAGTTGATTTTTTTTTTCTCTGACTCTTAAGAGTCTTCCCGCAGTCCGCCGGGGGAACTCTTAAGAGTCTTCCCGCAGTTCCCGGGTTAAAGGTCGAAAGCTGCAGCTTTTGCCAAAGCATCCACCCTTTCATTACCTTTTACACCAAAGGTAAGGGGAGGTGTGGCAGGGTGGTCTTGCCACTGAACTGGTAATCCAATGGACCCGGGTTCGAATCCCAATATGTTAATGGCAAGATATTATTGGGATGGAATTTGTGCTGTACCTAGTTTCAGTACATTACCACAGCACACCGAAATGCCAAAACAAAATACCCTCATTGTTCCCTGATTAAATAGCACTGTATGAATATTCCCATATTCAAAATATGCTACAGGGGGGCAATGCCTAGTGAGTTAATTGCTCAATAGGTGGCGTTCTGAGAGTGCGGGTCCGAGCCTGGGGAGCGAGACTGTGAAGCGCAGAGGCGAAGCAGCTTCAGAGATGGAGTTGTGTTCGAGCCGTGAATAGGTGCTTCGCATGTCTCACTCTCTAGACTGGAACAAGACCTCACGGGCCTCACCGTGTTCAGCGGTAGAGTGTAAAGGCTATCAGCCTATGCCCGAGAGGGAGTAGTTGGAAAATAGAAAAAAAAACAAAAATAAAAAATGTGCAGGGACCCAACAAAAATCAACTCTTTTTCCCTCGACGATGAATGAGAAACAGCCACTCTAAAATCGCTAAACCTATAGGATGGGAAGAATTAAAAGATTCCAGAGCCATGAGAGCCCCTTGAGAATCACTAAAAATAGTAAAATTATTGTTTCGGTGAGCAAACACCAATTTCAGAGCTAAAATGATAGCAGACAATTCCGCAGTAAAAATGAGGCAGGTAAAGGAAGACTTCCTCCACGGCTGAAGTCAGGAAACACAACACCAAAACCAACACCGGAGGCAGATTTAGAGCCATCAGTATACACATGCACAGAACTATTATGACTAGAAGAATGTTCCAGAAACAAATGAAGAAGAGACTGAGGAGTGACCGAATCCTTTGAGCCTGTAAAAAAACTTGCAGAATAATGGTTCAGGCAGGACCCAGGGGGCAATCCTTGGAATTTGCACGGGACTCACAGGAACCGTCGACAGATTAAGCTCCTTAATAACTTCACAAACTCTATAGCCAAAAGGATGAGGCATTCGAGGATGTTGACCATAATACGAAAACAAAGATTGACCCGAGACACGGGTAAAAACAAGAGTCTGGAAGGCGCCGAATCCGAAACCAACAACGTACAACCACAGATTGACGCAGTAAATCTAAGGGATGTACACCAGCCTCCACCAGCAAGCCTGGAATTGGAGAAGACTGAAAAGCTCCAGTTGCAAGACAGAGACCAGCATGATGAACAGCATCTAGAGTCTTAAGTCTGGAGTCCATGGCAGAGGAGTAGACCTCACAGCCATACGACAGTTTGGATGTGACAAATGCCTGAAACAAATGCATTAGTGTTCTGCGATCAGCTCCCCAAGAGGTGTGTGACAGAACCCTTAACAGATTCAAAGCCTTCATACACGATGCCTTCAGAATTGTCAAGTGCGGAACCCAAGTCAAACGGCAATCAAACGTGAGACCCAAGTACTTTGTCTCTGCTACGCAACCGAGTCTCCTGCCACAGAGCATTAGATCAGAGTCTGGGTGAACCCCTCGTATTCTGCAAAAGTGCATAGCCACAGTCTTTGATCGGGAAAACCGAAAGCCCTTGGAATCAGCCCATGCAGAAATCCTGTCCAACGCAAGCTGCATACGTCTCTCAATAGCAGACATGCGGGAACCAGAAAGCCAGATAGCCAAGTCATCCACATATAGGGACGAGGATACCCCAGCAGGCACAGCATCTAGAATGCTATTGACGGCCGCCTCAAACAAAAATGCACTTATGACACAACCCTGAGCGACACCTTCCTCCTGGCACAGTGGCGCAGAGAGGGAAGCACCCACACAGACCCGAAACACACGATCAGTCAAGAAGTCTCTAAGCAACACCAGCAGGCGACCACGTAATCCAAAAGCATGAGGTTGCTGTAGAACTCCATGTCGCCAGGCTGTGTCATAAGCCTTCTCGAGGTAAAAAAACACAGCCACAAGATGTTGCTTGGAGGCAAAAGCTTCACAATTTGCGCTTTGTTCCACATAAGATGGCTTCTGTCTTGCCCAGGTGAAGAGATAGTCTATATTGTCCACTAGCCAATCACTACACGATTCTAGTTCTTTGGAAAGTGAGGCGGCAATATATACTTATTGGGTCTTTTCCTGAAACTGGAAGCACACTGTCGTCACCATACAGTAATAATTTACACGTTACGCTCAGTTCCATGTCGTTCACATAACAGAGAAAGAGTAAGGGACCAAGGATGCTTCCCTGCGGGACCCCACAGTTAATTGGCATATGATTAGAAAGATTATCATCAATTTTGACGCTTTGTGTTCTACCACTAAGATAAGATTTAAACCAGTTCACTGATCCAATGCCCATTGCTTATAGTTTATTACATAGGATATGGTCTACTGTATGAAACGATTTTTGTAGGTCAAGAAGAACCATACCGGTGTAGTTACCTTGAGACATTTCTTTACCAATGTGATCTGTTAAATGGATGAGACAGGAGTCTGTCGAGTACATGCCTCTGAAACCTGATTGAAACTTATATAATAGATAATTTTCTGTGAGGTAATATTTAATGTGGGTGTATACAGCTCTTTCAAGAATTTTTGATACAATACATAATATGCTAACTGGTCTGTAGTTACTAACATCTAATTTATTTCCTTTCTTGAATAGAGGGGTTACAATAGCTTCCTTCAGTTCAGCAGGTACAGTGTTGGTGTTAATTGACAGGTTGATAATGTGAGTTAGGGGACCTGCTATACCAATGGCTCCATTTCGTAGAAATTTGGCAGGAATTTTGTCTGGTCCTGTGCTTTTATGTACATTTAGGTTAGAGAGCTCCTCAAATGTGTATTTTGGTGTAACATTTTGCAATCCAAAAGTGTTCAGGTGTATGCCTTTATCACTGTAGAAATGTTGAAAGGTGGCAGTTGTTGTGGTGTATTTATTGGGAGGTTGTGGTAGGTTCTGTGCTAGAGTGTTTGCTATGGAGGTGAAGGAGTTGAAGTAGGTTGAAATTTGTCGTTTATCATGGCAGACCTGATCATTAATTATGAGAGCAATATTAGTGTTAGATGAATCCCTTGCCTTGTTGCTGTAGCCCGTTGTTTTTAAGTGCCTCCATAGTTTTTTGGGGTTACTCTGGTATTCCCTCTGCCTTACTGTGGAAATAATTAGATTTCGCTGATTTAATTTTCCTACTTAGTTTATTCCTAGCCCTGTTGAACTCATGTTTCAGACCTTGATCCTGTCTATGTTTCACTATCCTTTTTAACAGATTGTCTCTGTGTTCCAGATGGTGTAGTATGTCATTGTTGATCCATGGGTCTGACCTTGCGTTAATTCGTATGTCTTTCAGAGGAGCTATTTCGTCTAGGACGTTTGTGATGATATGGTTCTGAAGCCAACCCATGCGTCATTAACGTTTGTATTTCCCAACACTGGAGACCAATCTGTATTCCATAAAATGTCCAGAAATGTTTCTTTGTTGTAATTTCTGACTGACTTTGTTCTAATGACCTTGTGATTCTCTAGGGTAATTTTTGGAGTTTTACGTGTACAATAAGTGACAAAGTGATCACTTATCCCCGTTTGTATAACCCCTGATTGTGATATTTTGTCATATCTGTTACAATTTGCATGGTCTAATATTGTAGCAGTGTTATCAGAGATACGTGTGGGGGTTGTGATGAGTTGTTTGTGATTGTGCATTGTCAGTATGTGCCTGTATTCTCGTACAAACCTATTATTTCGTTGTTTGTAACACAAGTTAAAATCCCCTAGTATAATAGATTCATTCCGGGGGTCTAGTACTGACAAAGTTCGTTCAAATTTGTTTAAGAATTGTGAGTCGTCTGGTGGCCTATAGCACACTACAATTGTGATGGGTTTTGTCCTAGGCAGGTGTAATCCAATCCAAAGAGCTTCGTGGTTTTCAACATGGAGGTCGTTCCTAGTTGTGTGTGTGAGGTTGTTTTTTACATACAGACATACTCCACCCACTTGTCTATTACGATCATTACGAACCATATTGAAACCTTGAATGTTTATTTCACCATCATTTATACTAGAGTCCAGCCAGGTTTCTGTGATTGCAATTATTGAAGCTTTGGCCTTATAAGCTAACAAGTTTATTTCTGACAATTTATGATACATTGATCTGGCGTTGATGTGGATAAGATGGAGCCATTTGTTGGTGAAAACTCCATATTCATCTTTGATTGTGTCCTGGCTGGATTCTGAGTTGTTATTTGGTTCATTTACATAAACATTCGGTAATAAATGCAAGGCACACTTATTGCATAAAAAGTCATGTTCTTTACTGTCGGTCTTCTTAGAAATACATTTCATGTGTGCTACAGCTTTAAACTTAACACAGCTTTGGATTCTCTGTCGACGTGTTATGGGTGATTCACATATATCACAAATGTTTGTCTGAGTTTGTACATCTGATGTCCCACATTTAACGCATTCCACTTAGTTTCTGCTGTTAACGTAAGTACATCGGTTATAAAGCTATAGGCTCAAGATACTCGCGTTAGTCCGATGTGGTGCCCAACTGTTTAATTACAAGTTACGGAGCCACGTTTAAGACCTCACACCCATTAACCCATATGTAACCTACTTCACACGACCGGCCAACCTAGACGGCCTACGGAGACTCAAAAGACTACAAGCAGCTAGTGTTCCACATATCTAAGAAAATAAATATTGGAAAATTTATCTAAGTCGATGCCAGTGACGAGGCAAAATAAGAGAGTCCAAAAGTTCCTTATTTCGAAATAAATCATCGAAAGTGTTAACTAACTTGAGTCTATAGATACCGATTCTCTCTATAAGTGTACCAGTGTTAAAATCAGTATTAATTAGTACACCTCTCTGACGTCTACAAGGAATTAAATCTAAATAAGCCAGATTTCGCATGTATTAACTCTGCCATAATTCCGACCAGTGATAAATAATTCAGAGTCCAAAGTTCCTTATTTCGAAATAAATCATCGAAAGTGTTAACTAACTTGAGTCTAAAGATATAGATTCTCTCTATAAGTGTACCAGTGTTAAAATCAGTATTAGTACACCTCTCTGACATCTAGGAATTAAATCCAAATAAGCCGAATTTCGCATGTATTAACTCTGCCATAATTCTGCTCAGTGATAAATAAATCGGTCCAAAAAGTTCTCATTTTGAAATAAATCATCGAAAGTGTTACTTAGCCCGAGTCTATAGATACAGATTCAATATATAAAGTGTACACATGTTACAACAAATATTAATACACATCTCTGAAATCTATAAGGAATTAAATCTAAATAAGCCGAAATAAGTTGAATATTGACTCTACCATAATTCCTACTAGTGATAAATAAGTTAGAATCCACAACAAATCTTAATTTGATCTTACGAGTATACCAGTGCGCTTGGTGATAAATATTAATAGAAGATCAACTCTGTCTTGCCCTCGTCAATAATAGCAACTGAATATACCGCACCTAAGTACAAAGTGAACGTTAGGTATCCGACTGGCTAATTGTAGTATTTCCATAACGACATATTTATTAGATTCTAGATAAAGGAAATTAGCCAAACCAAATTGATCATTCCCTGAGCTCCATCTAGATCTGCGATCGTGCTGGAAGAATAAGGACTTAAGTTGTACCATATATGTTTCTCATGTTAGCACATTCTTGCTCAGTTATATGTATTTAGGGCATAAGTGAATAAACTGTATTAAAAACTATATTTTGGTATTATATGTATCCTCTGTTGTCTTCTTTGTATGTATTTGTATGAATTTGGAAATCCCAGTCTTGAAAGAACTCACCTTAACCAATAGCTAAACCTGAATAAAATCAGGGCATAACAGTTAGTAGTCTGATAAAAAGTATGAGCAGAGAGAGCGAGATGGATATGTTCAAAGGATACACACATAAATAAGAACATAAGAACATAAGAAAATGGGAGTCTGCAGAAAGCCGATTGGCCTAAGCAAAGCAGATCCCTGTCCCACACAACCCCAATTATAGGCTCAACACTCTAATACCCTGAGGATCATCTTACCAAAACGGTTAGAGATTAACGCAGGATTACGGGGGTCTGCAGAGCACTGATTGGCCCAACCCTGCTGATCCCCCTTCACACCCAACCCTTCTCGTCTATATGCTTATCCAATTTTATCTTAAAGCTCCCTACCGTTTTTAATCCCACTATAGCACTTGGTAGTCCATTCCACCCATCTACAACTCTGTTACCAAACCAATATTTGCCTATATCTTTTCTGAAACGAAATTTATCTAATTTGAAACCATTGGTACGAGTTATTTCGCTATCACTGAGCTTTAGTACATTTGTCATGTCCCCTTTGTTAATCCCACTAACCCACTTGAACACCTCTATCATATCCCCTCTAACTCTGCGTCTCTCTAACGAATGTAAGCCTAATTTCTTCAACCTTTCTTTATACGGAAGATTTCTAATATTATGGATCATTTTTGTCATTCTACGTTGTACTCTCTCCAATGAATCTATGTCCATTCTGTAATAAGGACACCAAAATTGAATAGCATAATCCATATGGGGTCTCACTAATGACAAGTAAAGTTTTAAGATAACATCAGCAGTTCTGTTACTCACACTCCTAGAGATGAACCCGAGAATCCTGTTTGCCTTGTTTCGAACGCTTATACACTGTTGTCTAGGCTTCAAATCATTGCTAACAAACACACCTAGATCTTTCTCACAATTCGAGTTTTCTAATTCCATATTAGCTAGTTTATATTTAAAATTTGTATGCATCTTCCCTATCTTTAATACCTTTCATTTGTCAATGTTAAACTTCATCTGCCAAGTTACTGACCATTCGTGTAAGGTATCTAGATCCCTTTGGAGGCACTCTATATCTCTATCTGAATCAATTGTTCTCTCCATTTTGGTATCGTCTGCAAATTTACTTATCCTACTAGTTATACCTAAATCAAGGTCATTTATGTATATAACAAACAACAGAGGACCTAATACAGATCCCTGGGGGACACCACTTTTGACTGCTCCCCATTCTGACTTCGTACCATTTATGCTGACTCTCTGCTTCCTACCAATTAGCCATGACCTAATCCATCCCAACAACGCCCCACCTATTCCATGCGCCTCAACCTTTCTCATCAATCTCTCATGGGGGACTCTGTCGAAAGCTTTACTGAAATCTAAATATATTATATCATATAACTTGTCATTATCTACTGCTTCATATACTTCTGAGAAAAAACTAAGCAAATTAGTAAGGCAAGAACGTCCCTGAGTGAATCCATGCTGAGAAGAATTTATGAAATTAAATGTATCTAAGTGGTTTCTAATTTTACTAGCAATAATTGACTCTAGTAGCTTTCCTATGATTGATGTAAGACTAATGGGACGGTAATTGGATGCCATTGATTTGTCACCTTTTTTGAAGATCGGAACTACGTTTGCAAGCTTCCAAGCTTCTGGAACTATACCTGTCTCCAATGACTTGTTAAATAAAAATGTTAATGGATAACTTAACTCATCCCTACATTCTTTTAATACTCTAGCATATACCTCATCAGGACCAGGCGATTAATGAGGTTTCAGTCTGTCAATTTCCTTAAGCACATCATTTCTACTTATAGTAACCGTACTTAACCTATTTTCTATACTATCGCTATATACCTTACGGACTTCTGGAAACTGTGCCAAATTTTCATTAGTGAAAACGGAAAGAAATTGACTATATAATGTACTGCACATTTCTAAATAATTTTCTGTCATTTCTCCTATCGAAGTTTTAAGGGGACCAATTACATCTCTAACCTTTGATTTATATAGTTGGTAAAAAGCTTTAGGATTATTTTTTGAGTCATTGGCAACCTTAATTTCATAATTTCTTTTTTCTTTCCTAATAACCTTTTTTACCTGTCTTGATAGATTCTGATAGTACGCAAGTAGGTGAATTTCGCCTTTCCTAATTTTTCTATATATTCCTCTCTTTTGTCCTAGAAGATCTAATAGTCTATTATTCATCCATTTGGGTTGGTTCTGTGTTGATCTAAATTTTCTTTTGGGGATGTATTTATTTTGTGCATTGAATACTGACTCGATAAATTTATCGTATGTATCTACCAAGGTTGACGTCTCTTCCTGACTTAAGATGACAGGTGCCTGAGAAGGGGTACACTCATTTGGACACCTGGATCGACTTAATTTTTTGACCATAGGGTCAGCTAATAGGGCTCTTCTTAACCCACCATAATTGGCTTTTCTGAAGTCGGGTATTAATGTTGTATTCTCTCTGGTATTACCTTTCCATTGTATATTAAAATACACAGAATTGTGATCACTATTTCCTAGGTGGTCCCCTATCTCTACATTATTTACCATATGTTCATTGTTACTGAAAACTAAATCGAGAATATTATTACCTCTAGTCGGGGTATCTATGAATTGAAATAAAAAACTATCTTGTACTACCTCTATAAACTCCTCAGAATCAGAGTCTCCTATTTGATGCTGCCAATCTATATTCGGAAAATTAAAATCCCCCATAATGCACACATTGCTAAACCTTGATGCCATTTTAATTTCCTCCCATAATGACGTTCCGTCATTTCTACTCATATTTGGCGGTCTATACATAACTCCAATAACTATGGTCTCACTACCTTCGTTAACCTCTACCCAAACACTTTCATTATCGTTATTTAGTCTAATACCTGATTTAATACAGCTTTTTAATGTACTCCTGACAAACACTGCTATACCGCCACCCCTCTTACTTGTTCGGTCATATTTAAACAAACTATATCCTGGTATATCAAATTCTGCTAAAAAATACCTGGTTTCTGTATTAATCCACGTTTCAGTAAGCGCTATTATGTCTATATTTTCTTTGCTAACAAGGGCTCTAAGTTCGTTCATTTTGTTACATAGACTCCTACAGTTTGTGTAATATACTCTCAATTTACTTCTTTTCTTTATACCTAATTTATCTTTATTTCTAACGACATTTTCATCTTCCGTTGCACCATCACTACTATCATTTGCAATATAGTCATCATTTTTAGCATGAGACTGAATAGCATTAGACTTAAATGCAAGACATCATACTATAGTAACAGTAATGGTAATACACCTAGTAATAATAATCAAATATGATAAAGATGGTGATGTTTAAGATAATATTAAAAATAATATCAATCATAGTATATAAGTAATAGTAAGAGGGGGAAAGGTGAGAATTGGTTACAACCAATGTAATCATTATATAGTTTACATATACTCCTCTTATCTCAGAGTTCACGATGAGTCAAATTTGGGATACCAACTTAAACATCCCAACATTATCGCTTGACCCCATGCTGATCCAAAACCACCTATACACAATTATGTGGTCTTGGTTCAGCTGCGACCACGTCCACCCAGTCTGAAAACATGTGCTAGTCCTTCATAGAAGGAATTTCAAAAATGTATACAACTTTTGTACTCAATGCATTTTCAACATAATAGAGAATAAGACAACATAATTTAGCATATATATATAAGTATTACTGAACACTTTCAGATATCTTGGTATTTGCTTTATAATTAATTGGCCAAGTAATTTGCAATGTATTATATCACAAATAAGGTATTATATGAGCTGATGACAGTGATACCAATGATGGATAATATTGAACTTAGGCATGTCATTCATTACATAACTCTAACAAACTATCCAAACCAATGTAGTCAAATATTCTACCCCATGATACTTTGCCAGATAAAAGCAGCCGTTTTGCTTCTACATCACGCTCTACATTCCCTCATGGATTACTTAATGCTATTGTATAAGGTTAGGTTGGTTAGTTAGTTAATAAAATAAAATAATTTAAAAATTGTTACGCTAGACAAAAAAAAGTATAGTGGATATTCTTCTAACGGGAATCACCGAATCATAAGATGAGTTTTCCGGCACCCCCATTATCTCCGATAGAATGGGAATGGTGTCTTATAAGAACATAAGAACATAAGAAAATGGGAGTCTGCAGAAAGCCGATTGGCCTAAGCAAGGCAGATCCCTGTCCCACACAACCCCAATTACAAAGCCCAATTATAGGCTCAACACTCTAATACCCTGAGGATCATCTTACCAAAACGGTTAGAGATTAACGCAGGATTACGGGGATCTGCAGAGCGCTGATTGGCCCAACCCGGCTGATCCCCCTTCACACCCAACCCTTCTCGTCCATATGCTTATCCAATTTTATCTTAAAGCTCCCTATCGTTCTTGATCCCACTATATCACTTGGTAGCCTATTCCACCCATCTACAACTCTGTTACCAAACCAATATTTGCCTATATCTTTTCTGAAACGAAATTTATCTAATTTGAAACCATTGGTACGAGTTCTTTCGCTATCACTGAGCTTTAGTACATTTGTCATGTCCCCTTTGTTAATCCCACTAACCCACTTGAAGACCTCTATCATATCCCCTCTAACTCTGCGTCTCTCTAACGAATGTAAACCTAATTTCTTCAACCTTTCTTCATACGGAAAATTTCTAATATTATGGATAATTTTTGTCATTCTACGAATGACACCATTAACTTCATTAAGGGTGTCAAATATCAAGCCAACTCAATATCCTGCTTTTATGCTGGTTTTAGGAAGTGAAAAAATTGTATGAGGAAGTGAAGTCAATCCGATTCGGGCTTTAGCTATATTATCTGATAGCAAATCATCATATATTTAATTTATCTAAATGTAGTCTTAAGATAGCACAATCATTCACCAAACCAAAATAATTCATGATCATTCGAAATTGGGCTTTTGTGTATTTTCCCCTTAAGTTACAATTAATAACAGACCAACAATTAACACATTCAGTTCAACAAGTACATCAGCCTTGAATACACTCAATAATTATGTAACATCAAGACTGCTGTTATAATTTCAGAGTAAAATAGTATTTCGTTGTTGTCCTTAATAAATTTATGTATTACTATTAGATAAGGTAATTGTGTGTGCATCTACAATTTAACTCATTTATATATAACGAACTACAAGGACACAAGCGACCAAGAAGTAGTGCATATATGCCCTTCTGTCTCCCTAAGTTTGTTCATGTTCTTCAACCCAAGAAATCACAATAATTTACTAATTTCGCCCTTTACTAATATTTAGCATTATATATAATCGTTGTAGTCCAAAGTCAATAGAATTTAACCTTTGAATTGTAACTATTTCACGTTACTACTGTCAGCATTTATTATTTTCTCCTTTTCACTAAGCTAAAAAATAATCCAAGCTACGATATTATAATAGTCACCCTAAGTACTGTAGGTGGACCTCTACCATATACGTTTTCTGTGTTTAAAGTATCAGAAGGGCTACAGCTTGTAGGTACATTATACCCAATATTTACTAAAAACATTTATTCATTACCAATCCTAAGTAGGTAATATAATACTGACTTCAATATTAAACCTTGCTAAAAAGGAACTTGCAGATATATCTTCTAGTATTGTGCATAAGTCTGCTACCGCCGCCGCCAACACAGTGTACGACCGCAGCAGTGCAAGTACTGGTACTGAGCTGGATACACAGGCCTAGTTTGCCTTTTTCCAGAGGATCTACTGTAAGAAACTGTAAGAATAAGTCCATCACTATAGTTATATTATTTTCGATATACTATATATTACAACTATTGTTGCCTTCTTGGTTAATTAACCATAAGAATCTTCTATGTGTTTTATGTAACAATTCATATACTTACCTTTCCAAATCCCTCCTTATTATTGTGTAGGCTACCTAACAGTAGCCTATGTATCATAGTCATAACAGGCATTACAAACTAAGCCTGTGTGGGCAAAACAGAGAATAAATTTGGATAGGGAAAGAAACGATACATCAGCTAAGAATGTAATAGAACCCCAGTCACATATAAATGTTAGTAATTATGATAGCATTGACTGCAGTGAAATCGAAGGAAATAATAAGTTAGTTAAAACAATATAAATTAGTTACAAAAAATAGTAATAGGTTGAGGGTATATTATACAAATTGTAGTTTATGTAACAAAATGGATCAGCTTAGAGCAATTGTTAGCAAGGAAAATATAGACATTGTAGCGATTACAGAAACCTGGATAAATACTGACTAGATGTTATGCCAGGTTTTTTACTGGGGTTGATTGGTTTGAATAAGTGGATTCTTCCTAACTGGAGAAGTCGACATCGTTTTACCACAGACACAGAAAGTAATAGAGGATAATTATAACAATACGTGCATCCATATTCTATTTGTTGGCACAAGAATATCGCATACGTAAGGCTAGAATAAATGGTCAAGAACAACAATAACAGATGCACGAACGAGGCTCCACTACGTCTGACTCGTAAGACTGGGTTATTCTATGCAATATCTAGGTGAGTATTGTGGACCGCCTTCTAATTGAAGGATTACACTTGTCCTGTATTTATTTCAGATATAAGTATAGCACTCCTTTCAATCGAGGATTTACACTTGTTCTTAGATAGGCTACGTGGTGATTATATATACGAACTTATGGTTTTGATATGCGTAGAGTTATTCTGGGTGGGAAGCTGAATGCAATTATTTTTTCTGAGTTAATTCACTATAGTGCTTACGCATAAGTTAACTTGAATTTATTTGTTATTTACTTTATCAAAATTATTATCAGTACTTCCCCGATTTATTTGGGCTTCACTAGTACTTTCTTTCTCTCGCTTTTTACATAATCTCGTAGTATCCAATGTTTCTAGAATACTTCTTTTATATAGATGTATTTTGACTAAATTCCACTGTTGATCCTATTATACTCTTTCTCTATATATACACTAAGAGAATGGATCCTTCTCTCAGTTATTTCTCCCTGTGTATTATAACGGTATAGTAACTTCACTTTAGATTTGTAGAATTATTAATCCCGTCTTCGGTAGATGCAGATGCGTTGGCCGTGGGGTTTATCCTGACGTGACTGGGTTTATACAGTTTTACTCGAGCTCTTGGAGTGGGACCTTAAATACTATCTACTATGGCCTAAGTACAATAGTATCGAGTTAACGCAGGAGAGAGCTCACTGACTACTCTGGTCGTTATAAGAGTTTTGATGCTGAACTTTCAGAGTCTTGAGTTGGACCTTGAATAATGTGTACGATTATACTATAGTATATGTACGCATTTTCGAGCTAATGTAAGATAGTTGTGTTTAAGGCAACTTCTCTTAACTGCTCTGGTCTTTATAAGTCTTTCAGAACGGAAGGTGGATGGGTATGTTTTAAGCTTTTAGGTCTATCTCGGATAAAGCTACTTGCCTGTGGGTAGTGTACTTTATCCACGATAGCACCAACTGGGGTAGGGGGAAGATATTAGTTAGCCTCTGTGGAGGAGTCTAATAACCATCCTAGTTGATACCCGCTCCAAATACTTATGGGTTAGTCTCAATATTCGAATAGTCTCACGTCTATGGATAACGAGAACAATTGTCCTATCGAATCCTCAAGCTTTCAAAACGGCCTTACGTCTATGAGGGTCAAAGGTCAGGGAGTCCGTGCCGGGCGCGGGGAGTGTGTTGGGAGGTCACAAGACACGTCCTTGTAGCTCAAAAGTGTAATGGTGTCTGGTCGGAACCTCAATTTCCGACTCTTAAATAAACTATATACTAATTTGTTCCTAAGGGTTCATTCCCTCTTCACTTAATCATAGAAATTAAAAATAAGCGTTTAATTATATAAATATTAATGTAAATATCGTTTCACAACGATTTAATAAACATATTATCCAGGGGTTGAGGTTACCACTACAAATTGTGGATATCGTCTGCGATCGCGGGAGTTTCAAAACTGATCCCTAATACAGTACCTCTAAGTTTTAATCCTACAAGGTTTTATAACTAATGTTACGACCGGGACTCGTATAAAACAAGGGCTCTTAATCATTGGACTAGAAAGGCACACAGCCACAACGGTAACACTAGATCCAACCCTCGAACTTATAATGCCGGCGCACAAAAAACACCTATACCCTCCAGAGTTAAATCTGCGATAGCGTGGTATCCTCTAACTCGGTATAAATGCACTACTACTACAGGCTGATGATCTCTGATACAGCCTGATCACAACAACATACAATTACGTTAATAATGTATACAAGGAAAAAGATAGAGAGCTTAATTAAATCACTGGAATGATTTAATGCAAACAAGAAGAAGGTATAATTAAAGTTACTCTAAACAATAATAAACTGTCACTCCTATATTAAAGAAATTGAATGAAAGTCCTAAAGCATCGAACAGGAATCTTCTGAAGAAAATCTGATGCTGCTTAAGATGATCGAATCGGATTTTGAACTGTTATATAAAGCAGGAACAAGATATGACAAGTGTAGGGACATAGAGTGTTAACTGGCATGGGAATAACGATAAATGTGCAATAGTATTATCTCCAACAACAAAAGAAGTACTTCCTCAGGCAACGCAAAAGCCTGCTCGGGTTGTGCAACTCAACAACAACCAAGGCTTACAATCAACGTGAATTAAAATGCTGCATACATAACATAAGAGCTTATAATCCTAATCGGGTGTCTGCTAGGCGAATAAAGTCTAGCTGGGATGTCGTAGGCTAGGAAACAATGGCTGAGCAAGCGGCTCGTAGCCTAGCGAGGTCCTTAAGACTGTACGGCCAAATTACGTTAAATGACGGGGTGCTCACTTGAGAGATCCAGATCGCTAGTATCTGGTTCTCTCATGGCGACCCTCTTCAAGTCAAAACAAAACGAGTTAGCACAGTGTTGGGTGGCAAAGGCAAAAGCCCTCACTCGCAACACAGTGCTAAACTCACAAGGTACACAGTCAGAAAGACAACCTAGGCTTCCCACGTATCCGTTGCGATTGTACAAGTTCAACAAAACCTGGTACACATCGGAAATCACAACACCAGTAGCCTCACCCCAGTCTAGCATTAAATAGCCCAGCAGACAACCAAGAAATAGGTAGGGAGACACCGCGAGTGTGTCGAACCTCTACAGACAAAATGTTAACCCCTCCAAAATGTCTAACTAAACATGAGATATCTGAGAGCTTCAGCATATAATACGATGGCCGATATATGAAATCGTGCAGAACCAAAGGGGAGTTATGATGTTAAATAGATTAGAAGAATAAGAGGTAAGAAGTTGAGAGAGAGAGAAAGTGTTCTATAGGTGGAAGTCGGGGACAGATGGCAAGGGAGGTGTGAAGGTTATGCTGGTCAAGCAAGCTCTGAGCGAGGAAGGCACAAAGGCAGCAAGGAGTGCGGGGGGACTACCTCCTGCTGCGGCAGGAGGGCGGCAAAGCGGCCAGCCACTCAGAGGGTCCGGCCGTGGCATGACGTCACCGAGACAACGCGTAACACTACGCGCACAGCCCTCTGCCTCCTGCACTTACTCACTCACACTCTCTAGCTGTATCATTCAGTCTTATACATTAAACTTATAACTGATGATATAAAATATAATGCATTGTCACAGACGAAAATAAAGACCACTTCTATACTGCCTGTGACATGACGATTCACAAGAAAGAAAGTACAACATTGTAGATAGACTGTAGCCCATTTCCCTGCCCTGGCGAGCGCTAGTGGCTAACGGGAGGTGATTTTGCCAACGCTGGTAGGCGTCACACCCCGCCCAAGATATGGGACGCTCAACATTAGGCGAGCACCATATCTGACAAGGCAGAATGCCGACAAGACCCGCCACAACCAGTCACTCCGCCAGAAACGAAATGCAAAGCTCAATCATAAACAAAACAACACTTTAGCATAAATAAAATCTTATAACCCCTCCCAACACAATAGCTTAATTCATACTGCTATGCTCCTAGAGCGAGCTTCTACTAGCCCAGCCTTCTGAGAGAAGTACAGGTTCAACTCAGAACTTCAGCTATAACATACTTAAAAATTTAACTATTAAAGAAAGAGTTTTTATAGATTTTTTTAATTTTAATATGTTTATGGTGGCTGCACTACAGGGGCAAGCCAATTTTACTCCACACAAACCCGCACACCTGTGGTAGCCTAACTCGGATCCTCCACCCTCGATAAACAGTCAGCAATCACGTTATTACTACCGGCAATATGGCGAATGTCTAAATTGTACTCCTGTAACATCAACGACCACCGTGTCAGTCTCATATTCCGATTGTGAAACTGATTGAGAAATTTAAGAGGGTGGTGATCAGTATAAGAACATAAGAACATAAGAACATAAGAAAATGGGAGTCTGCAGAAAGCTGATTGGCCTAAGCAAGGCAGATCCCTGTCCCACACAACCCCAATTCATTACAAAGCCCAATTATAGGCTTCACACTCTAATACCCTGAGGATCATCTTACCAAAACGGTTAGTGATTAACGCAGGATTATGGAGGTCTGCAGAGCGCTGATTGGCCCAACCCGGCTGATCCCCCTTCACACCCAACCCTTCTCGTCCATATGCTTATCCAATTTTATCTTAAAGCTCCCTACAGTTTTAGATCCCACTATAGCACTTGGTAGTCCACTCCACCCGTCTACAACTCTGTTACCAAACCAATACTTGCCTATATCTTTTCTGAAACGAAATTTATCTAATTTGAAACCATTGGTACGAGTTCTTTCGCTATCACTGAGCTTTAGTACATTTGCCATGTCCCCTTTGTTAATCCCACTAACCCTCTTGAACACCTCTATCATATCCCCTCTAACTCTGCGTCTCTCTAACGAATGTAAACCTAATTTCTTCAACCTTTCTTCATACGAAAGATTTCTAATATTATGGATCATTTTTGTCATTCTACGCTGTACTCTCTCCAATGAATCTATGTCCATTCTGTAATAAGGACACCAAAATTGGACAGCATAATCCATATGGGGTCTCACTAATGACAAGTAAAGTTTTAAGATAACATCAGCAGTTCTGTTACTCACACTCCTAGAGATGAACCCGAGAATCCTGTTTGCCTTATTACGAACGCTTATACACTGTTTTCTAGGCTTCAAATCATTGCTAACAAACACACCTAGATCTTTCTCGCAGTCTGAATTTTCTAATTCTAAATTAGCTAGTTTATATTTAACATTTGTTTGCATCTTCCCTATCTTTAATACCTTGCATTTTTCAATGTTAAACTTCATCTGCCAATTTACTGACCATTCATGTAAGGTATCTAGATCCCTTTGGAGGCACTCTATATCGCTATCTGAATCAATTGATCTCCCTATTTTAGTATCGTCTGCGAATTTAGTTATCCTACTAGTTATACCTAAATCTAGGTAATTTATGTATATAAGAAACAACAGGGGACCTAATACCGATCCCTGGGGGACACCACTTTTGACTGCTCCCCATTCTGATTTGGTACCATTTATGCTGACTCTCTGCTTCCTACCAATTAGCCATGACCTAATCCATCCTAACAACGCCCCACCTATTCCATGTGCCTCAACCTTTCTCATCAATCTCTCATGAGGGACTCTGTCGAAAGCTTTACTGAAATCTAAATATATAATATCATATGACTTGTCATTATCTACTGCTTCATATACCTCTGAGAAAAAACTAAGCAAATTAGTAAGGCAAGACCGTCCCTGAGTGAATCCATGCTGAGAAGAATTGATTAAGTTAAATGTTTCTAAGTGGTTTCTCATTTTCCTAGCAATAATTGACTCTAGTAGTTTTCCTATGATTGAAGTGAGACTAATGGGACGGTAATTGGATGCTATTGATTTATCACCTTTTTTGAAGATCGGAACTACATTTGCAAGCTTCCAAGCTTCTGGAACTATACCTGTTTCTAATGACTTGTTAAATAGAAATGTTAATGGATAACTTAACTCATCTCTGCATTCTTTTAATACTCTAGCATATACCTCATCAGGACCAGGCGATTTATGAGGTTTCAGTCTGTCAATTTCCTTAACCACATCATTTCTACTTATAGTAACCGTACTTAACCTATTTTCTATACTATCGCTGTATACCTTACGGACTTCTGGAAACTGTGCCAAATTTTCATTAGTGAAAACCGAAAGAAATTGACTATTTAATGTACTGCACATTTCTAAATCACTTTCTGTCAATTTTCCTATCGAAGTTTTAAGGGGACCAATTACATCTCTAACCTTGGATTTATATAGTTGGTAAAAAGCTTTAGGATTATTTTTTGAATCATTGGCAACCTTAATTTCATAATTTCTTTTTTCTTTACTAATATCCTTTTTTACCTGTCGTGATAGATTCTGATAGTAAGCAAGTAGGTGAATTTCGCCTTTTTTAATTTTTCTATATATTTCTCTCTTTTTTCCTAGAAGATCTAACAGTCTATTATTCATCCATTTGGGTTGGTTCTGTGTTGATCTAAATTTTCTTTTGGGGATATATTTATTTTGCGCATTGAATACTGACTTGATAAAATTATCGTATGTATCTACCAAGTTTGACGTCTCCTCCTGACTTAAGATGACAGGTGCCTGAGAAAGGATACACTCATTTGGACACCTGGATCGACTTAATTTTTTGACCATAGGGTCAGCTTACAGGGCTTCTCTTAACCCACCATAATTGGCTTTTCTGAAGTCAGGTATTAATGTTGTATTCTCTCTGATATTACCTTTCCATTGTATATTAAAATACACAGAATTGTGATCACTATTTCCTAGGTGGTCCCCGATTTCTACACTATTTATCATATGTTCATTGTTACTGAAAACTAAATCGAGAATATTATCACCTCTAGTCGGCGTATCTATGAATTGAGATAAAAAACTATCTTGTACTACCTCAATAAACTCCTTTGAATCAGAGTCGCCTATTTGTTGCTGCCAATCTATATTAGGGAAATTAAAATCCCCCATAATGCACACGTTGCTAAGCCTTGATGCTATTTTAATTTCCTCCCATAATGATGTTCCGTCATTTCTACTCATATTTGGCGGTCTATACATAACTCCAATAACTAAAGTCTCACTACCTTCGTTAACTTCTACCCAAACACTTTCATTTTCATTATTTACTCTAATACCTGATTTAGTACAGCTTTTTAATGAACTCCTGACAAACACTGCTATACCGCCACCCCTCTTACTTGTTCGGTCATATTTAAACAAACTATATCCCGGTATATCAAACTCTGCTAAAAAATGCCTGGTTTCTGTATTAATCCATGTTTCAGTTAGCGCTATTATGTCTATATTTTCTTTGCTAACCAGTGCTCTAAGTTCGTTCATTTTGTTACATAAACTCCTGCAATTTGTATAATAAACACTCAAAGTATTACTTGTATTTGCAACTATTTTTCTATTGTTTTTAACTAATTTATTTTTACCTGTTGAACTACTGGACCTAGACGGAAAATCTACGCTATCAGAATGTTCGTTATTACTATCAATTTGATGTGGCTGGGATTCTATTTTACTTACACACCTATGGTTTATTAACAAAACCCCGCAACAAACTTGTCGAGTGAGCTGGCTAAGGTCGAAACTCCTAGTCGAGAGAGATGTACTCCATCCTGGGCATACAGTTCATCCTTACCGTAGAAGAGGGTCCAGTTATCCAGGAATGGAATAGTATTTGCCTTGCAATACTTCTCCAGCCGGCTATTTACACCAATAGCCCTGGAGGACCATTCCTTCCTTACCCCTCTTCTTGGTAGGATACTGTGTACCACAGGAACTCCACCCTTCTCCTTGATCCTCTCCAACATTTCCTGGTACGTGGTGAGCAACTCCTCAGTCCTGCATTTCCAAATGTCGTTGCTCCCTGCGTTGAGGAAGATGATGGGGTCCTCTCCACTCGCTTCCATGACACCATCTAGCTTTTCTGCCACCTTCTCGACTCCGGCACCAGGCAGACAGACAACTTTACCAACATGTGTGTTAGTAGCCCTACCAAGGTATTTAATCATTGAATCCCCTACAATTAAAATAGACTTAGCTGTTTTCTGTTGCCGGCCTGTAGCAGGAGTTGTAGCAGCAACAACAGCAGACTTCCCCCCCTCCCCTCTCACTGCCTCGATGATCGCCACTTCCTCGCCATCACTCTCATCAGCCAAGGTGCTGAAGTTGTTGTGGGTCTTGAGTGGCTGCCTTTTCAGCTTGCAGGCCGTTGCACTGGTTGACACCACTTTCCAAGGGGCTTCACGATCCCTGGGAACACTTCCGGTAGCCTCACACTTCTTTTCCGCCATAGCTAGTCTCAAGGCCAAATTTTCATCTTTGAGACACTGAATCTCCTGCTCCACACTCTCCAGTCTTTCTTGCAAAGCAAGACAAAGCTGGAGAGTATGGGAGGAGACAGCAGACTCATCAACAACAGCCATCACTAAGAAAGTTCACTAGGACCTCACTAAGGGTAAACCGGTTCACTAGCGGTCACTGGGGACGTCCGCACAGGTCAGGGGTCAGAGGGCAACTGAATACACTATACACTATACAGTATACACTACCACGACTGGTCCATAGGCCGGAACATACACCTCGAAGTGCCTGAGCGCCAGCACTATCGCCAGTAATTCTTTCTCCACCACTGAGTAATTCTTCTGGGCCGAATTAAACTTTTTGGAGAAAAAACTTGCTGGGTGTTCCAGGCCCTCTTCGTCTGTCTGCATCAAGACGGCACCAGCCCCAACCCCGCTGGCATCAGTTGCCAACTGAAACGGCCTGTCGAAGTCTGGGACCCTGAGTATTGGATGAGTGCATAAAAGGTGATTAACAAGGGAATATGCCTTTTCACACTCCGGCGCCCACAGAAACTTCTTATCCTTCGCTAATAAGTCAGTCAGAGGTGCCAACACAGTTGAATATCCTTCAATGAAGCGGCGATAGTACCCGATCATGCCCAAAACCCTCATAATCTGCCGCTTGGTGGTCGGTCTAGGGAACTGATTGATAGCCTGTATCTTATTCTGAGGAGGGAAAACCTGGCCTCTCCCGACCACAAATCCTAGATACTGCACAGTTGCCCTTACAAAGTCACACTTTCCCAGATTCACCACCAAGCCCGCTTCACTAAGCTTGTTAAACAAGGCTTCAATGTGTGCACAGTGACTTTCAAAGTCATCGTCATAAATTATCACGTTGTCTAAATACACAGTACAGTTAGGGATTTCTGCTACTAAGTCATTCATCAGATTCTGGAAAGTCGCTGGTGCATTCTTGAGTCCATAGGGCATGACGTTACAACGGTAGGTGTTACCATCCACCACAAACCCGCAAACCTCCTTCGCTCGCTCCGACAGCGGCACTTGCCAGTAACCTTTCACTAGGTCTACCTTGGTCAAATACTGTGCCTTTCCGATCTTGTCGACACTGTCATCCACACGAGGAAGGGGGTAAGCATTTGTGGGGGTTAAACCGTTTAACTGCCGGAAATCAATACAAAAACGAACTTTCCCATCAGGCTTGGGCTGCAGAGTGACGGGAGATGGCCACCTAACTGCACCCTTTTCTATCAGGCCCCGATCCAACATATACGCTAACTCGTCCCTGAGTGCTGGGAGTTTGATAGGAGGGACTCGGTATGGCACTGATTTAAAGGGTGGGTGATCTCCTACATCCACATCATGCACCGCATGAGTTGTGAGGCTTGGGTGCTCCGCAAACACAGCAGGGTATAAACTGAACAGGTGCTGCACAGCTACACGTTGTTGCTCAGGCAGGTGCTCTAGAGCCTCGTGAGCCACCTGTCTCGAGTTCCCCGCCCACTGGTCTGCGGAGACATGACAATCCCAATTATCATCCACCTGAGCATGACTGTCCCTTCCTCCTTCTCCACCTTGACCACTGCAAGTCATCACCGGGACAGTGAGAGGCTCAGGGGGGCGCCTCACATAGTCCTTAATCAGATTTACGTGGCAAAACTGATTTCTCTTCCTCCTGTCTGGAGTGGCGACCAGGTAGTCAAGATCTGAGATCTTCTCCACCACCCTATAAGGACCAGCATACTTAGCGGATAAGGGATGACCCACCAAAGGTAGCAAGATCAACACCTCCTGACCCACCTGAAACTCCCGGAGTTTCACCTTCTCATCGTACCTGTCCTTCATCAGGGCCTGGGATCCCACTAGGTTCCGACCAGCCAACTCCATGCTCTTCAACATCCGTTCTCTGCTTTCGAGGACATATTTCAATAGCGAACACGGCTTACTAGTACCCTCCCAGATCTCCTTAACCATGTTGAGAGGGCCTCTGATGCGATGACCAAATACAAGCTCATTTGGACTAAACCCGAGGCTTTCACCAGGTACCTCTCTCGCAGCGAACAATACGTAGGGCAAACCAAGGTCCCAGTCTTTACCATTCTCCAGACAATAACAACGGAGCATACTCTTTAAGGTCGAATGCCACCTCTCTAACACCCCTTGGCTCTCAGGGTGTTAATAGACACATCACCAGCTTGTTTGAAAATTGCACATACATAAGATAATGTGTTAGTTTGTAGTGCCTGTTATAGAGTATGATAAATATGTTAGGTACACAATAATAATAAGGAGGGGATTGGAAAATTAGGTATCTGAATTGTTACATAAAACCCATATAGGATTATTATTAATATGGTTAATTAGCCAAGAAGGCAGCAATAGCAATGGTAGGCCTATATCGGAAATAATATAACTAGTGTAGACTTATGCACAATACTAGAGGATATATCTGAAAGTTCCTTTTAGCGAGATTTAATACTGAAGTCAGTATTATATTACCTACTTAGGATTGGTAATGAGTTAATGTTTTAGGTAAATATTGGGTATAATGTACCTGAAAGCTGTAGCCCTTCTGATACTTTATACACAGAGAATGTATATGGCAGAGGTCCACCTACTCAGGGTGACTATTATATTATCAGAAAACGTATATGGTAAAGGTCCACCTACTTAGGGTGACTATTATAATATCGTAGCTTGGATTATTTCTTTAGCTTAGTGAAGAGGAGAAAATCATAAACACGGACAGTAATAACGTGAAATAATTACAATTCAAATGTTAGTTTCTGTTGAATTTGGGTTACAACGATTATTTATAATGCTAAGTGATGGTAAAGGGGCGAAACTAGTAAATTATTGGTTTGTTGAGTTAAAGGATGTGATCACACTTTGGTAGACAGAAGGGCATATATGCACTACTTCCTGGTCGCTTGTGTCCTTTTAGTCTGTTAAAAATTAATTAATTAAACTGCAGGTGCACACACACAATTATCTTAACTTAATGGTAGTACATACATTAATGAGGGACAACAACAATATGCTATTTTACCCTGAAATTATAACCAACAGTTTTGATGTTACATAATTATTGGGTGTATTCAAGGCTGGTGTAATTGTTGAACTGAATGTGTTGTTGGTCTGTTTATTATTACTTGTAATTTAAATATTATGCATACAACCTTATCAAGTTATCAAGTTATAAGCAACAACTATATATAAAGGTTAGTGTAGTAGTGGTGTGTGGTATTGTATGGTGGTTTTGTTGTTGTGTGGTAGTGGGCCAAGCGACCGTTGGGGGAACGGATTAGCGCCTGGTGACTGGGGTGACTCTATTATTCGTATTACACCCAATTAACACTATATTGCGCTGTTATTTTGCACAACTACGCTATGCAAGGCACTAATATATTGTTTGTCAAGGTAACTATAATAAATAATTGCCTGTGACTATATTTATTCGTGCAGAAATTGTGGTTGTCACTATAGTGGGGTTGTGGGAGTGGTTGTTTATGCTATTACTGGCCTAGGAAGGGTCAAGGCTGCTTGACCACCACACTCATACACACAATCTTTGATTTTAAACACTTTTCACTGTGTTATACTATCCACCATTCAATGCTTATAATTAACTTCTTTTTCTAATTTTCGATATTAAGTTAGTTAATTGTATGGCAGGTCAAAGCAAGGGGGTGGTAGCACTGGGGAGTTGCGATTGCTTATAACCTGTGGTGATTGAGAGTAGCCTATATGTTTAATAGTTAAAACACTGTAACATAGATGTGGAGGCTATTATATTACTATAATTCACCTTACCAATGGTGTAGTTGATTGTAGTGGTATAGTTGTTGTTGTTGTTTTTCCTCAAGCTGCCTGGCCGAACAGCCCCAAGGCCCCGAGCAAGGCCAAGGCCGTAACCGAGCGCCCCCACAGAACCCTCCCTGCCGACCACAATAAAGCCTGGGTGACCGAAGCCACTCCATGGCGGGGAGCTGAGGAGGGTGCGGAAACGCCCGGGAAACCAAAGCCCCACCCAGGGCCCTGTGCCCCTCAGCAATTATGAAGAGAAAGTTGAGGGGCAAAGGAAAGATGTGACGCTTTGGCTTCCAATCTTGGTAGATTAGGAGGTCAATCCACGCAAGAGACGCCGTCACTTGAGATCTAGAAAATATATAAGTAAAAGGAACAGGCAGAGTAAGCTATGGGTATGGCAGAGATCGCTCAGTTCTCACTCTGATAGACCAGCCCATCACCACAGTGGTATAGTTCACCTTAGTTGTGAGAGAGTAAATAGTTCAGTTTGCAGTTGTGGGTTGTAGATTCAGAGCTGTGATTGTCCACATGTACAAGGATCTTCACCACTGTTTATATATTGTTACACAAGGGCACTGTAGTTTTGCTGTACCTACTTCACATGCCAGTAGTAAAATAATTGTCTTGGTGTAAGAGTTTAGTTTGTAGTTGTGGGTTGTTGAACTAGTATGTTGATAAGTATAGCTAGTTCTTGTGGCACTAAATGATCACCACTGTATATATGTTGCTACTTGTGGACACTGTAGCTTATGGTATACCCACTTCACATAACAGTCACGCTTCTCACAGATCTAGTGTAGTAATTCTTATAATAATGTGGGTTATATGTGGCACCACTATTCAGCAATTCACAATTCGCTAGGAGTATTAGTGGGCACTGAAATCACTGGAATGTTTGCCCTTATTCCTGGTTAATTATTGTTAATTTTATGCTTTATTATGGAGCCTGGTGGTTGTGTTGTGTTGGTCATAGTGTGACCTTTGTGACTTAGCTTGTGATCCCTCACTCAACATTGCTTGATGTTCACTTGACACTAATTTTCTCCTTCCATTGTTTCTGCTTCTACTTCTTCCATTTTCACTAATCACAGTTTCTATTGTTCTTCACTTGTGATTCTTGTTGTTCACTTGTCACTATACTTTTCTCCTTCCATTGTTTCTGCTTCTACTCCTTCCATTTTCACTAATCACTGTTTTTATTTTCTTGATGTGAGACTGAATGGTTGTTGTTGGGAGGGATATCACTGGGGCTCACTTTATATTGCATTATATATATATATATATATATTGAGGGTCACCACTTAAAAGGGGCCATTAAGCTGATAAGAACAGATTTTATTTTTTATTGAAGCAAATGTTACATAGTTTTTACAATGGTTGTCAGTATTTGTACAAGATTGTTACAATATCAATATACATTACATTTTACTCCTGTTCATGTACAGGTGGATCTGGAAATAGAAAGGTTGATAATTTGCATTAAATATGTAAAGTTAATAATTTGTATTAAATATGTACAATTGTACATACAATGTTGGTTCTGAAGTGAAAGTTGACATTGTGAATTAGAGGGTTAGTACTGTCGGTGACCCGTTATGTGTTCGATGTAGATTTTCCTGCTCCATCCAATCACGTCACTTACACACAGTTTTCTGAAGAGCTTTAGGTACTGCTTTGATGCCAGCCGTCTCATTAGTCTTTCATTTTTGGGGTCGTAGGCCCCCAGAGGTCCCACAATAAAGGCCTCAACACTCACTCTGTCATAGTTCTGTCTGAGTTCACTTGCTAGGTCTCTGTATTTTGTTTCCTTTGCAGTTCTGGCTGCGCTGAAAGCATCCTCCCCATTTTCGAAAGGGCAGGTAATGTCTACAATTATTACTTCTCTGTGTTTCACTATCACTAGGTCGGGTCTCCCATTATCTTGAACTCCTGGGATGCGTTGGTTGGCTCGTAGTATTTGCCAGTTCCGTCCCACTGCTGCTCTGCGGACTCGGTCAACCAGCTTGTTGTGTCTCTGTTGCATAGCGTCTGCATGTCTCATGCAGTGGTTGATAACATGTGGCAGGGTTTCTTGTCGGAAGTGGCACCTCCTGCATTGTCGGTTGTTCTGGCCGTGTCGCCGCGCACCGTTGAGGGGTAGGAGGTTGAGTCTGGCTTTGTGGATGAACCTCCAGTCAGCGAAGGTCGTAAAACTGCCATCGCGGAGGAATGAAGATGAGGCCCTTTCTTTCGCTACCAACTTCATGACTTTGCCTTGGTCAGGCTTCCCGTGCAGTGCAGCATCTCGGCGTTCTCGCATTTGGTTTCTTATTGTGGATGCGATTTTCCTTCTGCTGGTACTGTTGAGGGTGATGTCGTTAGCTGATATGCGGATATTTTCATCATTGTCAATGGACCACTTGACTTCAAGGCGGCCTGAGGCTTCGCGTGTTTTGGACCATAGTGTCTGATGGTCTCCTGCTCTGTTGTTCAGCTCTTCTTTTGATAGGAACTGACATGCATCAGCCATGGATGGATCTCTCTGTGTTCTTCGGGCAGCAATGGCTTGTACGTCAATCTCGGCGATTTCTTTTAGAGCGTGATCTCTTGAGGTGAGGAGTTTGAAGGCGGAGTCTATAAGGAAAATGTCGGAGTCCTCAGCTGCTAAGGGGATTGCACAGGAACCGGTGCTGCTGCTGCCGTAGAGGTATTCATTTGATGCACGTGCTTGGAGGTAGAGGGTGTTCTTTATCAGCGGTTTGAGGGCGTTGTCGAATCGGATCCAATCTGTTTTCCTCAGTTGCCAAGTGCGCTGTGCATATACTGTAGCTGGAAGAACAAATGTTTTGAGGGCATCTAGACGCTGCCATGGTGCGAGTTTACTGGTTAGTATCTTTGTCCCGAGGTTTATGAATTCGTTGATTGATGTGGCACTTGGGAGTAGGTGGAAGCCCACTGGCTTGCCTAGAAATGTTGTGGGTTCACCGTCTCTTCTTGTTGTGATTTGTTGCTCTCGGATGCTGAAGACCGTTTCTCTTGTTCCTCTCGGGATTCTTCCAGAAAGGTGAATAGTGGAACACTTTGTTGGGTTGATGGTGAGTCCTAGTTCTTCGCAGGTGATCACAGCTACATCGATGAGATTTTGGAGGTGCTCTGGTTTGCGAGCTATGAGGATAATGTCATCTGCATATGCCAGACATGGGTGTGGATGTAGGTGGTCTTGTTGGCGGCCTGTTTGAGTGATGTTGTGAAGGAGTGACTCAATGGCTATGTTAAATAGTAGGCCGCTTATGGGACACCCCTGTCTTACTCCACACTGTACTGGGATTTCTGTGGATTCACCCTCTGTGGTTAAGAATTTTGTTGTGCATTGTGAGAGAAGATCTGTTGCAATTCTTACGAACTCCTCCCCTGCTCCAAGTCTTTCTAGTGTTGCGCTAATTATTGGGTGAGGGACAGACCCATATGCGTCCGAAAGATCTAAGAATGCAACGCACGCATCTTTTTGTTCACGTCTTGCTTTGTCCATGTAGTGTTGCAGGAGGTAGTTGTGCTCCAATACACCATCTGTAGGGAGAGAACACTTCTGCCCTGGGTTGAGGATGTTGTTGTCGATGCACCAGGTCCGAAGGCGAGTAGCTAGGCTTCCTGTGTAGAGTTTGTAGATGGTGTTGCAGAGAGTTATGTTCCTCCAGTTAGTAATTTGGTTGGGGTCTCCGTTCTTTGGAATCAGTATTGAAAGGGAGGATTTCCACTGGTTTGGTATTTGTTTTGCTGAGAGGCAGATGTTGAAGATACCAGTTAGGACTCTGCATCCTGGGTCTGCTTTCTTCCATTGGCGGTAGGAGATTCCATCCTGTCCGGGGGACGTGTTTTCTGCTGAATTAACCTTTTGCTCGACCTCGCGCGTGGAGAAGTGCGTCAGGTCAACCGTTGGTTGATTTTCTGGTGGTTGTGGCAGGGTGTCTACCGCATGTTGGTTCCCTTGTCGCTCTCTCATTCGTTGGGTGAAGTGGTCTTCGATGATATTCTTGGGTATCTGGCACCTTTCTCCTTCACCTGACGTGATGAGTCGGACTGCTCTCCGTCTGTTGGACCGGTATATGCGCTGAATGACTTTGCAATCGGTGACATCAACTGGGTTTCTTGGGCGCTGTCGTTGATTCAGATCGATCCCGTTGTCTTCTTGAACTCTTTCTGTAATTCTGGCCAGCAGGTCTTCAAAAGCATTCCAGTTTGGCGTTCGCAATAGTTCATTAATTTCTGGATAGAACTCTTCTAGTAACCATCGTTGTTCCGCAGGGTCAGGTTCAATCAGTGGTTGATCTTCTTGTGGTGCTTCTTCATTTATTGATACTTCGGGAGATGGTTGAGGTGTTAATGGGCTGGCTTGCGGAGTCGGTGATCCTTCAGAGTCTGCTTGTGATGGAAGGTTGTTGTTGGGTGTCGATTGTGTGGACCTTACACCGTGTTCTTGGGATGGGGTTCTTGCTCGGCGGAGGAGATCTTGGGAGCCCTGGTTCTCGGGTTCATTTACTATGGGATCTTCATCTTCTGGGTTTTCGTGGTTCCTTACATGTATTGAGTTGGTAGAATCATTGGCTGCTTGTTCATCGATTATCAACCTTCCTTCGCTATCTGTTGAGCTTACGGTACTTGCGGTTGGAGAGGGCGGTTGGCTCCTTAGTGGCAGGGGTGATAATGCTCGTTCCTCATGAACATTCTGTGGTGGTGGCGATTCTGCTTCATTGTCTGCCGGGTTATTGCCATTCCTAGGGGATGTGTTCTCCGCCCTTCGTCGTAGGTTTTCTCGCTTATGTTTGTTAGTGTGATTTTTAAGCCCCTGTTTTGTTGAGCAGGAGAAGTCACATGTGAGGCATTGAAAAGGTTGAATAACTGGTTCATTTCGGATCCGTTGGCTAGCTGGGCACCTTGCATTGTGGGTGGTTGGGTGATATCCAAGTTGTGCGCGACAGCCTGCACATGTTTGGCGCTTTTCTTCTATTCTAATTTCATGGTATTCAAGAAGGTGTCGTTCTAAAGATTGTCGTTGATTTGACCATAATATGGAGGTACTTTTCCATGTGCAGCCACGTTCAGTGCAGAGGTAGAGGGGTGGGGAAGGGAACCAGAGATAGAGAGTTGTGCCTTCTCGGTGTGGTTGTCTGTCTGGGGCTAGTTCTTCTTCATTAATTTGAGCCAGTACAGTCTCTTCGTCACTGCTGCCAAAACTTGTCTGGTCTCCGCTGGGTATTAGGTCCTCGACTGGTATTTCTCTTGATAGGAAGAAGTCATGGACATCGTCTCCTTCGCTTGGGCTTCCTTCTGAGTGTGTAGGTGTGGGCCTCCACACCTGGGGAGTCCTGTTGGCCTGGGTGAGGGGGGGAGGTGAGGGCGTGCTCATGTGACTTTCGGGGTCATTATCCATTGTTATTGATGTCCATAATGTGTCTACTGTTGCCAGAAGTACCTCTCTTGTTGAGGTGGAGACAGTTAACCCTACTGCCTGTTTGTAGTACCTCTTCTTATTGAGGTGGGGACAGTCCACCCTACTGCCTACATGCGGTACCTCTCTTGTTGAGGTGGGCACCGTCAACCCTACTGCCAGCAATACGTCCTCTCTTGTTGAGGTGGGGGCTGTCAACCTTATTGCCAGGAGTACCTCTCTTGTTGAGGAGGGGACAGTCAATCCTACTGCCAGCTTGCAGTACTTCCCTCGTTGGGGTGGGGACAGTCAACCCAACTGCCGACATGCGGTACCTCTCTTGTTGAGGTGGGGACCATCAACCCTACTGCCAGCATGCAGTACCTCTCTTGTTGAGGTGGGGACAGTCAACCCTACTGTCAGCAGTACCTCTCTTGTTGAGGTGGGGACAATCAACCCTACTGCCAGCATGCAGTACCTCTCTTGTTGAGGTGGGGACCGTCAACCCTACTGCCAACATGCAGTACCCCTCTTGTTGAGGTGGGGACAGTCGACCCTACTGCTAGCGGTTTACTCAACTTATCAATTTGTAAACTTTAAAACAGGAGTATCTTTAAAACTGATATTTTCTTTCAGTAAGGAACATGCAAAACAATTTTATCTCTATTAATAGTTTCAGTACAACTATGGGTTTTACAAGATGTCTCCTTTACGTAGAGCAAATACGGTTAATTGAAATGTGGGAATTGTGATTGTTAGTGAATGAACTGTAGTTACTTTAAATATCGAAAAATTAAGATGTTGATCTACTATGGTAGTGGTAAGATTTGTGTTCTTTGTAAAGGGTTGTCTTTGTGTTTTCCAACACTGTAAAATGCTATGGAGATTGGAACTAACTAAGTTCACTTTTGAACTTTAATCGTGGTTCCACTGACCACTAAGAACAGATTTTATTTTTTATTGAAGCAAATGTTACATAGTTTTTACAATGGTTGTCAGTATTTGTACAAGATTGTTACAATATCAATATACATTACATTTTACTCCTGTTCATGTACAGGTGGATCTGGAAATAGAAAGGTTGATAATTTGCATTAAATATGTAAAGTTAATAATTTGTATTAAATATGTACAATTGTACATACAATGTTGGTTCTGAAGTGAAAGTTGACATTGTGAATTAGAGGGTTAGTACTGTCGGTGACCCGTTATGTGTTCGATGTAGATTTTCCTGCTCCATCCAATCACGTCACTTACACACAGTTTTCTGAAGAGCTTTAGGTACTGCTTTGATGCCAGCCGTCTCATTAGTCTTTCATTTTTGGGGTCGTAGGCCCCCAGAGGTCCCACAATAAAGGCCTCAACACTCACTCTGTCATAGTTCTGTCTGAGTTCACTTGCTAGGTCTCTGTATTTTGTTTCCTTTGCAGTTCTGGCTGCGCTGAAAGCATCCTCCCCATTTTCGAAAGGGCAGGTAATGTCTACAATTATTACTTCTCTGTGTTTCACTATCACTAGGTCGGGTCTCCCATTATCTTGAACTCCTGGGATGCGTTGGTTGGCTCGTAGTATTTGCCAGTTCCGTCCCACTGCTGCTCTGCGGACTCGGTCAACCAGCTTGTTGTGTCTCTGTTGCATAGCGTCTGCATGTCTCATGCAGTGGTTGATAACATGTGGCAGGGTTTCTTGTCGGAAGTGGCACCTCCTGCATTGTCGGTTGTTCTGGCCGTGTCGCCGCGCACCGTTGAGGGGTAGGAGGTTGAGTCTGGCTTTGTGGATGAACCTCCAGTCAGCGAAGGTCGTAAAACTGCCATCGCGGAGGAATGAAGATGAGGCCCTTTCTTTCGCTACCAACTTCATGACTTTGCCTTGGTCAGGCTTCCCGTGCAGTGCAGCATCTCGGCGTTCTCGCATTTGGTTTCTTATTGTGGATGCGATTTTCCTTCTGCTGGTACTGTTGAGGGTGATGTCGTTTAGCTGATATGCGGATATTTTCATCATTGTCAATGGACCACTTGACTTCAAGGCGGCCTGAGGCTTCGCGTGTTTTGGACCATAGTGTCTGATGGTCTCCTGCTCTGTTGTTCAGCTCTTCTTTTGATAGGAACTGACATGCATCAGCCATGGATGGATCTCTCTGTGTTCTTCGGGCAGCAATGGCTTGTACGTCAATCTCGGCGATTTCTTTTAGAGCGTGATCTCTTGAGGTGAGGAGTTTGAAGGCGGAGTCTATAAGGAAAATGTCGGAGTCCTCAGCTGCTAAGGGGATTGCACAGGAACCGGTGCTGCTGCTGCCGTAGAGGTATTCATTTGATGCACGTGCTTGGAGGTAGAGGGTGTTCTTTATCAGCGGTTTGAGGGCGTTGTCGAATCGGATCCAATCTGTTTTCCTCAGTTGCCAAGTGCGCTGTGCATATACTGTAGCTGGAAGAACAAATGTTTTGAGGGCATCTAGACGCTGCCATGGTGCGAGTTTACTGGTTAGTATCTTTGTCCCGAGGTTTATGAATTCGTTGATTGATGTGGCACTTGGGAGTAGGTGGAAGCCCACTGGCTTGCCTAGAAATGTTGTGGGTTCACCGTCTCTTCTTGTTGTGATTTGTTGCTCTCGGATGCTGAAGACCGTTTCTCTTGTTCCTCTCGGGATTCTTCCAGAAAGGTGAATAGTGGAACACTTTGTTGGGTTGATGGTGAGTCCTAGTTCTTCGCAGGTGATCACAGCTACATCGATGAGATTTTGGAGGTGCTCTGGGTTGCGAGCTATGAGGGTAATGTCATCTGCATATGCCAGACATGGGTGTGGATGTAGGTGGTCTTGTTGGCGGCCTGTTTGAGTGATGTTGTGAAGGAGTGACTCAATGGCTATGTTAAATAGTAGGCCGCTTATGGGACACCCCTGTCTTACTCCACACTGTACTGGGATTTCTGTGGATTCACCCTCTGTGGTTAAGAATTTTGTTGTGCATTGTGAGAGAAGATCTGTTGCAATTCTTACGAACTCCTCCCCTGCTCCAAGTCTTTCTAGTGTTGCGCTAATTATTGGGTGAGGGACAGACCCATATGCGTCCGAAAGATCTAAGAATGCAACGCACGCATCTTTTTGTTCACGTCTTGCTTTGTCCATGTAGTGTTGCAGGAGGTAGTTGTGCTCCAATACACCATCTGTAGGGAGAGAACACTTCTGCCCTGGGTTGAGGATGTTGTTGTCGATGCACCAGGTCCGAAGGCGAGTAGCTAGGCTTCCTGTGTAGAGTTTGTAGATGGTGTTGCAGAGAGTTATGTTCCTCCAGTTAGTAATTTGGTTGGGGTCTCCGTTCTTTGGAATCAGTATTGAAAGGGAGGATTTCCACTGGTTTGGTATTTGTTTTGCTGAGAGGCAGATGTTGAAGATACCAGTTAGGACTCTGCATCCTGGGTCTGCTTTCTTCCATTGGCGGTAGGAGATTCCATCCTGTCCGGGGGACGTGTTTTCTGCTGAATTAACCTTTTGCTCGACCTCGCGCGTGGAGAAGTGCGTCAGGTCAACCGTTGGTTGATTTTCTGGTGGTTGTGGCAGGGTGTCTACCGCATGTTGGTTCCCTTGTCGCTCTCTCATTCGTTGGGTGAAGTGGTCTTCGATGATATTCTTGGGTATCTGGCACCTTTCTCCTTCACCTGACGTGATGAGTCGGACTGCTCTCCGTCTGTTGGACCGGTATATGCGCTGAATGACTTTGCAATCGGTGACATCAACTGGGTTTCTTGGGCGCTGTCGTCGATTCAGATCGATCCCGTTGTCTTCTTGAACTCTTTCTGTAATTCTGGCCAGCAGGTCTTCAAAAGCATTCCAGTTTGGCGTTCGCAATAGTTCATTAATTTCTGGATAGAACTCTTCTAGTAACCATCGTTGTTCCGCAGGGTCAGGTTCAATCAGTGGTTGATCTTCTTGTGGTGCTTCTTCATTTATTGATACTTCGGGAGATGGTTGAGGTGTTAATGGGCTGGCTTGCGGAGTCGGTGATCCTTCAGAGTCTGCTTGTGATGGAAGGTTGTTGTTGGGTGTCGATTGTGTGGACCTTACACCGTGTTCTTGGGATGGGGTTCTTGCTCGGCGGAGGAGATCTTGGGAGCCCTGGTTCTCGGGTTCATTTACTATGGGATCTTCATCTTCTGGGTTTTCGTGGTTCCTTACATGTATTGAGTTGGTAGAATCATTGGCTGCTTGTTCATCGATTATCAACCTTCCTTCGCTATCTGTTGAGCTTACGGTACTTGCGGTTGGAGAGGGCGGTTGGCTCCTTAGTGGCAGGGGTGATAATGCTCGTTCCTCATGAACATTCTGTGGTGGTGGCGATTCTGCTTCATTGTCTGCCGGGTTATTGCCATTCCTAGGGGGTGTGTTCTCCGCCCTTCGTCGTAGGTTTTCTCGCTTATGTTTGTTAGTGTGATTTTTAAGCCCCTGTTTTGTTGAGCAGGAGAAGTCACATGTGAGGCATTGAAAAGGTTGAATAACTGGTTCATTTCGGATCCGTTGGCTAGCTGGGCACCTTGCATTGTGGGTGGTTGGGTGATATCCAAGTTGTGCGCGACAGCCTGCACATGTTTGGCGCTTTTCTTCTATTCTAATTTCATGGTATTCAAGAAGGTGTCGTTCTAAAGATTGTCGTTGATTTGACCATAATATGGAGGTACTTTTCCATGTGCAGCCACGTTCAGTGCAGAGGTAGAGGGGTGGGGAAGGGAACCAGAGATAGAGAGTTGTGCCTTCTCGGTGTGGTTGTCTGTCTGGGGCTAGTTCTTCTTCATTAATTTGAGCCAGTACAGTCTCTTCGTCACTGCTGCCAAAACTTGTCTGGTCTCCGCTGGGTATTAGGTCCTCGACTGGTATTTCTCTTGATAGGAAGAAGTCATGGACATCGTCTCCTTCGCTTGGGCTTCCTTCTGAGTGTGTAGGTGTGGGCCTCCACACCTGGGGAGTCCTGTTGGCCTGGGTGAGGGGGGGAGGTGAGGGCGTGCTCATGTGACTTTCGGGGTCATTATCCATTGTTATTGATGTCCATAATGTGTCTACTGTTGCCAGAAGTACCTCTCTTGTTGAGGTGGAGACAGTTAACCCTACTGCCTGTTTGTAGTACCTCTCTTCTTATTGAGGTGGGGACAGTCCACCCTACTGCCTACATGCGGTACCTCTCTTGTTGAGGTGGGCACCGTCAACCCTACTGCCAGCAATACGTCCTCTCTTGTTGAGGTGGGGGCTGTCAACCTTATTGCCAGGAGTACCTCTCTTGTTGAGGAGGGGACAGTCAATCCTACTGCCAGCTTGCAGTACTTCCCTCGTTGGGGTGGGGGACAGTCAACCCAACTGCCGACATGCGGTACCTCTCTTGTTGAGGTGGGGACCGTCAACCCTACTGCCAGCATGCAGTACCTCTCTTGTTGAGGTGGGGACAGTCAACCCTACTGTCAGCAGTACCTCTCTTGTTGAGGTGGGGACAATCAACCCTACTGCCAGCATGCAGTACCTCTCTTGTTGAGGTGGGGACCGTCAACCCTACTGCCAACATGCAGTACCCCTCTTGTTGAGGTGGGGACAGTCGACCCTACTGCTAGCTTATCAACTTATCAATTTGTAAACTTTAAAACAGGAGTATCTTTAAAACTGATATTTTCTTTCAGTAAGGAACATGCAAAACAATTTTATCTCTATTAATAGTTTCAGTACAACTATGGGTTTTACAAGATGTCTCCTTTACGTAGAGCAAATACGGTTAATTGAAATGTGGGAATTGTGATTGTTAGTGAATGAACTGTAGTTACTTTAAATATCGAAAAATTAAGATGTTGATCTACTATGGTAGTGGTAAGATTTGTGTTCTTTGTAAAGGGTTGTCTTTGTGTTTTCCAACGCTGTAAAATGCTATCACTTAATAAGTATTATTATTATTATTATTATTAGTATACAGTATACTGACTTATGCTGCAGAGACTCTGGGAGCTAATTAATTGATGGATAGTAGGCAGGACTACAAGGGCATGAGAACGGCTGAGTATTAGTGTCCTTATGGCTCTCAATGCTGAGGCTTAATAAGGGAAAATTAAGGTGGGGATGAATAGGGTAGTGAATGTGTTAACTCCTACTAGGTTATGTCTGCAACATAGGTCAGGAAGAAATTGCACACATTATTGAGCTATTAATTGACACTCCACCAGCTTGTCTGAAAATTGCACATACATATAATAATGGGTTAGTTTGTGATGCCTGTTCTAGACTATGGAAAATACTGTTAGGTACACAATAATAAGGAGGGGATTGGAAAATTAAGTATATGAATTGTTACATAAGACACATACAAGATTATTATTATGGTTAATTATCCAAGAATGCAACAATAGCAATAGTAGGCCTATATCGAAAATAATATAACTAGTGCAGACTTATGCACAATACTAGAAGATATATCTGAAAGTTCCTTTTAGCAAGGTTTAGTATTGAAGTCAGTATTATATTATCTACTTAGGATTAGTAGTGAATGAATATTTTAAGTAAATATTGGGTATAGTGTGCCTGAAAGCTGTGGCCCTTCTGATGCTTTAAACACAGATAACGTATATGGTAGAGGTCCACCTACTCAGGGTGACTATTATAATATCAGAAAACGTATATGGTAGAGATTCACCTACTCAGGGTGGACTATTATAATATCAGAAAATGTATATGTTAGAGGTCCACGTTTCTCAGGGTGACAATTATAATACCATTATTGATTTCTTGAGTTAAAGAACTTGAACACACTTAGGGAGACAGAAGGGCATATATGCACTACTTCCTGGTCGCTTGTTTCGTTTTAGTCCGTTAACAAATTAGTTAATTAAATTGCAGATGCACACGCAATTATTTTAACTTAATGATAATACATACATTTATGAGGGATAACAACAAAATACTGTTTTACACTGAAATTATAACCAGCAGTTTTTATGTTACATAATTATTGAGTATATTCAAGGCTGGTGTGCTTGTTGAACTGAATGTGTTGTTGGTCTGTTATTCCTTGTCAGTTAACAGCATGCAAAACTATTGTTATCTCTATTAGTAGTTTCAGTACAACTATAAGTTTTACAAGATGTCTCCTTTACATAGAACAAACACAGTTAATTGGAATGTGGGAATTGTGATTGTTAGTGAATGAACTGTAGTTACTTTTAATATTGAAAAAATAACACGTTCTTCTACTATGGTAAAGGTAATTAGGACTTGTGTTCTTTGTAAAGGGTTGTCTTTGTGTTTACCAACACTGTAAAATGTTATAACCTAATATTATTGTTATTATTATTATTATTATTATTATTATTATTATTATTATACAGTATACTGACTTATGCTGCAGAGACTCTGGGAGCTAATTAATTGGGGGATAATAGGCAGGACTGCAAGGGCATAAGAACGGTTGAGTACTAGTGTCCTTATGGATCTCAATGTTGAGGCTTAATGAGGGAAAATTATGGTGGGGATGAATAGGGTAGTGAATGTGTTAACTCCTACTAGATTATGTCTGCAATATAGGTCAGGAGGATTTTGTACACATTATTAAGCTCTTAATAGACACATCACCAGCTTGTTTGAAAATTGCACATACATAAGATAATGTGTTAGTTTGTAGTGCCTGTTATAGAGTATGATAAATATGTTAGGTACACAATAATAATAAGGAGGGGATTGGAAAATTAGGTATCTGAATTGTTACATAAAACCCATATAGGATTATTATTAATATGGTTAATTAGCCAAGAAGGCAGCAATAGCAATGGTAGGCCTATATCGGAAATAATATAACTAGTGTAGACTTATGCACAATACTAGAGGATATATCTGAAAGTTCCTTTAGCGAGATTTAATACTGAAGTCAGTATTATATTACCTACTTAGGATTGGTAATGAGTTAATGTTTTAGGTAAATATTGGGTATAATGTACCTGAAAGCTGTAGCCCTTCTGATACTTTATACACAGAAAATGTATATGGCAGAGGTCCACCTACTCAGGGTGACTATTATATTATCAGAAAACGTATATGGTAAAGGTCCACCTACTTAGGGTGACTATTATAATATCGTAGCTTGGATTATTTCTTTAGCTTAGTGAAGAGGAGAAAATCATAAACACGGACAGTAATAACGTGAAATAATTACAATTCAAATGTTAGTTTCTGTTGAATTTGGGCTACAACGATTATTTATAATGCTAAGTGATGGTAAAGGGGCGAAACTAGTAAATTATTGGTTTGTTGAGTTAAAGGATGTGATCACACTTTGGTAGACAGAAGGGCATATATGCACTACTTCCTGGTCGCTTGTGTCCTTTTAGTCTGTTAAAAATTAATTAATTAAACTGCAGGTGCACACACACAATTATCTTAACTTAATGGTAGTACATACATTAATGAGGGACAACAACAATATGCTGTTTTACCCTGAAATTATAACCAACAGTTTTGATGTTACATAATTATTGGGTGTATTCAAGGCTGGTGTAATTGTTGAACTGAATGTGTTGTTGGTCTGTTAATTATTACTTGTAATTTAAATATTATGCATACAACCTGGGATGGATTAGGTCATGGCTAATTGGTAGGAAACAGAGAGTCAGCATAAATGGTACCAAGTCAGAGTGGGGAGCAGTCAAAAGTGGTGTCCCCCAGGGATCGGTATTAGGTCCCCTGTTGTTTCTTATATACATAAATTACCTAGATTTAGGTATAACTAGTAGAATAAGTAAATTCGCAGACGATACTAAAATGGGGAGATCAATTGATTCAGATAGCGATATAGAGTGCCTCCAAAGGGATCTAGATACCTTACATGAATGGTCAGTAAATTGGCAGATGAAGTTTAACATTGACAAATGCAAGGTATTAAAGATAGGGAAGATGCAAACAAAGTTAAATATAAAACTAGCTAATTTAGAATTAGAAAATTCAGACTGCGAGAAAGATCTAGGTGTGTTGTTAGCAATGATTTGAAGCCTAGAAAACAGTGTATAGGCGTTCGTAATAAGGCAAACAGGATTCTCGGGTTCATCTCTAGGAGTGTGAGTAACAGAACTGCTGATGTTATCTTAAAACTTACTTGTCATTAGTGAGACCCCATATGATTATGCTGTCCAATTTTGGTGTCCTTATTACAGAATGGACATAGATTCATTGGAGAGAGTACAGCGTAGAATGACAAAAATGATCCATAATATTAGAAAATCTCGTATGAAGAAAGGTTGAAGAAATTAGGTTTACATTCGTTAGAGAGACGCAGAGTTAGAGGGGATATGATAGAGGTGTTCAAGTGGGTTAGTGGGATTAACAAAGGGGACATGACAAATGTACTAAAGCTCAGTGATAGCGAAAGAACTCGTACCAATGGTTTCAAATTAGATAAATTTCGTTTCAGAAAAGATATAGGCAAATATTTGGTTTGGTAACAGAGTTGTAGATGGGTGGAATGGACTACCAAGTGCTATAGTGGGATCTAAAACTGTAGGGAGCTTTAAGATAAAATTGGATAAGCATATGGACGAGAAGGGTTGGGTGTGAAGGGGGATCAGCCGGGTTGGGCCAATCAGCGCTCTGCAGACCCCCATAATCCTGCGTTAATCTCTAACCGTTTTGGTAAGATGATCCTCAGGGTATTAGAGTGTTGAGCCTATAATTGGGCTTTGTAATTGATTTGGGGTTGTGTGGGACAGGGATCTGCCTTGCTTAGGCCAATCGGCTTTCTGCAGACTCCCATTTTCTTATGTTCTTATGTTATGTTCTAACCTTATCAAGTTATCAAGTTATCAAGTTATAAGCAACAACTATATATAAAGGTTAGTGTAGTAGTGGTGTGTGGTATTGTATGGTGGTTTTGTTGTTGTGTGGTAGTGGGCCAAGCGACCGTTTGGGGAACGGATTAGCGCCTGGTGACTGGGGTGACTCTATTATTCTTATTACACCCAATTAACACTATATTGCGCTGTTATTTTGCACAACTACGCTATGCAAGGCACTAATATATTGTTGGTAACTATAATAAATAATTGCCTGTGACTATATTTATTCGTGCAGAAATTGTGGTTGTCACTATAGTGGGGTTGTGGGAGTGGTTGTTTATGCTATTACTGGCCTAGGAAGGGTCAAGGCTGCTTGACCACCACTCATACACACAATCTTGATTTAAACACTTTTCACTGTGTTATACTATCCACCATTCAATGCTTATAATTAACTTCTTTTTCTAATTTTCGATATTAAGTTAGTTAATTGTATGCAGGTCAAAGCAAGGGGTGGTAGCACTGGGGAGTTGCGATTGCTTATAACCTGTGGTGATTGAGAGTAGCCTATATGTTTAATAGTTAAAACACTGTAACATAGATGTGGAGGCTAGACTATAATTCACCTTACCAATGGTGTAGTTGATTGTAGTGGTATAGTTCACCTTAGTTGTGAGAGAGTAAATAGTTCAGTTTGCAGTTGTGGGTTGTAGATTCAGAGCTGTGATTGTCCACATGTACAAGGATCTTCACCACTGTTTATATATTGTTACACAAGGGCACTGTAGTTTTGCTGTACCTACTTCACATGCCAGTAGTAAAATAATTGTCTTGGTGTAAGAGTTAGTTTGTAGTTGTGGGTTGTTGAACTAGTATGTTGATAAGTATAGCTAGTTCTTGTGGCACTAAATGATCACCACTGTATATATATGTTGCTACTTGTGGACACTGTAGCTTATGGTATACCCACTTCACATAACAGTCACGCTTCTCACAGATCTAGTGTAGTAATTCTTATAATAATGTGGGTTATATGTGGCACCACTATTCAGCAATTCACAATTCGCTAGGAGTATTAGTGGGCACTGAAATCACTGGAATGTTTGCCTTATTCTGGTTAATTATTGTTAATTTTATGCTTTATTATGGAGCTGGTGGTTGTGTTGTGTTGGTCATAGTGTGACCTTTGTGACTTAGCTTGTGATCCCTCACTCAACATTGCTTGATGTTCACTTGACACTAATTTTCTCCTTCCATTGTTTCTGCTTCTACTTCTTCCATTTTCACTAATCACAGTTTCTATTGTTCTTCACTTGTGATTCTTGTTGTTCACTTGTCACTATACTTTTCTCCTTCCATTGTTTCTGCTTCTACTCCTTCCATTTTCACTAATCACTGTTTTTATTTTCTTGATGTTAGACTGAATGGTTGTTGTTGGGAGGGATATCACTGGGGCACTTATATTGCATTATATATATATATATATAACTTGAGGGTCACCACTTAAAAGGGCCATTAAGCTGATAAGAACAGATACTACACTTTGATCTTAGCCAAAAGGCCGAGAAGCGATAAAAAGCTTGGGGAAGCATCAGACCACATCACTTTTATTGCATGAAGCAACGGGTGACCTATTGACGGCCACAAGAGCACCATAAGATAGCGTTATCCATTGTGTTGTGTCCCTCTGCTCTCAGTGGTCCTACAGACCCTCAGACCCAGACCTTTAATATATGTGAAGTATGGTACAACCCACTCAGGACCACAAGGACACCAGAGAAGGTTAAGTTCTATATTGAACTGGTTTCAAAAAGATATTACACTTAACATGATTCTACCAATTGCTGTGAGATTATTGATCTGCTTAATTATATCACCATAATCTATCAATTCCTCAGTTATAACAGAACACAGGTAACTGAATTTTCCATATATTTCAGTGTATCTCCTTCCATATCCAATGTGGGAGTTTTATCTGTACCAGAGTTTATCTGTCTCTCGTCAGCATAAAAGGACCACTGCCGAGTGCCGCGCGTCCTCTGTGCTTAAGCAGTGTTTTCCGCTAACAGCTAGCTGGAGCTGCTACCATGACTTCAAGGCTTGTGAGAGGTCTGTCTGGCTGACTGACTGGCCAGAACGTCAGTTTCTCCTCATCTTTGGTGGTGAGAGCAACAGGTCTCTCCATGGAAAATACATTTTGGGGGAAATGGCTGATATTGAGGGGGACAAAAACTAAAATGGTGTGGTAAAATACGGGTTAAAGTAGCATCTGTGATACTTTCCATTACAACTAACTAGCTAGCTCAGACCATGGTGCAGCACGGTCATGCTTACAGTTATGCAATAAACGAGTTGCACACATTTTTTTTGTTCCTGCAAGGTAGACCTTGTGTTTACTAGGATTGATCTGGTTTTATTTCTCCCCGAGGGGAGTGGACCGATCCCGGAGGTACTGCAATACCGGGCCGATCCGCGGCAAAGGTGGAGCAAGCCCCTAGCACTTCGCCATGGTCCAAAAATCAGATTAATATCGTTGATCCCACATGGGGATCGTATCAGATATTAAGCTGATAAGAACAGATACTACACTTTGATCTTAGCCAAAAGGCCGAGAAGCGATAAAAAGCTTGGGGAAGCATCAGACCACATCACTTTTATTGCATGAAGCAACGGGTGACCTATTGACGGCCACAAGAGCACCATAAGATAGCGTTATCCATTGTGTTCTGTCCCTCTTGCTCTCAGTGGTCCTACAGACCCTCAGACCCAGACCTTTAATACATGTGAAGTATGGTACAACCCACTCAGGACCACAAGGACACCAGAGAAGGTTAAGTTCTATATTGAACTGGTTTCAAAAAGATATTACACTTAACATGATTCTACCAATTGCTGTGAGATTATTGATCTGCTTAATTATATCACCATAATCTATCAATTCCTCAGTTATAACAGAACACAGGTAACTGAATTTTCCATATATTTCAGTGTATCTCCTTCCATATCCAATGTGGGAGTTTTATCTGTACCAGAGACGAGTCTCTCGTCAGCATAAAAGGACCACTGCCGAGTGCCGCGCGTCCTCTGTGCTTAAGCAGTGTTTTCCGCTAACAGCTAGCTGGAGCTGCTACCATGACTTCAAGGCTTGTGAGAGGTCTGTCTGGCTGACTGACTGGCCAGAACGTCAGTTTCTCCTCATCTTTGGTGGTGAGAGCAACAGGTCTCTCCATGGAAAATACATTTTGGGGGAAATGGCTGATATTGAGGGGGACAAAAACTAAAATGGTGTGGTAAAATACGGGTTAAAGTAGCATCTGTGATACTTTCCATTACAACTAACTAGCTAGCTCAGACCATGGTGCAGCACGGTCATGCTTACAGTTATGCAATAAACGAGTTGCACACATTTTTTTTTGTTCCTGCAAGGTAGACCTTGTGTTTACTAGGATTGATCTGGTTTTATTTCTCCCCGAGGGGAGTGGACCGATCCCGGAGGTACTGCAATACCGGGCCGATCCGCGGCAAAGGTGGAGCAAGCCCCTAGCACTTCGCCATGGTCCAAAAATCAGATTAATATCGTTGATCCCACATGGGGATCGTATCAGATATTAAGCTGATAAGAACAGATACTACACTTTGATCTTAGCCAAAAGGCCGAGAAGCGATAAAAAGCTTGGGGAAGCATCAGACCACATCACTTTTATTGCATGAAGCAACGGGTGACCTATTGACGGCCACAAGAGCACCATAAGATAGCGTTATCCATTGTGTTGTGTCCCTCTTGCTCTCAGTGGTCCTACAGACCCTCAGACCCAGACCTTTAATACATGTGAAGTATGGTACAACCCACTCAGGACCACAAGGACACCAGAGAAGGTTAAGTTCTATATTGAACTGGTTTCAAAAAGATATTACACTTAACATGATTCTACCAATTGCTGTGAGATTATTGATCTGCTTAATTATATCACCATAATCTATCAATTCCTCAGTTATAACAGAACACGTAACTGAATTTTCCATATATTTCAGTGTATCTCCTTCCATATCCAATGTGGGAGTTTTATCTGTACCAGAGTTTATCTGTCTCTCGTCAGCATAAAAGGACCACTGCCGAGTGCCGCGCGTCCTCTGTGCTTAAGCAGTGTTTTCCGCTAACAGCTAGCTGGAGCTGCTACCATGACTTCAGGTCTTGTGAGAGGTCTGTCTGGCTGACTGACTGGCCAGAACGTCAGTTTCTCCTCATCTTTGGTGGTGAGAGCAACAGGTCTCTCCATGGAAAATACATTTTGGGGGAAATGGCTGATATTGAGGGGGACAAAAACTAAAATGGTGTGGTAAAATACGGGTTAAAGTAGCATCTGTGATACTTTCCATTACAACTAACTAGCTAGCTCAGACCATGGTGCAGCACGGTCATGCTTACAGTTATGCAAATAAACGAGTTGCACACATTTTTTTGTTCCTGCAAGGTAGACCTTGTGTTTACTAGGATTGATCTGGTTTTATTTCTCCCCGAGGGGAGTGGACCGATCCCGGAGGTACTGCAATACCGGGCCGATCCGCGGCAAAGGTGGAGCAAGCCCCTAGCACTTCGCCATGGTCCAAAAATCAGATTAATATCGTTGATCCCACATGGGGATCGTATCAGATATTAAGCTGATAAGAACAGATACTACACTTTGATCTTAGCCAAAAGGCCGAGAAGCGATAAAAAGCTTGGGGAAGCATCAGACCACATCACTTTTATTGCATGAAGCAACGGGTGACCTATTGACGGCCACAAGAGCACCATAAGATAGCGTTATCCATTGTGTTGTGTCTCTCTTGCTCTCAGTGGTCCTACAGACCCTCAGACCCAGACCTTTAATACGTGTGAAGTATGGTACAACCCACTCAGGACCACAAGGACACCAGAGAAGGTTAAGTTCTATATTGAACTGGTTTCAAAAAGATATTACACTTAACATGATTCTACCAATTGCTGTGAGATTATTGATCTGCTTAATTATATCACCATAATCTATCAATTCCTCAGTTATAACAGAACACAGGTAACTGAATTTTCCATATATTTCAGTGTATCTCCTTCCATATCCAATGTGGGAGTTTTATCTGTACCAGAGTTTATCTGTCTCTCGTCAGCATAAAAGGACCACTGCCGAGTGCCGCGCGTCCTCTGTGCTTAAGCAGTGTTTTCCGCTAACAGCTAGCTGGAGCTGCTACCATGACTTCAAGGCTTGTGAGAGGTCTGTCTGGCTGACTGACTGGCCAGAACGTCAGTTTCTCCTCATCTTTGGTGGTGAGAGCAACAGGTCTCTCCATGGAAAATACATTTTGGGGGAAATGGCTGATATTGAGGGGGACAAAAACTAAAATGGTGTGGTAAAATACGGGTTAAAGTAGCATCTGTGATACTTTCCATTACAACTAACTAGCTAGCTCAGACCATGGTGCAGCACGGTCATGCTTACAGTTATGCAATAAACGAGTTGCACACATTTTTTTTGTTCCTGCAAGGTAGACCTTGTGTTTACTAGGATTGATCTGGTTTTATTTCTCCCCGAGGGGAGTGGACCGATCCCGGAGGTACTGCAATACCGGGCCGATCCGCGGCAAAGGTGGAGCAAGCCCCTAGCACTTCGCCATGGTCCAAAAATCAGATTAATATCGTTGATCCCACATGGGGATCGTATCAGATATTAAGCTGATAAGAACAGATACTACACTTTGATCTTAGCCAAAAGGCCGAGAAGCGATAAAAAGCTTGGGGAAGCATCAGACCACATCACTTTTATTGCATGAAGCAACGGGTGACCTATTGACGGCCACAAGAGCACCATAAGATAGCGTTATCCATTGTGTTGTGTCCCTCTTGCTCTCAGTGGTCCTACAGACCCTCAGACCCAGACCTTTAATACATGTGAAGTATGGTACAACCCACTCAGGACCACAAGGACACCAGAGAAGGTTAAGTTCTATATTGACTGGTTTCAAAAAGATATTACACTTAACATGATTCTACCAATTGCTGTGAGATTATTGATCTGCTTAATTATATCACCATAATCTATCAATTCCTCAGTTATAACAGAACACGTAACTGAATTTTCCATATATTTCAGTGTATCTCCTTCCATATCCAATGTGGGAGTTTTATCTGTACCAGAGTTTATCTGTCTCTCGTCAGCATAAAAGGACCACTGCCGAGTGCCGCGCGTCCTCTGTGCTTAAGCAGTGTTTTCCGCTAACAGCTAGCTGGAGCTGCTACCATGACTTCAAGGCTTGTGAGAGGTCTGTCTGGCTGACTGACTGGCCAGAACGTCAGTTTCTCCTCATCTTTGGTGGTGAGAGCAACAGGTCTCTCCATGGAAAATACATTTTGGGGGAAATGGCTGATATTGAGGGGGACAAAAACTAAAATGGTGTGGTAAAAATACGGGTTAAAGTAGCATCTGTGATACTTTCCATTACAACTAACTAGCTAGCTCAGACCATGGTGCAGCACGGTCATGCTTACAGTTATGCAATAAACGAGTTGCACACATTTTTTTTGTTCCTGCAAGGTAGACCTTGTGTTTACTAGGATTGATCTGGTTTTATTTCTCCCCGAGGGGAGTGGACCGATCCCGGAGTACTGCAATACCGGGCCGATCCGCGGCAAAGGTGGAGCAAGCCCCTAGCACTTCGCCATGGTCCAAAAATCAGATTAATATCGTTGATCCCACATGGGGATCGTATCAGATATTAAGCTGATAAGAACAGATACTACACTTTGATCTTAGCCAAAAGGCCGAGAAGCGATAAAAAGCTTGGGGAAGCATCAGACCACATCACTTTTATTGCATGAAGCAACGGGTGACCTATTGACGGCCACAAGAGCACCATAAGATAGCGTTATCCATTGTGTTGTGTCCCTCTTGCTCTCAGTGGTCCTACAGACCCTCAGACCCAGACCTTTAATACATGTGAAGTATGGTACAACCCACTCAGGACCACAAGGACACCAGAGAAGGTTAAGTTCTATATTGAACTGGTTTCAAAAAGATATTACACTTAACATGATTCTACCAATTGCTGTGAGATTATTGATCTGCTTAATTATATCACCATAATCTATCAATTCCTCAGTTATAACAGAACACGTAACTGAATTTTCCATATATTTCAGTGTATCTCCTTCCATATCCAATGTGGGAGTTTTATCTGTACCAGAGTTTATCTGTCTCTCGTCAGCATAAAAGGACCACTGCCGAGTGCCGCGCGTCCTCTGTGCTTAAGCAGTGTTTTCCGCTAACAGCTAGCTGGAGCTGCTACCATGACTTCAAGGCTTGTGAGAGGTCTGTCTGGCTGACTGACTGGCCAGAACGTCAGTTTCTCCTCATCTTTGGTGGTGAGAGCAACAGGTCTCTCCATGGAAAATACATTTTGGGGGAAATGGCTGATATTGAGGGGGACAAAAACTAAAATGGTGTGGTAAAATACGGGTTAAAGTAGCATCTGTGATACTTTCCATTACAACTAACTAGCTAGCTCAGACCATGGTGCAGCACGGTCATGCTTACAGTTATGCAATAAACGAGTTGCACACATTTTTTTTGTTCCTGCAAGGTAGACCTTGTGTTTACTAGGATTGATCTGGTTTTATTTCTCCCCGAGGGGAGTGGACCGATCCCGGAGGTACTGCAATACCGGGCCGATCCGCGGCAAAGGTGGAGCAAGCCCCTAGCACTTCGCCATGGTCCAAAAATCAGATTAATATCGTTGATCCCACATGGGGATCGTATCAGATATTAAGCTGATAAGAACAGATACTACACTTTGATCTTAGCCAAAAGGCCGAGAAGCGATAAAAAGCTTGGGGAAGCATCAGACCACATCACTTTTATTGCATGAAGCAACGGGTGACCTATTGACGGCCACAAGAGCACCATAAGATAGCGTTATCCATTGTGTTGTGTCCCTCTTGCTCTCAGTGGTCCTACAGACCCTCAGACCCAGACCTTTAATACGTGTGAAGTATGGTACAACCCACTCAGGACCACAAGGACACCAGAGAAGGTTAAGTTCTATATTGAACTGGTTTCAAAAAGATATTACACTTAACATGATTCTACCAATTGCTGTGAGATTATTGATCTGCTTAATTATATCACCATAATCTATCAATTCCTCAGTTATAACAGAACACAGGTAACTGAATTTTCCATATATTTCAGTGTATCTCCTTCCATATCCAATGTGGGAGTTTTATCTGTACCAGAGTTTATCTGTCTCTCGTCAGCATAAAAGGACCACTGCCGAGTGCCGCGCGTCCTCTGTGCTTAAGCAGTGTTTTCCGCTAACAGCTAGCTGGAGCTGCTACCATGACTTCAAGGCTTGTGAGAGGTCTGTCTGGCTGACTGACTGGCCAGAACGTCAGTTTCTCCTCATCTTTGGTGGTGAGAGCAACAGGTCTCTCCATGGAAAATACATTTTGGGGGAAATGGCTGATATTGAGGGGGACAAAAACTAAAATGGTGTGGTAAAATACGGGTTAAAGTAGCATCTGTGATACTTTCCATTACAACTAACTAGCTAGCTCAGACCATGGTGCAGCACGGTCATGCTTACAGTTATGCAATAAACGAGTTGCACACATTTTTTTTGTTCCTGCAAGGTAGACCTTGTGTTTACTAGGATTGATCTGGTTTTATTTCTCCCCGAGGGGAGTGGACCGATCCCGGAGGTACTGCAATACCGGGCCGATCCGCGGCAAAGGTGGAGCAAGCCCCTAGCACTTCGCCATGGTCCAAAAATCAGATTAATATCGTTGATCCCACATGGGGATCGTATCAGATATTAAGCTGATAAGAACAGATACTACACTTTGATCTTAGCCAAAAGGCCGAGAAGCGATAAAAAGCTTGGGGAAGCATCAGACCACATCACTTTTATTGCATGAAGCAACGGGTGACCTATTGACGGCCACAAGAGCACCATAAGATAGCGTTATCCATTGTGTTGTGTCCCTCTTGCTCTCAGTGGTCCTACAGACCCTCAGACCCAGACCTTTAATACATGTGAAGTATGGTACAACCCACTCAGGACCACAAGGACACCAGAGAAGGTTAAGTTCTATATTGAACTGGTTTCAAAAAGATATTACACTTAACATGATTCTACCAATTGCTGTGAGATTATTGATCTGCTTAATTATATCACCATAATCTATCAATTCCTCAGTTATAACAGAACACGTAACTGAATTTTCCATATATTTCAGTGTATCTCCTTCCATATCCAATGTGGGAGTTTTATCTGTACCAGAGTTTATCTGTCTCTCGTCAGCATAAAAGGACCACTGCCGAGTGCCGCGCGTCCTCTGTGCTTAAGCAGTGTTTTCCGCTAACAGCTAGCTGGAGCTGCTACCATGACTTCAAGGCTTGTGAGAGGTCTGTCTGGCTGACTGACTGGCCAGAACGTCAGTTTCTCCTCATCTTTGGTGGTGAGAGCAACAGGTCTCTCCATGGAAAATACATTTTGGGGGAAATGGCTGATATTGAGGGGGACAAAAACTAAAATGGTGTGGTAAAATACGGGTTAAAGTAGCATCTGTGATACTTTCCATTACAACTAACTAGCTAGCTCAGACCATGGTGCAGCACGGTCATGCTTACAGTTATGCAATAAACGAGTTGCACACATTTTTTTTGTTCCTGCAAGGTAGACCTTGTGTTTACTAGGATTGATCTGGTTTTATTTCTCCCCGAGGGGAGTGGACCGATCCCGGAGGTACTGCAATACCGGGCCGATCCGCGGCAAAGGTGGAGCAAGCCCCTAGCACTTCGCCATGGTCCAAAAATCAGATTAATATCGTTGATCCCACATGGGGATCGTATCAGATATTAAGCTGATAAGAACAGATACTACACTTTGATCTTAGCCAAAAGGCCGAGAAGCGATAAAAAGCTTGGGGAAGCATCAGACCACATCACTTTTATTGCATGAAGCAACGGGTGACCTATTGACGGCCACAAGAGCACCATAAGATAGCGTTATCCATTGTGTTGTGTCCCTCTTGCTCTCAGTGGTCCTACAGACCCTCAGACCCAGACCTTTAATACATGTGAAGTATGGTACAACCCACTCAGGACCACAAGGACACCAGAGAAGGTTAAGTTCTATATTGAACTGGTTTCAAAAAGATATTACACTTAACATGATTCTACCAATTGCTGTGAGATTATTGATCTGCTTAATTATATCACCATAATCTATCAATTCCTCAGTTATAACAGAACACGTAACTGAATTTTCCATATATTTCAGTGTATCTCCTTCCATATCCAATGTGGGAGTTTTATCTGTACCAGAGTTTATCTGTCTCTCGTCAGCATAAAAGGACCACTGCCGAGTGCCGCGCGTCCTCTGTGCTTAAGCAGTGTTTTCCGCTAACAGCTAGCTGGAGCTGCTACCATGACTTCAAGGCTTGTGAGAGGTCTGTCTGGCTGACTGACTGGCCAGAACGTCAGTTTCTCCTCATCTTTGGTGGTGAGAGCAACAGGTCTCTCCATGGAAAATACATTTTGGGGGAAATGGCTGATATTGAGGGGGACAAAAACTAAAATGGTGTGGTAAAATACGGGTTAAAGTAGCATCTGTGATACTTTCCATTACAACTAACTAGCTAGCTCAGACCATGGTGCAGCACGGTCATGCTTACAGTTATGCAATAAACGAGTTGCACACATTTTTTTTGTTCCTGCAAGGTAGACCTTGTGTTTACTAGGATTGATCTGGTTTTATTTCTCCCCGAGGGGAGTGGACCGATCCCGGAGGTACTGCAATACCGGGCCGATCCGCGGCAAAGGTGGAGCAAGCCCCTAGCACTTCGCCATGGTCCAAAAATCAGATTAATATCGTTGATCCCACATGGGGATCGTATCAGATATTAAGCTGATAAGAACAGATACTACACTTTGATCTTAGCCAAAAGGCCGAGAAGCGATAAAAAGCTTGGGGAAGCATCAGACCACATCACTTTTATTGCATGAAGCAACGGGTGACCTATTGACGGCCACAAGAGCACCATAAGATAGCGTTATCCATTGTGTTGTGTCCCTCTTGCTCTCAGTGGTCCTACAGACCCTCAGACCCAGACCTTTAATACATGTGAAGTATGGTACAACCCACTCAGGACCACAAGGACACCAGAGAAGGTTAAGTTCTATATTGAACTGGTTTCAAAAAGATATTACACTTAACATGATTCTACCAATTGCTGTGAGATTATTGATCTGCTTAATTATATCACCATAATCTATCAATTCCTCAGTTATAACAGAACACAGGTAACTGAATTTTCCATATATTTCAGTGTATCTCCTTCCATATCCAATGTGGGAGTTTTATCTGTACCAGAGTTTATCTGTCTCTCGTCAGCATAAAGGACCACTGCCGAGTGCCGCGCGTCCTCTGTGCTTAAGCAGTGTTTTCCGCTAACAGCTAGCTGGAGCTGCTACCATGACTTCAAGGCTTGTGAGAGGTCTGTCTGGCTGACTGACTGGCCAGAACGTCAGTTTCTCCTCATCTTTGGTGGTGAGAGCAACAGGTCTCTCCATGGAAAATACATTTTGGGGGAAATGGCTGATATTGAGGGGGACAAAAACTAAAATGGTGTGGTAAAATACGGGTTAAAGTAGCATCTGTGATACTTTCCATTACAACTAACTAGCTAGCTCAGACCATGGTGCAGCACGGTCATGCTTACAGTTATGCAATAAACGAGTTGCACACATTTTTTTTGTTCCTGCAAGGTAGACCTTGTGTTTACTAGGATTGATCTGGTTTTATTTCTCCCCGAGGGGAGTGGACCGATCCCGGAGGTACTGCAATACCGGGCCGATCCGCGGCAAAGGTGGAGCAAGCCCCTAGCACTTCGCCATGGTCCCAAAAATCAGATTAATATCGTTGATCCCACATGGGGATCGTATCAGATATTAAGCTGATAAGAACAGATACTACACTTTGATCTTAGCCAAAAGGCCGAGAAGCGATAAAAAGCTTGGGGAAGCATCAGACCACATCACTTTTATTGCATGAAGCAACGGGTGACCTATTGACGGCCACAAGAGCACCATAAGATAGCGTTATCCATTGTGTTGTGTCCCTCTTGCTCTCAGTGGTCCTACAGACCCTCAGACCCAGACCTTTAATACATGTGAAGTATGGTACAACCCACTCAGGACCACAAGGACACCAGAGAAGGTTAAGTTCTATATTGAACTGGTTTCAAAAAGATATTACACTTAACATGATTCTACCAATTGCTGTGAGATTATTGATCTGCTTAATTATATCACCATAATCTATCAATTCCTCAGTTATAACAGAACACGTAACTGAATTTTCCATATATTTCAGTGTATCTCCTTCCATATCCAATGTGGGAGTTTTATCTGTACCAGAGTTTATCTGTCTCTCGTCAGCATAAAAGGACCACTGCCGAGTGCCGCGCGTCCTCTGTGCTTAAGCAGTGTTTTCCGCTAACAGCTAGCTGGAGCTGCTACCATGACTTCAAGGCTTGTGAGAGGTCTGTCTGGCTGACTGACTGGCCAGAACGTCAGTTTCTCCTCATCTTTGGTGGTGAGAGCAACAGGTCTCTCCATGGAAAATACATTTTGGGGGAAATGGCTGATATTGAGGGGGACAAAAACTAAAATGGTGTGGTAAAATACGGGTTAAAGTAGCATCTGTGATACTTTCCATTACAACTAACTAGCTAGCTCAGACCATGGTGCAGCACGGTCATGCTTACAGTTATGCAATAAACGAGTTGCACACATTTTTTTTGTTCCTGCAAGGTAGACCTTGTGTTTACTAGGATTGATCTGGTTTATTTCTCCCCGAGGGGAGTGGACCGATCCCGGAGGTACTGCAATACCGGGCCGATCCGCGGCAAAGGTGGAGCAAGCCCCTAGCACTTCGCCATGGTCCAAAAATCAGATTAATATCGTTGATCCCACATGGGGATCGTATCAGATATTAAGCTGATAAGAACAGATACTACACTTTGATCTTAGCCAAAAGGCCGAGAAGCGATAAAAAGCTTGGGGAAGCATCAGACCACATCACTTTTATTGCATGAAGCAACGGGTGACCTATTGACGGCCACAAGAGCACCATAAGATAGCGTTATCCATTGTGTTGTGTCCCTCTTGCTCTCAGTGGTCCTACAGACCCTCAGACCCAGACCTTTAATACATGTGAAGTATGGTACAACCCACTCAGGACCACAAGGACACCAGAGAAGGTTAAGTTCTATATTGAACTGGTTTCAAAAGATATTACACTTAACATGATTCTACCAATTGCTGTGAGATTATTGATCTGCTTAATTATATCACCATAATCTATCAATTCCTCAGTTATAACAGAACACAGGTAACTGAATTTTCCATATATTTCAGTGTATCTCCTTCCATATCCAATGTGGGAGTTTTATCTGTACCAGAGTTTATCTGTCTCTCGTCAGCATAAAAGGACCACTGCCGAGTGCCGCGCGTCCTCTGTGCTTAAGCAGTGTTTTCCGCTAACAGCTAGCTGGAGCTGCTACCATGACTTCAAGGCTTGTGAGAGGTCTGTCTGGCTGACTGACTGGCCAGAACGTCAGTTTCTCCTCATCTTTGGTGGTGAGAGCAACAGGTCTCTCCATGGAAAATACATTTTGGGGGAAATGGCTGATATTGAGGGGGACAAAAACTAAAATGGTGTGGTAAAATACGGGTTAAAGTAGCATCTGTGATACTTTCCATTACAACTAACTAGCTAGCTCAGACCATGGTGCAGCACGGTCATGCTTACAGTTATGCAATAAACGAGTTGCACACATTTTTTTTGTTCCTGCAAGGTAGACCTTGTGTTTACTAGGATTGATCTGGTTTTATTTCTCCCCGAGGGGAGTGGACCGATCCCGGAGGTACTGCAATACCGGGCCGATCCGCGGCAAAGGTGGAGCAAGCCCCTAGCACTTCGCCATGGTCCAAAAATCAGATTAATATCGTTGATCCCACATGGGGATCGTATCAGATATTAAGCTGATAAGAACAGATACTACACTTTGATCTTAGCCAAAAGGCCGAGAAGCGATAAAAAGCTTGGGGAAGCATCAGACCACATCACTTTTATTGCATGAAGCAACGGGTGACCTATTGACGGCCACAAGAGCACCATAAGATAGCGTTATCCATTGTGTTGTGTCCCTCTTGCTCTCAGTGGTCCTACAGACCCTCAGACCCAGACCTTTAATACATGTGAAGTATGGTACAACCCACTCAGGACCACAAGGACACCAGAGAAGGTTAAGTTCTATATTGAACTGGTTTCAAAAGATATTACACTTAACATGATTCTACCAATTGCTGTGAGATTATTGATCTGCTTAATTATATCACCATAATCTATCAATTCCTCAGTTATAACAGAACACGTAACTGAATTTTCCATATATTTCAGTGTATCTCCTTCCATATCCAATGTGGGAGTTTTATCTGTACCAGAGTTTATCTGTCTCTCGTCAGCATAAAAGGACCACTGCCGAGTGCCGCGCGTCCTCTGTGCTTAAGCAGTGTTTTCCGCTAACAGCTAGCTGGAGCTGCTACCATGACTTCAAGGCTTGTGAGAGGTCTGTCTGGCTGACTGACTGGCCAGAACGTCAGTTTCTCCTCATCTTTGGTGGTGAGAGCAACAGGTCTCTCCATGGAAAATACATTTTGGGGGAAATGGCTGATATTGAGGGGGACAAAAACTAAAATGGTGTGGTAAAATACGGGTTAAAGTAGCATCTGTGATACTTTCCATTACAACTAACTAGCTAGCTCAGACCATGGTGCAGCACGGTCATGCTTACAGTTATGCAATAAACGAGTTGCACACATTTTTTTTGTTCCTGCAAGGTAGACCTTGTGTTTACTAGGATTGATCTGGTTTTATTTCTCCCCGAGGGGAGTGGACCGATCCCGGAGGTACTGCAATACCGGGCCGATCCGCGGCAAAGGTGGAGCAAGCCCCTAGCACTTCGCCATGGTCCAAAAATCAGATTAATATCGTTGATCCCACATGGGGATCGTATCAGATATTAAGCTGATAAGAACAGATACTACACTTTGATCTTAGCCAAAAGGCCGAGAAGCGATAAAAAGCTTGGGGAAGCATCAGACCACATCACTTTTATTACATGAAGCAACGGGTGACCTATTGACGGCCACAAGAGCACCATAAGATAGCGTTATCCATTGTGTTGTGTCTCTCTTGCTCTCAGTGGTCCTACAGACCCTCAGACCCAGACCTTTAATACGTGTGAAGTATGGTACAACCCACTCAGGACCACAAGGACACCAGAGAAGGTTAAGTTCTATATTGAACTGGTTTCAAAAAGATATTACACTTAACATGATTCTACCAATTGCTGTGAGATTATTGATCTGCTTAATTATATCACCATAATCTATCAATTCCTCAGTTATAACAGAACACAGGTAACTGAATTTTCCATATATTTCAGTGTATCTCCTTCCATATCCAATGTGGGAGTTTTATCTGTACCAGAGTTTATCTGTCTCTCGTCAGCATAAAAGGACCACTGCCGAGTGCCGCGCGTCCTCTGTGCTTAAGCAGTGTTTTCCGCTAACAGCTAGCTGGAGCTGCTACCATGACTTCAAGGCTTGTGAGAGGTCTGTCTGGCTGACTGACTGGCCAGAACGTCAGTTTCTCCTCATCTTTGGTGGTGAGAGCAACAGGTCTCTCCATGGAAAATACATTTTGGGGGAAATGGCTGATATTGAGGGGGACAAAAACTAAAATGGTGTGGTAAAATACGGGTTAAAGTAGCATCTGTGATACTTTCCATTACAACTAACTAGCTAGCTCAGACCATGGTGCAGCACGGTCATGCTTACAGTTATGCAATAAACGAGTTGCACACATTTTTTTTGTTCCTGCAAGGTAGACCTTGTGTTTACTAGGATTGATCTGGTTTTATTTCTCCCCGAGGGGAGTGGACCGATCCCGGAGGTACTGCAATACCGGGCCGATCCGCGGCAAAGGTGGAGCAAGCCCCTAGCACTTCGCCATGGTCCAAAAATCAGATTAATATCGTTGATCCCACATGGGGATCGTATCAGATATTAAGCTGATAAGAACAGATACTACACTTTGATCTTAGCCAAAAGGCCGAGAAGCGATAAAAAGCTTGGGGAAGCATCAGACCACATCACTTTTATTGCATGAAGCAACGGGTGACCTATTGACGGCCACAAGAGCACCATAAGATAGCGTTATCCATTGTGTTGTGTCCCTCTTGCTCTCAGTGGTCCTACAGACCCTCAGACCCAGACCTTTAATACATGTGAAGTATGGTACAACCCACTCAGGACCACAAGGACACCAGAGAAGGTTAAGTTCTATATTGAACTGGTTTCAAAAAGATATTACACTTAACATGATTCTACCAATTGCTGTGAGATTATTGATCTGCTTAATTATATCACCATAATCTATCAATTCCTCAGTTATAACAGAACACAGGTAACTGAATTTTCCATATATTTCAGTGTATCTCCTTCCATATCCAATGTGGGAGTTTTATCTGTACCAGAGTTTATCTGTCTCTCGTCAGCATAAAAGGACCACTGCCGAGTGCCGCGCGTCCTCTGTGCTTAAGCAGTGTTTTCCGCTAACAACTAGCTGGAGCTGCTACCATGACTTCAAGGCTTGTGAGAGGTCTGTCTGGCTGACTGACTGGCCAGAACGTCAGTTTCTCCTCATCTTTGGTGGTGAGAGCAACAGGTCTCTCCATGGAAAATACATTTTGGGGGAAATGGCTGATATTGAGGGGGACAAAAACTAAAATGGTGTGGTCAAATACGGGTTAAAGTAGCATCTGTGATACTTTCCATTACAACTAACTAGCTAGCTCAGACCATGGTGCAGCACGGTCATGCTTACAGTTATGCAATAAACGAGTTGCACACATTTTTTTTGTTCCTGCAAGGTAGACCTTGTGTTTACTAGGATTGATCTGGTTTTATTTCTCCCCGAGGGGAGTGGACCGATCCCGGAGGTACTGCAATACCGGGCCGATCCGCGGCAAAGGTGGAGCAAGCCCCTAGCACTTCGCCATGGTCCAAAAATCAGATTAATATCGTTGATCCCACATGGGGATCGTATCAGATATTAAGCTGATAAGAACAGATATTATTTTTTATTGAAGCAAATGTTACATAGTTTTTACAATGGTTGTCAGTATTTGTACAAGATTGTTACAATATCAATATACATTACATTTTACTCCTGTTCATGTACAGGTGGATCTGGAAATAGAAAGGTTGATAATTTGCATTAAATATGTAAAGTTAATAATTTGTATTAAATATGTACAATTGTACATACAATGTTGGTTCTGAAGTGAAAGTTGACATTGTGAATTAGAGGGTTAGTACTGTCGGTGACCCGTTATGTGTTCGATGTAGATTTTCCTGCTCCATCCAATCACGTCACTTACACACAGTTTTCTGAAGAGCTTTAGGTACTGCTTTGATGCCAGCCGTCTCATTAGTCTTTCATTTTTGGGGTCGTAGGCCCCCAGAGGTCCCACAATAAAGGCCTCAACACTCACTCTGTCATAGTTCTGTCTGAGTTCACTTGCTAGGTCTCTGTATTTTGTTTCCTTTGCAGTTCTGGCTGCGCTGAAAGCATCCTCCCCATTTTCGAAAGGGCAGGTAATGTCTACAATTATTACTTCTCTGTGTTTCACTATCACTAGGTCGGGTCTCCCATTATCTTGAACTCCTGGGATGCGTTGGTTGGCTCGTAGTATTTGCCAGTTCCGTCCCACTGCTGCTCTGCGGACTCGGTCAACCAGCTTGTTGTGTCTCTGTTGCATAGCGTCTGCATGTCTCATGCAGTGGTTGATAACATGTGGCAGGGTTTCTTGTCGGAAGTGGCACCTCCTGCATTGTCGGTTGTTCTGGCCGTGTCGCCGCGCACCGTTGAGGGGTAGGAGGTTGAGTCTGGCTTTGTGGATGAACCTCCAGTCAGCGAAGGTCGTAAAACTGCCATCGCGGAGGAATGAAGATGAGGCCCTTTCTTTCGCTACCAACTTCATGACTTTGCCTTGGTCAGGCTTCCCGTGCAGTGCAGCATCTCGGCGTTCTCGCATTTGGTTTCTTATTGTGGATGCGATTTTCCTTCTGCTGGTACTGTTGAGGGTGATGTCGTTAGCTGATATGCGGATATTTTCATCATTGTCAATGGACCACTTGACTTCAAGGCGGCCTGAGGCTTCGCGTGTTTTGGACCATAGTGTCTGATGGTCTCCTGCTCTGTTGTTCAGCTCTTCTTTTGATAGGAACTGACATGCATCAGCCATGGATGGATCTCTCTGTGTTCTTCGGGCAGCAATGGCTTGTACGTCAATCTCGGCGATTTCTTTTAGAGCGTGATCTCTTGAGGTGAGGAGTTTGAAGGCGGAGTCTATAAGGAAAATGTCGGAGTCCTCAGCTGCTAAGGGGATTGCACAGGAACCGGTGCTGCTGCTGCCGTAGAGGTATTCATTTGATGCACGTGCTTGGAGGTAGAGGGTGTTCTTTATCAGCGGTTTGAGGGCGTTGTCGAATCGGATCCAATCTGTTTTCCTCAGTTGCCAAGTGCGCTGTGCATATACTGTAGCTGGAAGAACAAATGTTTTGAGGGCATCTAGACGCTGCCATGGTGCGAGTTTACTGGTTAGTATCTTTGTCCCGAGGTTTATGAATTCGTTGATTGATGTGGCACTTGGGAGTAGGTGGAAGCCCACTGGCTTGCCTAGAAATGTTGTGGGTTCACCGTCTCTTCTTGTTGTGATTTGTTGCTCTCGGATGCTGAAGACCGTTTCTCTTGTTCCTCTCGGGATTCTTCCAGAAAGGTGAATAGTGGAACACTTTGTTGGGTTGATGGTGAGTCCTAGTTCTTCGCAGGTGATCACAGCTACATCGATGAGATTTTGGAGGTGCTCTGGGTTGCGAGCTATGAGGGTAATGTCATCTGCATATGCCAGACATGGGTGTGGATGTAGGTGGTCTTGTTGGCGGCCTGTTTGAGTGATGTTGTGAAGGAGTGACTCAATGGCTATGTTAAATAGTAGGCCGCTTATGGGACACCCCTGTCTTACTCCACACTGTACTGGGATTTCTGTGGATTCACCCTCTGTGGTTAAGAATTTTGTTGTGCATTGTGAGAGAAGATCTGTTGCAATTCTTACGAACTCCTCCCCTGCTCCAAGTCTTTCTAGTGTTGCGCTAATTATTGGGTGAGGGACAGACCCATATGCGTCCGAAAGATCTAAGAATGCAACGCACGCATCTTTTTGTTCACGTCTTGCTTTGTCCATGTAGTGTTGCAGGAGGTAGTTGTGCTCCAATACACCATCTGTAGGGAGAGAACACTTCTGCCCTGGGTTGAGGATGTTGTTGTCGATGCACCAGGTCCGAAGGCGAGTAGCTAGGCTTCCTGTGTAGAGTTTGTAGATGGTGTTGCAGAGAGTTATGTTCCTCCAGTTAGTAATTTGGTTGGGGTCTCCGTTCTTTGGAATCAGTATTGAAAGGGAGGATTTCCACTGGTTTGGTATTTGTTTTGCTGAGAGGCAGATGTTGAAGATACCAGTTAGGACTCTGCATCCTGGGTCTGCTTTCTTCCATTGGCGGTAGGAGATTCCATCCTGTCCGGGGGACGTGTTTTCTGCTGAATTAACCTTTTGCTCGACCTCGCGCGTGGAGAAGTGCGTCAGGTCAACCGTTGGTTGATTTTCTGGTGGTTGTGGCAGGGTGTCTACCGCATGTTGGTTCCCTTGTCGCTCTCTCATTCGTTGGGTGAAGTGGTCTTCGATGATATTCTTGGGTATCTGGCACCTTTCTCCTTCACCTGACGTGATGAGTCGGACTGCTCTCCGTCTGTTGGACCGGTATATGCGCTGAATGACTTTGCAATCGGTGACATCAACTGGGTTTCTTGGGCGCTGTCGTCGATTCAGATCGATCCCGTTGTCTTCTTGAACTCTTTCTGTAATTCTGGCCAGCAGGTCTTCAAAAGCATTCCAGTTTGGCGTTCGCAATAGTTCATTAATTTCTGGATAGAACTCTTCTAGTAACCATCGTTGTTCCGCAGGGTCAGGTTCAATCAGTGGTTGATCTTCTTGTGGTGCTTCTTCATTTATTGATACTTCGGGAGATGGTTGAGGTGTTAATGGGCTGGCTTGCGGAGTCGGTGATCCTTCAGAGTCTGCTTGTGATGGAAGGTTGTTGTTGGGTGTCGATTGTGTGGACCTTACACCGTGTTCTTGGGATGGGGTTCTTGCTCGGCGGAGGATCTTGGGAGCCCTGGTTCTCGGGTTCATTTACTATGGGATCTTCATCTTCTGGGTTTTCGTGGTTCCTTACATGTATTGAGTTGGTAGAATCATTGGCTGCTTGTTCATCGATTATCAACCTTCCTTCGCTATCTGTTGAGCTTACGGTACTTGCGGTTGGAGAGGGCGGTTGGCTCCTTAGTGGCAGGGGTGATAATGCTCGTTCCTCATGAACATTCTGTGGTGGTGGCGATTCTGCTTCATTGTCTGCCGGGTTATTGCCATTCCTAGGGGGTGTGTTCTCCGCCCTTCGTCGTAGGTTTTCTCGCTTATGTTTGTTAGTGTGATTTTTAAGCCCCTGTTTTGTTGAGCAGGAGAAGTCACATGTGAGGCATTGAAAAGGTTGAATAACTGGTTCATTTCGGATCCGTTGGCTAGCTGGGCACCTTGCATTGTGGGTGGTTGGGTGATATCCAAGTTGTGCGCGACAGCCTGCACATGTTTGGCGCTTTTCTTCTATTCTAATTTCATGGTATTCAAGAAGGTGTCGTTCTAAAGATTGTCGTTGATTTGACCATAATATGGAGGTACTTTTCCATGTGCAGCCACGTTCAGTGCAGAGGTAGAGGGGTGGGGAAGGGAACCAGAGATAGAGAGTTGTGCCTTCTCGGTGTGGTTGTCTGTCTGGGGCTAGTTCTTCTTCATTAATTTGAGCCAGTACAGTCTCTTCGTCACTGCTGCCAAAACTTGTCTGGTCTCCGCTGGGTATTAGGTCCTCGACTGGTATTTCTCTTGATAGGAAGAAGTCATGGACATCGTCTCCTTCGCTTGGGCTTCCTTCTGAGTGTGTAGGTGTGGGCCTCCACACCTGGGGAGTCCTGTTGGCCTGGGTGAGGGGGGGAGGTGAGGGCGTGCTCATGTGACTTTCGGGGTCATTATCCATTGTTATTGATGTCCATAATGTGTCTACTGTTGCCAGAAGTACCTCTCTTGTTGAGGTGGAGACAGTTAACCCTACTGCCTGTTTGTAGTACCTCTCTTCTTATTGAGGTGGGGACAGTCCACCCTACTGCCTACATGCGGTACCTCTCTTGTTGAGGTGGGCACCGTCAACCCTACTGCCAGCAATACGTCCTCTCTTGTTGAGGTGGGGGCTGTCAACCTTATTGCCAGGAGTACCTCTCTTGTTGAGGAGGGGACAGTCAATCCTACTGCCAGCTTGCAGTACTTCCCTCGTTGGGGTGGGGACAGTCAACCCAACTGCCGACATGCGGTACCTCTCTTGTTGAGGTGGGGACCGTCAACCCTACTGCCAGCATGCAGTACCTCTCTTGTTGAGGTGGGGACAGTCAACCCTACTGTCAGCAGTACCTCTCTTGTTGAGGTGGGGACAATCAACCCTACTGCCAGCATGCAGTACCTCTCTTGTTGAGGTGGGGACCGTCAACCCTACTGCCAACATGCAGTACCCCTCTTGTTGAGGTGGGGACAGTCGACCCTACTGCTAGCTTATCAACTTATCAATTTGTAAACTTTAAAACAGGAGTATCTTTAAAACTGATATTTTCTTTCAGTAAGGAACATGCAAAACAATTTTATCTCTATTAATAGTTTCAGTACAACTATGGGTTTTACAAGATGTCTCCTTTACGTAGAGCAAATACGGTTAATTGAAATGTGGGAATTGTGATTGTTAGTGAATGAACTGTAGTTACTTTAAATATCGAAAAATTAAGATGTTGATCTACTATGGTAGTGGTAAGATTTGTGTTCTTTGTAAAGGGTTGTCTTTGTGTTTTCCAACGCTGTAAAATGCTATCACTTAATAAGTATTATTATTATTATTATTATTAGTATACAGTATACTGACTTATGCTGCAGAGACTCTGGGAGCTAATTAATTGATGGATAGTAGGCAGGACTACAAGGGCATGAGAACGGCTGAGTATTAGTGTCCTTATGGCTCTCAATGCTGAGGCTTAATAAGGGAAAATTAAGGTGGGGATGACTAGGGTAGTGAATGTGTTAACTCCTACTAGGTTATGTCTGCAACATAGGTCAGGAAGAAATTGCACACATTATTGAGCTATTAATTGACACTCCACCAGCTTGTCTGAAAATTGCACATACATATAATAATGGGTTAGTTTGTGATGCCTGTTCTAGACTATGGAAAATACTGTTAGGTACACAATAATAAGGAGGGGATTGGAAAATTAAGTATATGAATTGTTACATAAGACACATACAAGATTATTATTATGGTTAATTATCCAAGAAGGCAACAATAGCAATAGTAGGCCTATATCGAAAATAATATAACTAGTGCAGACTTATGCACAATACTAGAAGATATATCTGAAAGTTCCTTTTAGCAAGGTTTAGTATTGAAGTCAGTATTATATTATCTACTTAGGATTAGTAGTGAATGAATATTTTAAGTAAATATTGGGTATAGTGTGCCTGAAAGCTGTGGCCCTTCTGATGCTTTAAACACAGATAACGTATATGGTAGAGGTCCACCTACTCAGGGTGACTATTATAATATCAGAAAACGTATATGGTAGAGATTCACCTACTCAGGGTGACTATTATAATATCAGAAAATGTATATGTTAGAGGTCCACGTTCTCAGGGTGACAATTATAATACCATTATTGATTTCTTGAGTTAAAGAACTTGAACACACTTAGGGAGACAGAAGGGCATATATGCACTACTTCCTGGTCGCTTGTTTCGTTTTAGTCCGTTAACAAATTAGTTAATTAAATTGCAGATGCACACGCAATTATTTTAACTTAATGATAATACATACATTTATGAGGGATAACAACAAAATACTGTTTTACACTGAAATTATAACCAGCAGTTTTTATGTTACATAATTATTGAGTATATTCAAGGCTGGTGTGCTTGTTGAACTGAATGTGTTGTTGGTCTGTTATTCCTTGTCAGTTAACAGCATGCAAAACTATTGTTATCTCTATTAGTAGTTTCAGTACAACTATAAGTTTTACAAGATGTCTCCTTTACATAGAACAAACACAGTTAATTGGAATGTGGGAATTGTGATTGTTAGTGAATGAACTGTAGTTACTTTTAATATTGAAAAAATAACACGTTCTTCTACTATGGTAAAGGTAATTAGGACTTGTGTTCTTTGTAAAGGGTTGTCTTTGTGTTTACCAACACTGTAAAATGTTATAACCTAATATTATTGTTATTATTATTATTATTATTATTATTATTATTATTATACAGTATACTGACTTATGCTGCAGAGACTCTGGGAGCTAATTAATTGGGGGATAATAGGCAGGACTGCAAGGGCATAAGAACGGTTGAGTACTAGTGTCCTTATGGATCTCAATGTTGAGGCTTAATGAGGGAAAATTATGGTGGGGATGAATAGGGTAGTGAATGTGTTAACTCCTACTAGATTATGTCTGCAATATAGGTCAGGAGGATTTTGTACACATTATTAAGCTCTTAATAGACACATCACCAGCTTGTTTGAAAATTGCACATACATAAGATAATGTGTTAGTTTGTAGTGCCTGTTATAGAGTATGATAAATATGTTAGGTACACAATAATAATAAGGAGGGGATTGGAAAATTAGGTATCTGAATTGTTACATAAAACCCATATAGGATTATTATTAATATAGTTAATTAGCCAAGAAGGCAGCAATAGCAATGGTAGGCCTATATCGGAAATAATATAACTAGTGTAGACTTATGCACAATACTAGAGGATATATCTGAAAGTTCCTTTTAGCGAGATTTAATACTGAAGTCAGTATTATATTACCTACTTAGGATTGGTAATGAGTTAATGTTTTAGGTAAATATTGGGTATAATGTACCTGAAAGCTGTAGCCCTTCTGATACTTTATACACAGAAAATGTATATGGCAGAGGTCCACCTACTCAGGGTGACTATTATATTATCAGAAAACGTATATGGTAAAGGTCCACCTACTTAGGGTGACTATTATAATATCGTAGCTTGGATTATTTCTTTAGCTTAGTGAAGAGGAGAAAATCATAAACACGGACAGTAATAACGTGAAATAATTACAATTCAAATGTTAGTTTCTGTTGAATTTGGGCTACAACGATTATTTATAATGCTAAGTGATGGTAAAGGGGCGAAACTAGTAAATTATTGGTTTGTTGAGTTAAAGGATGTGATCACACTTTGGTAGACAGAAGGGCATATATGCACTACTTCCTGGTCGCTTGTGTCCTTTTAGTCTGTTAAAAATTAATTAATTAAACTGCAGGTGCACACACACAATTATCTTAACTTAATGGTAGTACATACATTAATGAGGGACAACAACAATATGCTGTTTTACCCTGAAATTATAACCAACAGTTTTGATGTTACATAATTATTGGGTGTATTCAAGGCTGGTGTAATTGTTGAACTGAATGTGTTGTTGGTCTGTTAATTATTACTTGTAATTTAAATATTATGCATACAACCTTATCAAGTTATCAAGTTATCAAGTTATAAGCAACAACTATATATAAAGGTTAGTGTAGTAGTGGTGTGTGGTATTGTATGGTGGTTTTGTTGTTGTGTGGTAGTGGGCCAAGCGACCGTTTGGGGAACGGATTAGCGCCTGGTGACTGGGGTGACTCTATTATTCTTATTACACCCAATTAACACTATATTGCGCTGTTATTTTGCACAACTACGCTATGCAAGGCACTAATATATTGTTTGTCAAGGTAACTATAATAAATAATTGCCTGTGACTATATTTATTCGTGCAGAAATTGTGGTTGTCACTATAGTGGGGTTGTGGGAGTGGTTGTTTATGCTATTACTGGCCTAGGAAGGGTCAAGGCTGCTTGACCACCACACTCATACACACAATCTTGATTTTAAACACTTTTCACTGTGTTATACTATCCACCATTCAATGCTTATAATTAACTTCTTTTTCTAATTTTCGATATTAAGTTAGTTAATTGTATGGCAGGTCAAAGCAAGGGGGTGGTAGCACTGGGGAGTTGCGATTGCTTATAACCTGTGGTGATTGAGAGTAGCCTATATGTTTAATAGTTAAAACACTGTAACATAGATGTGGAGGCTATTATATTACTATAATTCACCTTACCAATGGTGTAGTTGATTGTAGTGGTATAAGAACATAAGAACATAAGAAAATGGGAGTCTGCAGAAAGCCGATTGGCCTAAGCAAGGCAGATCCCTGTCCCACACAACCCCAATTCAATTACAAAGCCCAATTATAGGCTTCACACTCTAATACCCTGAGGATCATCTTACCAAAACGATTAGAGATTAACGCAGGATTATGGAGGTCTGCAGAGCGCTGATTGGCCCAACCCGGCTGATCCCCCTTCACACCCAACCCCTCTCGTCCATATGCTTATCTAATTTTATCTTAAAGCTCCCTACAGTTTTAGATCCCACTAACTTGGTAGTCCATTCCACCCATCTACAACTCTGTTACCAAACCAATACTTGCCTATATCTTTTCTGAAACGAAATTTATCTAATTTGAAACCATTGGTACGAGTTCTTTCGCTATCACTGAGCTTTAGTACATTTGCCATGTCCCCTTTGTTAATCCCACTAACCCACTTGAACCTCTATCATATCCCCTCTAACTCTGCGTCTCTCTAACGAATGTAAACCTAATTTCTTCAACCTTTCTTCATACGAAAGATTTCTAATATTATGGATCATTTTTGTCATTCTACGCTGTACTCTCTCCAATGAATCTATGTCCATTCTGTAATAAGGACACCAAAATTGGACAGCATAATCCATGTGGGGTCTCACTAATGACAAGTAAAGTTTTAAGATACATCAGCAGTTCTGTTACTCACACTCCTAGAGATGAACCCGAGAATCCTGTTTGCCTTATTACGAACGCTTATACACTGTTTTCTAGGCTTCAAATCATTGCTAACAAACACACCTAGATCTTTCTCGCAGTCTGAATTTTCTAATTCTAAATTAGCTAGTTTATATTTAACATTTGTTTGCATCTTCCCTATCTTTAATACCTTGCATTTGTCAATGTTAAACTTCATCTGCCAATTTACTGACCATTCATGTAAGGTATCTAGATCCCTTTGGAGGCACTCTATATCGCTATCTGAATCAATTGATCTCCCTATTTTAGTATCGTCTGCGAATTTACTTATCCTAGTTCACCTTAGTTGTGAGAGAGTAAATAGTTCAGTTTGCAGTTGTGGGTTGTAGGTTCAGAGCTGTGATTGTCCACATGTACAAGGATCTTCACCACTGTTTATATATTGTTACACAAGGGCACTGTAGTTTTGCTGTACCTACTTCACATGCCAGTAGTAAAATAATTGTCTTGGTGTAAGAGTTTAGTTTGTAGTTGTGGGTTGTTGAACTAGTATGTTGATAAGTATAGCTAGTTCTTGTGGCACTAAATGATCACCACTGTATATATATGTTGCTACTTGTGGACACTGTAGCTTATGGTATACCCACTTCACATAACAGTCACGCTTCTCACAGATCTAGTGTAGTAATTCTTATAATATGTGGGTTATATGTGGCACCACTATTCAGCAATTCACAATTCGCTAGGAGTATTAGTGGGCACTGAAATCACTGGAATGTTTGCCCTTATTCCTGGTTAATTATTGTTAATTTTATGCTTTATTATGGAGCCTGGTGGTTGTGTTGTGTTGGTCATAGTGTGACCTTTGTGACTTAGCTTGTGATCCCTCACTCAACATTGCTTGATGTTCACTTGACACTAATTTTCTCCTTCCATTGTTTCTGCTTCTACTTCTTCCATTTTCACTAATCACAGTTTCTATTGTTCTTCACTTGTGATTCTTGTTGTTCACTTGTCACTATACTTTTCTCCTTCCATTGTTTCTGCTTCTACTCCTTCCATTTTCACTAATCACTGTTTTTATTTTCTTGATGTTAGACTGAATGGTTGTTGTTGGGAGGGATATCACTGGGGCTCACTTTATATTGCATTATATATATATATATATATATATATTGAGGGTCACCACTTAAAAGGGGCCATTAAGCTGATAAGAACAGATACTACACTTTGATCTTAGCCAAAAGGCCGAGAAGCGATAAAAAGCTTGGGGAAGCATCAGACCACATCACTTTTATTGCATGAAGCAACGGGTGCCCTATTGACGGCCACAAGAGCACCATAAGATAGCGTTATCCATTGTGTTGTGTCCCTCTTGCTCTCAGTGGTCCTACAGACCCTCAGACCCAGACCTTTAATACATGTGAAGTATGGTACAACCCACTCAGGACCACAAGGACACCAGAGAAGGTTAAGTTCTATATTGAACTGGTTTCAAAAAGATATTACACTTAACATGATTCTACCAATTGCTGTGAGATTATTGATCTGCTTAATTATATCACCATAATCTATCAATTCCTCAGTTATAACAGAACACAGGTAACTGAATTTTCCATATATTTCAGTGTATCTCCTTCCATATCCAATGTGGGAGTTTTATCTGTACCAGAGTTTATCTGTCTCTCGTCAGCATAAAAGGACCACTGCCGAGTGCCGCGCGTCCTCTGTGCTTAAGCAGTGTTTTCCGCTAACAGCTAGCTGGAGCTGCTACCATGACTTCAAGGCTTGTGAGAGGTCTGTCTGGCTGACTGACTGGCCAGAACGTCAGTTTCTCCTCATCTTTGGTGGTGAGAGCAACAGGTCTCTCCATGGAAAATACATTTGGGGGAAATGGCTGATATTGAGGGGGACAAAAACTAAAATGGTGTGGTAAAATACGGGTTAAAGTAGCATCTGTGATACTTTCCATTACAACTAACTAGCTAGCTCAGACCATGGTGCAGCACGGTCATGCTTACAGTTATGCAATAAACGAGTTGCACACATTTTTTTTGTTCCTGCAAGGTAGACCTTGTGTTTACTAGGATTGATCTGGTTTTATTTCTCCCCGAGGGGAGTGGACCGATCCCGGAGGTACTGCAATACCGGGCCGATCCGCGGCAAAGGTGGAGCAAGCCCCTAGCACTTCGCCATGGTCCAAAAATCAGATTAATATCGTTGATCCCACATGGGGATCGTATCAGATATTAAGCTGATAAGAACAGATTTTATTTTTTATTGAAGCAAATGTTACATAGTTTTTACAATGGTTGTCAGTATTTGTACAAGATTGTTACAATATCAATATACATTACATTTTACTCCTGTTCATGTACAGGTGGATCTGGAAATAGAAAGGTTGATAATTTGCATTAAATATGTAAAGTTAATAATTTGTATTAAATATGTACAATTGTACATACAATGTTGGTTCTGAAGTGAAAGTTGACATTGTGAATTAGAGGGTTAGTACTGTCGGTGACCCGTTATGTGTTCGATGTAGATTTTCCTGCTCCATCCAATCACGTCACTTACACACAGTTTTCTGAAGAGCTTTAGGTACTGCTTTGATGCCAGCCGTCTCATTAGTCTTTCATTTTTGGGGTCGTAGGCCCCCAGAGGTCCCACAATAAAGGCCTCAACACTCACTCTGTCATAGTTCTGTCTGAGTTCACTTGCTAGGTCTCTGTATTTTGTTTCCTTTGCAGTTCTGGCTGCGCTGAAAGCATCCTCCCCATTTTCGAAAGGGCAGGTAATGTCTACAATTATTACTTCTCTGTGTTTCACTATCACTAGGTCGGGTCTCCCATTATCTTGAACTCCTGGGATGCGTTGGTTGGCTCGTAGTATTTGCCAGTTCCGTCCCACTGCTGCTCTGCGGACTCGGTCAACCAGCTTGTTGTGTCTCTGTTGCATAGCGTCTGCATGTCTCATGCAGTGGTTGATAACATGTGGCAGGGTTTCTTGTCGGAAGTGGCACCTCCTGCATTGTCGGTTGTTCTGGCCGTGTCGCCGCGCACCGTTGAGGGGTAGGAGGTTGAGTCTGGCTTTGTGGATGAACCTCCAGTCAGCGAAGGTCGTAAAACTGCCATCGCGGAGGAATGAAGATGAGGCCCTTTCTTTCGCTACCAACTTCATGACTTTGCCTTGGTCAGGCTTCCCGTGCAGTGCAGCATCTCGGCGTTCTCGCATTTGGTTTCTTATTGTGGATGCGATTTTCCTTCTGCTGGTACTGTTGAGGGTGATGTCGTTAGCTGATATGCGGATATTTTCATCATTGTCAATGGACCACTTGACTTCAAGGCGGCCTGAGGCTTCGCGTGTTTTGGACCATAGTGTCTGATGGTCTCCTGCTCTGTTGTTCAGCTCTTCTTTTGATAGGAACTGACATGCATCAGCCATGGATGGATCTCTCTGTGTTCTTCGGGCAGCAATGGCTTGTACGTCAATCTCGGCGATTTCTTTTAGAGCGTGATCTCTTGAGGTGAGGAGTTTGAAGGCGGAGTCTATAAGGAAAATGTCGGAGTCCTCAGCTGCTAAGGGGATTGCACAGGAACCGGTGCTGCTGCTGCCGTAGAGGTATTCATTTGATGCACGTGCTTGGAGGTAGAGGGTGTTCTTTATCAGCGGTTTGAGGGCGTTGTCGAATCGGATCCAATCTGTTTTCCTCAGTTGCCAAGTGCGCTGTGCATATACTGTAGCTGGAAGAACAAATGTTTTGAGGGCATCTAGACGCTGCCATGGTGCGAGTTTACTGGTTAGTATCTTTGTCCCGAGGTTTATGAATTCGTTGATTGATGTGGCACTTGGGAGTAGGTGGAAGCCCACTGGCTTGCCTAGAAATGTTGTGGGTTCACCGTCTCTTCTTGTTGTGATTTGTTGCTCTCGGATGCTGAAGACCGTTTCTCTTGTTCCTCTCGGGATTCTTCCAGAAAGGTGAATAGTGGAACACTTTGTTGGGTTGATGGTGAGTCCTAGTTCTTCGCAGGTGATCACAGCTACATCGATGAGATTTTGGAGGTGCTCTGGGTTGCGAGCTATGAGGGTAATGTCATCTGCATATGCCAGACATGGGTGTGGATGTAGGTGGTCTTGTTGGCGGCCTGTTTGAGTGATGTTGTGAAGGAGTGACTCAATGGCTATGTTAAATAGTAGGCCGCTTATGGGACACCCCTGTCTTACTCCACACTGTACTGGGATTTCTGTGGATTCACCCTCTGTGGTTAAGAATTTTGTTGTGCATTGTGAGAGAAGATCTGTTGCAATTCTTACGAACTCCTCCCCTGCTCCAAGTCTTTCTAGTGTTGCGCTAATTATTGGGTGAGGGACAGACCCATATGCGTCCGAAAGATCTAAGAATGCAACGCACGCATCTTTTTGTTCACGTCTTGCTTTGTCCATGTAGTGTTGCAGGAGGTAGTTGTGCTCCAATACACCATCTGTAGGGAGAGAACACTTCTGCCCTGGGTTGAGGATGTTGTTGTCGATGCACCAGGTCCGAAGGCGAGTAGCTAGGCTTCCTGTGTAGAGTTTGTAGATGGTGTTGCAGAGAGTTATGTTCCTCCAGTTAGTAATTTGGTTGGGGTCTCCGTTCTTTGGAATCAGTATTGAAAGGGAGGATTTCCACTGGTTTGGTATTTGTTTTGCTGAGAGGCAGATGTTGAAGATACCAGTTAGGACTCTGCATCCTGGGTCTGCTTTCTTCCATTGGCGGTAGGAGATTCCATCCTGTCCGGGGGACGTGTTTTCTGCTGAATTAACCTTTTGCTCGACCTCGCGCGTGGAGAAGTGCGTCAGGTCAACCGTTGGTTGATTTTCTGGTGGTTGTGGCAGGGTGTCTACCGCATGTTGGTTCCCTTGTCGCTCTCTCATTCGTTGGGTGAAGTGGTCTTCGATGATATTCTTGGGTATCTGGCACCTTTCTCCTTCACCTGACGTGATGAGTCGGACTGCTCTCCGTCTGTTGGACCGGTATATGCGCTGAATGACTTTGCAATCGGTGACATCAACTGGGTTTCTTGGGCGCTGTCGTCGATTCAGATCGATCCCGTTGTCTTCTTGAACTCTTTCTGTAATTCTGGCCAGCAGGTCTTCAAAAGCATTCCAGTTTGGCGTTCGCAATAGTTCATTAATTTCTGGATAGAACTCTTCTAGTAACCATCGTTGTTCCGCAGGGTCAGGTTCAATCAGTGGTTGATCTTCTTGTGGTGCTTCTTCATTTATTGATACTTCGGGAGATGGTTGAGGTGTTAATGGGCTGGCTTGCGGAGTCGGTGATCCTTCAGAGTCTGCTTGTGATGGAAGGTTGTTGTTGGGTGTCGATTGTGTGGACCTTACACCGTGTTCTTGGGATGGGGTTCTTGCTCGGCGGAGGAGATCTTGGGAGCCCTGGTTCTCGGGTTCATTTACTATGGGATCTTCATCTTCTGGGTTTTCGTGGTTCCTTACATGTATTGAGTTGGTAGAATCATTGGCTGCTTGTTCATCGATTATCAACCTTCCTTCGCTATCTGTTGAGCTTACGGTACTTGCGGTTGGAGAGGGCGGTTGGCTCCTTAGTGGCAGGGGTGATAATGCTCGTTCCTCATGAACATTCTGTGGTGGTGGCGATTCTGCTTCATTGTCTGCCGGGTTATTGCCATTCCTAGGGGGTGTGTTCTCCGCCCTTCGTCGTAGGTTTTCTCGCTTATGTTTGTTAGTGTGATTTTTAAGCCCCTGTTTTGTTGAGCAGGAGAAGTCACATGTGAGGCATTGAAAAGGTTGAATAACTGGTTCATTTCGGATCCGTTGGCTAGCTGGGCACCTTGCATTGTGGGTGGTTGGGTGATATCCAAGTTGTGCGCGACAGCCTGCACATGTTTGGCGCTTTTCTTCTATTCTAATTTCATGGTATTCAAGAAGGTGTCGTTCTAAAGATTGTCGTTGATTTGACCATAATATGGAGGTACTTTTCCATGTGCAGCCACGTTCAGTGCAGAGGTAGAGGGGTGGGGAAGGGAACCAGAGATAGAGAGTTGTGCCTTCTCGGTGTGGTTGTCTGTCTGGGGCTAGTTCTTCTTCATTAATTTGAGCCAGTACAGTCTCTTCGTCACTGCTGCCAAAACTTGTCTGGTCTCCGCTGGGTATTAGGTCCTCGACTGGTATTTCTCTTGATAGGAAGAAGTCATGGACATCGTCTCCTTCGCTTGGGCTTCCTTCTGAGTGTGTAGGTGTGGGCCTCCACACCTGGGGAGTCCTGTTGGCCTGGGTGAGGGGGGGAGGTGAGGGCGTGCTCATGTGACTTTCGGGGTCATTATCCATTGTTATTGATGTCCATAATGTGTCTACTGTTGCCAGAAGTACCTCTCTTGTTGAGGTGGAGACAGTTAACCCTACTGCCTGTTTGTAGTACCTCTCTTCTTATTGAGGTGGGGACAGTCCACCCTACTGCCTACATGCGGTACCTCTCTTGTTGAGGTGGGCACCGTCAACCCTACTGCCAGCAATACGTCCTCTCTTGTTGAGGTGGGGGCTGTCAACCTTATTGCCAGGAGTACCTCTCTTGTTGAGGAGGGGACAGTCAATCCTACTGCCAGCTTGCAGTACTTCCCTCGTTGGGGTGGGGACAGTCAACCCAACTGCCGACATGCGGTACCTCTCTTGTTGAGGTGGGGACCGTCAACCCTACTGCCAGCATGCAGTACCTCTCTTGTTGAGGTGGGGACAGTCAACCCTACTGTCAGCAGTACCTCTCTTGTTGAGGTGGGGACAATCAACCCTACTGCCAGCATGCAGTACCTCTCTTGTTGAGGTGGGGACCGTCAACCCTACTGCCAACATGCAGTACCCCTCTTGTTGAGGTGGGGACAGTCGACCCTACTGCTAGCTTATCAACTTATCAATTTGTAAACTTTAAAACAGGAGTATCTTTAAAACTGATATTTTCTTTCAGTAAGGAACATGCAAAACAATTTTATCTCTATTAATAGTTTCAGTACAACTATGGGTTTTACAAGATGTCTCCTTTACGTAGAGCAAATACGGTTAATTGAAATGTGGGAATTGTGATTGTTAGTGAATGAACTGTAGTTACTTTAAATATCGAAAAATTAAGATGTTGATCTACTATGGTAGTGGTAAGATTTGTGTTCTTTGTAAAGGGTTGTCTTTGTGTTTTCCAACGCTGTAAAATGCTATCACTTAATAAGTATTATTATTATTATTATTATTAGTATACAGTATACTGACTTATGCTGCAGAGACTCTGGGAGCTAATTAATTGATGGATAGTAGGCAGGACTACAAGGGCATGAGAACGGCTGAGTATTAGTGTCCTTATGGCTCTCAATGCTGAGGCTTAATAAGGGAAAATTAAGGTGGGGATGACTAGGGTAGTGAATGTGTTAACTCCTACTAGGTTATGTCTGCAACATAGGTCAGGAAGAAATTGCACACATTATTGAGCTATTAATTGACACTCCACCAGCTTGTCTGAAAATTGCACATACATATAATAATGGGTTAGTTTGTGATGCCTGTTCTAGACTATGGAAAATACTGTTAGGTACACAATAATAAGGAGGGGATTGGAAAATTAAGTATATGAATTGTTACATAAGACACATACAAGATTATTATTATGGTTAATTATCCAAGAAGGCAACAATAGCAATAGTAGGCCTATATCGAAAATAATAACTAGTGCAGACTTATGCACAATACTAGAAGATATATCTGAAAGTTCCTTTTAGCAAGGTTTAGTATTGAAGTCAGTATTATATTATCTACTTAGGATTAGTAGTGAATGAATATTTTAAGTAAATATTGGGTATAGTGTGCCTGAAAGCTGTGGCCCTTCTGATGCTTTAAACACAGATAACGTATATGGTAGAGGTCCACCTACTCAGGGTGACTATTATAATATCAGAAAACGTATATGGTAGAGATTCACCTACTCAGGGTGACTATTATAATATCAGAAAATGTATATGTTAGAGGTCCACGTTCTCAGGGTGACAATTATAATACCATTATTGATTTCTTGAGTTAAAGAACTTGAACACACTTAGGGAGACAGAAGGGCATATATGCACTACTTCCTGGTCGCTTGTTTCGTTTTAGTCCGTTAACAAATTAGTTAATTAAATTGCAGATGCACACGCAATTATTTTAACTTAATGATAATACATACATTTATGAGGGATAACAACAAAATACTGTTTTACACTGAAATTATAACCAGCAGTTTTTATGTTACATAATTATTGAGTATATTCAAGGCTGGTGTGCTTGTTGAACTGAATGTGTTGTTGGTCTGTTATTCCTTGTCAGTTAACAGCATGCAAAACTATTGTTATCTCTATTAGTAGTTTCAGTACAACTATAAGTTTTACAAGATGTCTCCTTTACATAGAACAAACACAGTTAATTGGAATGTGGGAATTGTGATTGTTAGTGAATGAACTGTAGTTACTTTTAATATTGAAAAAATAACACGTTCTTCTACTATGGTAAAGGTAATTAGGACTTGTGTTCTTTGTAAAGGGTTGTCTTTGTGTTTACCAACACTGTAAAATGTTATAACCTAATATTATTGTTATTATTATTATTATTATTATTATTATTATTATTATACAGTATACTGACTTATGCTGCAGAGACTCTGGGAGCTAATTAATTGGGGGATAATAGGCAGGACTGCAAGGGCATAAGAACGGTTGAGTACTAGTGTCCTTATGGATCTCAATGTTGAGGCTTAATGAGGGAAAATTATGGTGGGGATGAATAGGGTAGTGAATGTGTTAACTCCTACTAGATTATGTCTGCAATATAGGTCAGGAGGATTTTGTACACATTATTAAGCTCTTAATAGACACATCACCAGCTTGTTTGAAAATTGCACATACATAAGATAATGTGTTAGTTTGTAGTGCCTGTTATAGAGTATGATAAATATGTTAGGTACACAATAATAATAAGGAGGGGATTGGAAAATTAGGTATCTGAATTGTTACATAAAACCCATATAGGATTATTATTAATATGGTTAATTAGCCAAGAAGGCAGCAATAGCAATGGTAGGCCTATATCGGAAATAATATAACTAGTGTAGACTTATGCACAATACTAGAGGATATATCTGAAAGTTCCTTTTAGCGAGATTTAATACTGAAGTCAGTATTATATTACCTACTTAGGATTGGTAATGAGTTAATGTTTTAGGTAAATATTGGGTATAATGTACCTGAAAGCTGTAGCCCTTCTGATACTTTATACACAGAAAATGTATATGGCAGAGGTCCACCTACTCAGGGTGACTATTATATTATCAGAAAACGTATATGGTAAAGGTCCACCTACTTAGGGTGACTATTATAATATCGTAGCTTGGATTATTTCTTTAGCTTAGTGAAGAGGAGAAAATCATAAACACGGACAGTAATAACGTGAAATAATTACAATTCAAATGTTAGTTTCTGTTGAATTTGGGCTACAACGATTATTTATAATGCTAAGTGATGGTAAAGGGGCGAAACTAGTAAATTATTGGTTTGTTGAGTTAAAGGATGTGATCACACTTTGGTAGACAGAAGGGCATATATGCACTACTTCCTGGTCGCTTGTGTCCTTTTAGTCTGTTAAAAATTAATTAATTAAACTGCAGGTGCACACACACAATTATCTTAACTTAATGGTAGTACATACATTAATGAGGGACAACAACAATATGCTGTTTTACCCTGAAATTATAACCAACAGTTTTGATGTTACATAATTATTGGGTGTATTCAAGGCTGGTGTAATTGTTGAACTGAATGTGTTGTTGGTCTGTTAATTATTACTTGTAATTTAAATATTATGCATACAACCTTATCAAGTTATCAAGTTATCAAGTTATAAGCAACAACTATATATAAAGGTTAGTGTAGTAGTGGTGTGTGGTATTGTATGGTGGTTTTGTTGTTGTGTGGTAGTGGGCCAAGCGACCGTTTGGGGAACGGATTAGCGCCTGGTGACTGGGGTGACTCTATTATTCTTATTACACCCAATTAACACTATATTGCGCTGTTATTTTGCACAACTACGCTATGCAAGGCACTAATATATTGTTTGTCAAGGTAACTATAATAAATAATTGCCTGTGACTATATTTATTCGTGCAGAAATTGTGGTTGTCACTATAGTGGGGTTGTGGGAGTGGTTGTTTATGCTATTACTGGCCTAGGAAGGGTCAAGGCTGCTTGACCACCACACTCATACACACAATCTTGATTTTAAACACTTTTCACTGTGTTATACTATCCACCATTCAATGCTTATAATTAACTTCTTTTTCTAATTTTCGATATTAAGTTAGTTAATTGTATGGCAGGTCAAAGCAAGGGGGTGGTAGCACTGGGGAGTTGCGATTGCTTATAACCTGTGGTGATTGAGAGTAGCCTATATGTTTAATAGTTAAAACACTGTAACATAGATGTGGAGGCTATTATATTACTATAATTCACCTTACCAATGGTGTAGTTGATTGTAGTGGTATAGTTCACCTTAGTTGTGAGAGAGTAAATAGTTCAGTTTGCAGTTGTGGGTTGTAGATTCAGAGCTGTGATTGTCCACATGTACAAGGATCTTCACCACTGTTTATATATTGTTACACAAGGGCACTGTAGTTTTGCTGTACCTACTTCACATGCCAGTAGTAAAATAATTGTCTTGGTGTAAGAGTTTAGTTTGTAGTTGTGGGTTGTTGAACTAGTATGTTGATAAGTATAGCTAGTTCTTGTGGCACTAAATGATCACCACTGTATATATATGTTGCTACTTGTGGACACTGTAGCTTATGGTATACCCACTTCACATAACAGTCACGCTTCTCACAGATCTAGTGTAGTAATTCTTATAATAATGTGGGTTATATGTGGCACCACTATTCAGCAATTCACAATTCGCTAGGAGTATTAGTGGGCACTGAAATCACTGGAATGTTTGCCCTTATTCCTGGTTAATTATTGTTAATTTTATGCTTTATTATGGAGCCTGGTGGTTGTGTTGTGTTGGTCATAGTGTGACCTTTGTGACTTAGCTTGTGATCCCTCACTCAACATTGCTTGATGTTCACTTGACACTAATTTTCTCCTTCCATTGTTTCTGCTTCTACTTCTTCCATTTTCACTAATCACAGTTTCTATTGTTCTTCACTTGTGATTCTTGTTGTTCACTTGTCACTATACTTTTCTCCTTCCATTGTTTCTGCTTCTACTCCTTCCATTTTCACTAATCACTGTTTTATTTTCTTGATGTTAGACTGAATGGTTGTTGTTGGGAGGGATATCACTGGGGCTCACTTTATATTGCATTATATATATATATATATATATTGAGGGTCACCACTTAAAAGGGGCCATTAAGCTGATAAGAACAGATACTACACTTTGATCTTAGCCAAAAGGCCGAGAAGCGATAAAAAGCTTGGGGAAGCATCAGACCACATCACTTTTATTGCATGAAGCAACGGGTGACCTATTGACGGCCACAAGAGCACCATAAGATAGCGTTATCCATTGTGTTGTGTCCCTCTTGCTCTCAGTGGTCCTACAGACCCTCAGACCCAGACCTTTAATACGTGTGAAGTATGGTACAACCCACTCAGGACCACAAGGACACCAGAGAAGGTTAAGTTCTATATTGAACTGGTTTCAAAAAGATATTACACTTAACATGATTCTACCAATTGCTGTGAGATTATTGATCTGCTTAATTATATCACCATAATCTATCAATTCCTCAGTTATAACAGAACACAGGTAACTGAATTTTCCATATATTTCAGTGTATCTCCTTCCATATCCAATGTGGGAGTTTTATCTGTACCAGAGTTTATCTGTCTCTCGTCAGCATAAAAGGACCACTGCCGAGTGCCGCGCGTCCTCTGTGCTTAAGCAGTGTTTTCCGCTAACAGCTAGCTGGAGCTGCTACCATGACTTCAAGGCTTGTGAGAGGTCTGTCTGGCTGACTGACTGGCCAGAACGTCAGTTTCTCCTCATCTTTGGTGGTGAGAGCAACAGGTCTCTCCATGGAAAATACATTTTGGGGGAAATGGCTGATATTGAGGGGGACAAAAACTAAAATGGTGTGGTAAAATACGGGTTAAAGTAGCATCTGTGATACTTTCCATTACAACTAACTAGCTAGCTCAGACCATGGTGCAGCACGGTCATGCTTACAGTTATGCAATAAACGAGTTGCACACATTTTTTTTGTTCCTGCAAGGTAGACCTTGTGTTTACTAGGATTGATCTGGTTTTATTTCTCCCCGAGGGGAGTGGACCGATCCCGGAGGTACTGCAATACCGGGCCGATCCGCGGCAAAGGTGGAGCAAGCCCCTAGCACTTCGCCATGGTCCAAAAATCAGATTAATATCGTTGATCCCACATGGGGATCGTATCAGATATTAAGCTGATAAGAACAGATTTTATTTTTTATTGAAGCAAATGTTACATAGTTTTTACAATGGTTGTCAGTATTTGTACAAGATTGTTACAATATCAATATACATTACATTTTACTCCTGTTCATGTACAGGTGGATCTGGAAATAGAAAGGTTGATAATTTGCATTAAATATGTAAAGTTAATAATTTGTATTAAATATGTACAATTGTACATACAATGTTGGTTCTGAAGTGAAAGTTGACATTGTGAATTAGAGGGTTAGTACTGTCGGTGACCCGTTATGTGTTCGATGTAGATTTTCCTGCTCCATCCAATCACGTCACTTACACACAGTTTTCTGAAGAGCTTTAGGTACTGCTTTGATGCCAGCCGTCTCATTAGTCTTTCATTTTTGGGGTCGTAGGCCCCCAGAGGTCCCACAATAAAGGCCTCAACACTCACTCTGTCATAGTTCTGTCTGAGTTCACTTGCTAGGTCTCTGTATTTTGTTTCCTTTGCAGTTCTGGCTGCGCTGAAAGCATCCTCCCCATTTTCGAAAGGGCAGGTAATGTCTACAATTATTACTTCTCTGTGTTTCACTATCACTAGGTCGGGTCTCCCATTATCTTGAACTCCTGGGATGCGTTGGTTGGCTCGTAGTATTTGCCAGTTCCGTCCCACTGCTGCTCTGCGGACTCGGTCAACCAGCTTGTTGTGTCTCTGTTGCATAGCGTCTGCATGTCTCATGCAGTGGTTGATAACATGTGGCAGGGTTTCTTGTCGGAAGTGGCACCTCCTGCATTGTCGGTTGTTCTGGCCGTGTCGCCGCGCACCGTTGAGGGGTAGGAGGTTGAGTCTGGCTTTGTGGATGAACCTCCAGTCAGCGAAGGTCGTAAAACTGCCATCGCGGAGGAATGAAGATGAGGCCCTTTCTTTCGCTACCAACTTCATGACTTTGCCTTGGTCAGGCTTCCCGTGCAGTGCAGCATCTCGGCGTTCTCGCATTTGGTTTCTTATTGTGGATGCGATTTTCCTTCTGCTGGTACTGTTGAGGGTGATGTCGTTAGCTGATATGCGGATATTTTCATCATTGTCAATGGACCACTTGACTTCAAGGCGGCCTGAGGCTTCGCGTGTTTTGGACCATAGTGTCTGATGGTCTCCTGCTCTGTTGTTCAGCTCTTCTTTTGATAGGAACTGACATGCATCAGCCATGGATGGATCTCTCTGTGTTCTTCGGGCAGCAATGGCTTGTACGTCAATCTCGGCGATTTCTTTTAGAGCGTGATCTCTTGAGGTGAGGAGTTTGAAGGCGGAGTCTATAAGGAAAATGTCGGAGTCCTCAGCTGCTAAGGGGATTGCACAGGAACCGGTGCTGCTGCTGCCGTAGAGGTATTCATTTGATGCACGTGCTTGGAGGTAGAGGGTGTTCTTTATCAGCGGTTTGAGGGCGTTGTCGAATCGGATCCAATCTGTTTTCCTCAGTTGCCAAGTGCGCTGTGCATATACTGTAGCTGGAAGAACAAATGTTTTGAGGGCATCTAGACGCTGCCATGGTGCGAGTTTACTGGTTAGTATCTTTGTCCCGAGGTTTATGAATTCGTTGATTGATGTGGCACTTGGGAGTAGGTGGAAGCCCACTGGCTTGCCTAGAAATGTTGTGGGTTCACCGTCTCTTCTTGTTGTGATTTGTTGCTCTCGGATGCTGAAGACCGTTTCTCTTGTTCCTCTCGGGATTCTTCCAGAAAGGTGAATAGTGGAACACTTTGTTGGGTTGATGGTGAGTCCTAGTTCTTCGCAGGTGATCACAGCTACATCGATGAGATTTTGGAGGTGCTCTGGGTTGCGAGCTATGAGGGTAATGTCATCTGCATATGCCAGACATGGGTGTGGATGTAGGTGGTCTTGTTGGCGGCCTGTTTGAGTGATGTTGTGAAGGAGTGACTCAATGGCTATGTTAAATAGTAGGCCGCTTATGGGACACCCCTGTCTTACTCCACACTGTACTGGGATTTCTGTGGATTCACCCTCTGTGGTTAAGAATTTTGTTGTGCATTGTGAGAGAAGATCTGTTGCAATTCTTACGAACTCCTCCCCTGCTCCAAGTCTTTCTAGTGTTGCGCTAATTATTGGGTGAGGGACAGACCCATATGCGTCCGAAAGATCTAAGAATGCAACGCACGCATCTTTTTGTTCACGTCTTGCTTTGTCCATGTAGTGTTGCAGGAGGTAGTTGTGCTCCAATACACCATCTGTAGGGAGAGAACACTTCTGCCCTGGGTTGAGGATGTTGTTGTCGATGCACCAGGTCCGAAGGCGAGTAGCTAGGCTTCCTGTGTAGAGTTTGTAGATGGTGTTGCAGAGAGTTATGTTCCTCCAGTTAGTAATTTGGTTGGGGTCTCCGTTCTTTGGAATCAGTATTGAAAGGGAGGATTTCCACTGGTTTGGTATTTGTTTTGCTGAGAGGCAGATGTTGAAGATACCAGTTAGGACTCTGCATCCTGGGTCTGCTTTCTTCCATTGGCGGTAGGAGATTCCATCCTGTCCGGGGGACGTGTTTTCTGCTGAATTAACCTTTTGCTCGACCTCGCGCGTGGAGAAGTGCGTCAGGTCAACCGTTGGTTGATTTTCTGGTGGTTGTGGCAGGGTGTCTACCGCATGTTGGTTCCCTTGTCGCTCTCTCATTCGTTGGGTGAAGTGGTCTTCGATGATATTCTTGGGTATCTGGCACCTTTCTCCTTCACCTGACGTGATGAGTCGGACTGCTCTCCGTCTGTTGGACCGGTATATGCGCTGAATGACTTTGCAATCGGTGACATCAACTGGGTTTCTTGGGCGCTGTCGTCGATTCAGATCGATCCCGTTGTCTTCTTGAACTCTTTCTGTAATTCTGGCCAGCAGGTCTTCAAAAGCATTCCAGTTTGGCGTTCGCAATAGTTCATTAATTTCTGGATAGAACTCTTCTAGTAACCATCGTTGTTCCGCAGGGTCAGGTTCAATCAGTGGTTGATCTTCTTGTGGTGCTTCTTCATTTATTGATACTTCGGGAGATGGTTGAGGTGTTAATGGGCTGGCTTGCGGAGTCGGTGATCCTTCAGAGTCTGCTTGTGATGGAAGGTTGTTGTTGGGTGTCGATTGTGTGGACCTTACACCGTGTTCTTGGGATGGGGTTCTTGCTCGGCGGAGGAGATCTTGGGAGCCCTGGTTCTCGGGTTCATTTACTATGGGATCTTCATCTTCTGGGTTTTCGTGGTTCCTTACATGTATTGAGTTGGTAGAATCATTGGCTGCTTGTTCATCGATTATCAACCTTCCTTCGCTATCTGTTGAGCTTACGGTACTTGCGGTTGGAGAGGGCGGTTGGCTCCTTAGTGGCAGGGGTGATAATGCTCGTTCCTCATGAACATTCTGTGGTGGTGGCGATTCTGCTTCATTGTCTGCCGGGTTATTGCCATTCCTAGGGGGTGTGTTCTCCGCCCTTCGTCGTAGGTTTTCTCGCTTATGTTTGTTAGTGTGATTTTTAAGCCCCTGTTTTGTTGAGCAGGAGAAGTCACATGTGAGGCATTGAAAAGGTTGAATAACTGGTTCATTTCGGATCCGTTGGCTAGCTGGGCACCTTGCATTGTGGGTGGTTGGGTGATATCCAAGTTGTGCGCGACAGCCTGCACATGTTTGGCGCTTTTCTTCTATTCTAATTTCATGGTATTCAAGAAGGTGTCGTTCTAAAGATTGTCGTTGATTTGACCATAATATGGAGGTACTTTTCCATGTGCAGCCACGTTCAGTGCAGAGGTAGAGGGGTGGGGAAGGGAACCAGAGATAGAGAGTTGTGCCTTCTCGGTGTGGTTGTCTGTCTGGGGCTAGTTCTTCTTCATTAATTTGAGCCAGTACAGTCTCTTCGTCACTGCTGCCAAAACTTGTCTGGTCTCCGCTGGGTATTAGGTCCTCGACTGGTATTTCTCTTGATAGGAAGAAGTCATGGACATCGTCTCCTTCGCTTGGGCTTCCTTCTGAGTGTGTAGGTGTGGGCCTCCACACCTGGGGAGTCCTGTTGGCCTGGGTGAGGGGGGGAGGTGAGGGCGTGCTCATGTGACTTTCGGGGTCATTATCCATTGTTATTGATGTCCATAATGTGTCTACTGTTGCCAGAAGTACCTCTCTTGTTGAGGTGGAGACAGTTAACCCTACTGCCTGTTTGTAGTACCTCTCTTCTTATTGAGGTGGGGACAGTCCACCCTACTGCCTACATGCGGTACCTCTCTTGTTGAGGTGGGCACCGTCAACCCTACTGCCAGCAATACGTCCTCTCTTGTTGAGGTGGGGGCTGTCAACCTTATTGCCAGGAGTACCTCTCTTGTTGAGGAGGGGACAGTCAATCCTACTGCCAGCTTGCAGTACTTCCCTCGTTGGGGTGGGGACAGTCAACCCAACTGCCGACATGCGGTACCTCTCTTGTTGAGGTGGGGACCGTCAACCCTACTGCCAGCATGCAGTACCTCTCTTGTTGAGGTGGGGACAGTCAACCCTACTGTCAGCAGTACCTCTCTTGTTGAGGTGGGGACAATCAACCCTACTGCCAGCATGCAGTACCTCTCTTGTTGAGGTGGGGACCGTCAACCCTACTGCCAACATGCAGTACCCCTCTTGTTGAGGTGGGGACAGTCGACCCTACTGCTAGCTTATCAACTTATCAATTTGTAAACTTTAAAACAGGAGTATCTTTAAAACTGATATTTTCTTTCAGTAAGGAACATGCAAAACAATTTTATCTCTATTAATAGTTTCAGTACAACTATGGGTTTTACAAGATGTCTCCTTTACGTAGAGCAAATACGGTTAATTGAAATGTGGGAATTGTGATTGTTAGTGAATGAACTGTAGTTACTTTAAATATCGAAAAATTAAGATGTTGATCTACTATGGTAGTGGTAAGATTTGTGTTCTTTGTAAAGGGTTGTCTTTGTGTTTTCCAACGCTGTAAAATGCTATCACTTAATAAGTATTATTATTATTATTATTATTAGTATACAGTATACTGACTTATGCTGCAGAGACTCTGGGAGCTAATTAATTGATGGATAGTAGGCAGGACTACAAGGGCATGAGAACGGCTGAGTATTAGTGTCCTTATGGCTCTCAATGCTGAGGCTTAATAAGGGAAAATTAAGGTGGGGATGAATAGGGTAGTGAATGTGTTAACTCCTACTAGGTTATGTCTGCAACATAGGTCAGGAAGAAATTGCACACATTATTGAGCTATTAATTGACACTCCACCAGCTTGTCTGAAAATTGCACATACATATAATAATGGGTTAGTTTGTGATGCCTGTTCTAGACTATGGAAAATACTGTTAGGTACACAATAAGGAGGGGATTGGAAAATTAAGTATATGAATTGTTACATAAGACACATACAAGATTATTATGGTTAATTATCCAAGAAGGCAACAATAGCAATAGTAGGCCTATATCGAAAATAATATAACTAGTGCAGACTTATGCACAATACTAGAAGATATATCTGAAAGTTCCTTTTAGCAAGGTTTAGTATTGAAGTCAGTATTATATTATCTACTTAGGATTAGTAGTGAATGAATATTTTAAGTAAATATTGGGTATAGTGTGCCTGAAAGCTGTGGCCCTTCTGATGCTTTAAACACAGATAACGTATATGGTAGAGGTCCACCTACTCAGGGTGACTATTATAATATCAGAAAACGTATATGGTAGAGATTCACCTACTCAGGGTGACTATTATAATATCAGAAAATGTATATGTTAGAGGTCCACGTTCTCAGGGTGACAATTATAATACCATTATTGATTTCTTGAGTTAAAGAACTTGAACACACTTAGGGAGACAGAAGGGCATATATGCACTACTTCCTGGTCGCTTGTTTCGTTTTAGTCCGTTAACAAATTAGTTAATTAAATTGCAGATGCACACGCAATTATTTTAACTTAATGATAATACATACATTTATGAGGGATAACAACAAAATACTGTTTTACACTGAAATTATAACCAGCAGTTTTTATGTTACATAATTATTGAGTATATTCAAGGCTGGTGTGCTTGTTGAACTGAATGTGTTGTTGGTCTGTTATTCCTTGTCAGTTAACAGCATGCAAAACTATTGTTATCTCTATTAGTAGTTTCAGTACAACTATAAGTTTTACAAGATGTCTCCTTTACATAGAACAAACACAGTTAATTGGAATGTGGGAATTGTGATTGTTAGTGAATGAACTGTAGTTACTTTTAATATTGAAAAAATAACACGTTCTTCTACTATGGTAAAGGTAATTAGGACTTGTGTTCTTTGTAAAGGGTTGTCTTTGTGTTTACCAACACTGTAAAATGTTATAACCTAATATTATTGTTATTATTATTATTATTATTATTATTATTATTATTATTATACAGTATACTGACTTATGCTGCAGAGACTCTGGGAGCTAATTAATTGGGGGATAATAGGCAGGACTGCAAGGGCATAAGAACGGTTGAGTACTAGTGTCCTTATGGATCTCAATGTTGAGGCTTAATGAGGGAAAATTATGGTGGGGATGAATAGGGTAGTGAATGTGTTAACTCCTACTAGATTATGTCTGCAATATAGGTCAGGAGGATTTTGTACACATTATTAAGCTCTTAATAGACACATCACCAGCTTGTTTGAAAATTGCACATACATAAGATAATGTGTTAGTTTGTAGTGCCTGTTATAGAGTATGATAAATATGTTAGGTACACAATAATAATAAGGAGGGGATTGGAAAATTAGGTATCTGAATTGTTACATAAAACCCATATAGGATTATTATTAATATGGTTAATTAGCCAAGAAGGCAGCAATAGCAATGGTAGGCCTATATCGGAAATAATATAACTAGTGTAGACTTATGCACAATACTAGAGGATATATCTGAAAGTTCCTTTTAGCGAGATTTAATACTGAAGTCAGTATTATATTACCTACTTAGGATTGGTAATGAGTTAATGTTTTAGGTAAATATTGGGTATAATGTACCTGAAAGCTGTAGCCCTTCTGATACTTTATACACAGAAAATGTATATGGCAGAGGTCCACCTACTCAGGGTGACTATTATATTATCAGAAAACGTATATGGTAAAGGTCCACCTACTTAGGGTGACTATTATAATATCGTAGCTTGGATTATTTCTTTAGCTTAGTGAAGAGGAGAAAATCATAAACACGGACAGTAATAACGTGAAATAATTACAATTCAAATGTTAGTTTCTGTTGAATTTGGGCTACAACGATTATTTATAATGCTAAGTGATGGTAAAGGGGCGAAACTAGTAAATTATTGGTTTGTTGAGTTAAAGGATGTGATCACACTTTGGTAGACAGAAGGGCATATATGCACTACTTCCTGGTCGCTTGTGTCCTTTTAGTCTGTTAAAAATTAATTAATTAAACTGCAGGTGCACACACACAATTATCTTAACTTAATGGTAGTACATACATTAATGAGGGACAACAACAATATGCTGTTTTACCCTGAAATTATAACCAACAGTTTTGATGTTACATAATTATTGGGTGTATTCAAGGCTGGTGTAATTGTTGAACTGAATGTGTTGTTGGTCTGTTAATTATTACTTGTAATTTAAATATTATGCATACAACCTTATCAAGTTATCAAGTTATCAAGTTATAAGCAACAACTATATATAAAGGTTAGTGTAGTAGTGGTGTGTGGTATTGTATGGTGGGTTTTGTTGTTGTGTGGTAGTGGGCCAAGCGACCGTTTGGGGAACGGATTAGCGCCTGGTGACTGGGGTGACTCTATTATTCTTATTACACCCAATTAACACTATATTGCGCTGTTATTTTGCACAACTACGCTATGCAAGGCACTAATATATTGTTTGTCAAGGTAACTATAATAAATAATTGCCTGTGACTATATTTATTCGTGCAGAAATTGTGGTTGTCACTATAGTGGGGTTGTGGGAGTGGTTGTTTATGCTATTACTGGCCTAGGAAGGGTCAAGGCTGCTTGACCACCACACTCATACACACAATCTTGATTTTAAACACTTTTCACTGTGTTATACTATCCACCATTCAATGCTTATAATTAACTTCTTTTTCTAATTTTCGATATTAAGTTAGTTAATTGTATGGCAGGTCAAAGCAAGGGGGTGGTAGCACTGGGGAGTTGCGATTGCTTATAACCTGTGGTGATTGAGAGTAGCCTATATGTTTAATAGTTAAAACACTGTAACATAGATGTGGAGGCTATTATATTACTATAATTCACCTTACCAATGGTGTAGTTGATTGTAGTGGTATAGTTCACCTTAGTTGTGAGAGAGTAAATAGTTCAGTTTGCAGTTGTGGGTTGTAGATTCAGAGCTGTGATTGTCCACATGTACAAGGATCTTCACCACTGTTTATATATTGTTACACAAGGGCACTGTAGTTTTGCTGTACCTACTTCACATGCCAGTAGTAAAATAATTGTCTTGGTGTAAGAGTTTAGTTTGTAGTTGTGGGTTGTTGAACTAGTATGTTGATAAGTATAGCTAGTTCTTGTGGCACTAAATGATCACCACTGTATATATATGTTGCTACTTGTGGACACTGTAGCTTATGGTATACCCACTTCACATAACAGTCACGCTTCTCACAGATCTAGTGTAGTAATTCTTATAATAATGTGGGTTATATGTGGCACCACTATTCAGCAATTCACAATTCGCTAGGAGTATTAGTGGGCACTGAAATCACTGGAATGTTTGCCCTTATTCCTGGTTAATTATTGTTAATTTTATGCTTTATTATGGAGCCTGGTGGTTGTGTTGTGTTGGTCATAGTGTGACCTTTGTGACTTAGCTTGTGATCCCTCACTCAACATTGCTTGATGTTCACTTGACACTAATTTTCTCCTTCCATTGTTTCTGCTTCTACTTCTTCCATTTTCACTAATCACAGTTTCTATTGTTCTTCACTTGTGATTCTTGTTGTTCACTTGTCACTATACTTTTCTCCTTCCATTGTTTCTGCTTCTACTCCTTCCATTTTCACTAATCACTGTTTTTATTTTCTTGATGTTAGACTGAATGGTTGTTGTTGGGAGGGATATCACTGGGGCTCACTTTATATTGCATTATATATATATATATATATATTGAGGGTCACCACTTAAAAGGGGCCATTAAGCTGATAAGAACAGATACTACACTTTGATCTTAGCCAAAAGGCCGAGAAGCGATAAAAAGCTTGGGGAAGCATCAGACCACATCACTTTTATTGCATGAAGCAACGGGTGACCTATTGACGGCCACAAGAGCACCATAAGATAGCGTTATCCATTGTGTTGTGTCCCTCTTGCTCTCAGTGGTCCTACAGACCCTCAGACCCAGACCTTTAATACATGTGAAGTATGGTACAACCCACTCAGGACCACAAGGACACCAGAGAAGGTTAAGTTCTATATTGAACTGGTTTCAAAAAGATATTACACTTAACATGATTCTACCAATTGCTGTGAGATTATTGATCTGCTTAATTATATCACCATAATCTATCAATTCCTCAGTTATAACAGAACACGTAACTGAATTTTCCATATATTTCAGTGTATCTCCTTCCATATCCAATGTGGGAGTTTTATCTGTACCAGAGTTTATCTGTCTCTCGTCAGCATAAAAGGACCACTGCCGAGTGCCGCGCGTCCTCTGTGCTTAAGCAGTGTTTTCCGCTAACAGCTAGCTGGAGCTGCTACCATGACTTCAAGGCTTGTGAGAGGTCTGTCTGGCTGACTGACTGGCCAGAACGTCAGTTTCTCCTCATCTTTGGTGGTGAGAGCAACAGGTCTCTCCATGGAAAATACATTTTGGGGGAAATGGCTGATATTGAGGGGGACAAAAACTAAAATGGTGTGGTAAAATACGGGTTAAAGTAGCATCTGTGATACTTTCCATTACAACTAACTAGCTAGCTCAGACCATGGTGCAGCACGGTCATGCTTACAGTTATGCAATAAACGAGTTGCACACATTTTTTTTGTTCCTGCAAGGTAGACCTTGTGTTTACTAGGATTGATCTGGTTTTATTTCTCCCCGAGGGGAGTGGACCGATCCCGGAGGTACTGCAATACCGGGCCGATCCGCGGCAAAGGTGGAGCAAGCCCCTAGCACTTCGCCATGGTCCAAAAATCAGATTAATATCGTTGATCCCACATGGGGATCGTATCAGATATTAAGCTGATAAGAACAGATACTACACTTTGATCTTAGCCAAAAGGCCGAGAAGCGATAAAAAGCTTGGGGAAGCATCAGACCACATCACTTTTATTGCATGAAGCAACGGGTGACCTATTGACGGCCACAAGAGCACCATAAGATAGCGTTATCCATTGTGTTGTGTCCCTCTTGCTCTCAGTGGTCCTACAGACCCTCAGACCCAGACCTTTAATACATGTGAAGTATGGTACAACCCACTCAGGACCACAAGGACACCAGAGAAGGTTAAGTTCTATATTGAACTGGTTTCAAAAAGATATTACACTTAACATGATTCTACCAATTGCTGTGAGATTATTGATCTGCTTAATTATATCACCATAATCTATCAATTCCTCAGTTATAACAGAACACAGGTAACTGAATTTTCCATATATTTCAGTGTATCTCCTTCCATATCCAATGTGGGAGTTTTATCTGTACCAGAGTTTATCTGTCTCTCGTCAGCATAAAAGGACCACTGCCGAGTGCCGCGCGTCCTCTGTGCTTAAGCAGTGTTTTCCGCTAACAGCTAGCTGGAGCTGCTACCATGACTTCAAGGCTTGTGAGAGGTCTGTCTGGCTGACTGACTGGCCAGAACGTCAGTTTCTCCTCATCTTTGGTGGTGAGAGCAACAGGTCTCTCCATGGAAAATACATTTTGGGGGAAATGGCTGATATTGAGGGGGACAAAAACTAAAATGGTGTGGTAAAATACGGGTTAAAGTAGCATCTGTGATACTTTCCATTACAACTAACTAGCTAGCTCAGACCATGGTGCAGCACGGTCATGCTTACAGTTATGCAATAAACGAGTTGCACACATTTTTTTGTTCCTGCAAGGTAGACCTTGTGTTTACTAGGATTGATCTGGTTTTATTTCTCCCCGAGGGGAGTGGACCGATCCCGGAGGTACTGCAATACCGGGCCGATCCGCGGCAAAGGTGGAGCAAGCCCCTAGCACTTCGCCATGGTCCAAAAATCAGATTAATATCGTTGATCCCACATGGGGATCGTATCAGATATTAAGCTGATAAGAACAGATACTACACTTTGATCTTAGCCAAAAGGCCGAGAAGCGATAAAAAGCTTGGGGAAGCATCAGACCACATCACTTTTATTGCATGAAGCAACGGGTGACCTATTGACGGCCACAAGAGCACCATAAGATAGCGTTATCCATTGTGTTGTGTCTCTCTTGCTCTCAGTGGTCCTACAGACCCTCAGACCCAGACCTTTAATACATGTGAAGTATGGTACAACCCACTCAGGACCACAAGGACACCAGAGAAGGTTAAGTTCTATATTGAACTGGTTTCAAAAAGATATTACACTTAACATGATTCTACCAATTGCTGTGAGATTATTGATCTGCTTAATTATATCACCATAATCTATCAATTCCTCAGTTATAACAGAACACAGGTAACTGAATTTTCCATATATTTCAGTGTATCTCCTTCCATATCCAATGTGGGAGTTTTATCTGTACCAGAGTTTATCTGTCTCTCGTCAGCATAAAAGGACCACTGCCGAGTGCCGCGCGTCCTCTGTGCTTAAGCAGTGTTTTCCGCTAACAGCTAGCTGGAGCTGCTACCATGACTTCAAGGCTTGTGAGAGGTCTGTCTGGCTGACTGACTGGCCAGAACGTCAGTTTCTCCTCATCTTTGGTGGTGAGAGCAACAGGTCTCTCCATGGAAAATACATTTTGGGGGAAATGGCTGATATTGAGGGGGACAAAAACTAAAATGGTGTGGTAAAATACGGGTTAAAGTAGCATCTGTGATACTTTCCATTACAACTAACTAGCTAGCTCAGACCATGGTGCAGCACGGTCATGCTTACAGTTATGCAATAAACGAGTTGCACACATTTTTTTTGTTCCTGCAAGGTAGACCTTGTGTTTACTAGGATTGATCTGGTTTTATTTCTCCCCGAGGGGAGTGGACCGATCCCGGAGGTACTGCAATACCGGGCCGATCCGCGGCAAAGGTGGAGCAAGCCCCTAGCACTTCGCCATGGTCCAAAAATCAGATTAATATCGTTGATCCCACATGGGGATCGTATCAGATATTAAGCTGATAAGAACAGATACTACACTTTGATCTTAGCCAAAAGGCCGAGAAGCGATAAAAAGCTTGGGGAAGCATCAGACCACATCACTTTTATTGCATGAAGCAACGGGTGACCTATTGACGGCCACAAGAGCACCATAAGATAGCGTTATCCATTGTGTTGTGTCCCTCTTGCTCTCAGTGGTCCTACAGACCCTCAGACCCAGACCTTTAATACATGTGAAGTATGGTACAACCCACTCAGGACCACAAGGACACCAGAGAAGGTTAAGTTCTATATTGAACTGGTTTCAAAAAGATATTACACTTAACATGATTCTACCAATTGCTGTGAGATTATTGATCTGCTTAATTATATCACCATAATCTATCAATTCCTCAGTTATAACAGAACACAGGTAACTGAATTTTCCATATATTTCAGTGTATCTCCTTCCATATCCAATGTGGGAGTTTTATCTGTACCAGAGTTTATCTGTCTCTCGTCAGCATAAAAGGACCACTGCCGAGTGCCGCGCGTCCTCTGTGCTTAAGCAGTGTTTTCCGCTAACAGCTAGCTGGAGCTGCTACCATGACTTCAAGGCTTGTGAGAGGTCTGTCTGGCTGACTGACTGGCCAGAACGTCAGTTTCTCCTCATCTTTGGTGGTGAGAGCAACAGGTCTCTCCATGGAAAATACATTTTGGGGGAAATGGCTGATATTGAGGGGGACAAAAACTAAAATGGTGTGGTAAAATACGGGTTAAAGTAGCATCTGTGATACTTTCCATTACAACTAACTAGCTAGCTCAGACCATGGTGCAGCACGGTCATGCTTACAGTTATGCAATAAACGAGTTGCACACATTTTTTTTGTTCCTGCAAGGTAGACCTTGTGTTTACTAGGATTGATCTGGTTTTATTTCTCCCCGAGGGGAGTGGACCGATCCCGGAGGTACTGCAATACCGGGCCGATCCGCGGCAAAGGTGGAGCAAGCCCCTAGCACTTCGCCATGGTCCAAAAATCAGATTAATATCGTTGATCCCACATGGGGATCGTATCAGATATTAAGCTGATAAGAACAGATACTACACTTTGATCTTAGCCAAAAGGCCGAGAAGCGATAAAAAGCTTGGGGAAGCATCAGACCACATCACTTTTATTGCATGAAGCAACGGGTGACCTATTGACGGCCACAAGAGCACCATAAGATAGCGTTATCCATTGTGTTGTGTCCCTCTTGCTCTCAGTGGTCCTACAGACCCTCAGACCCAGACCTTTAATACATGTGAAGTATGGTACAACCCACTCAGGACCACAAGGACACCAGAGAAGGTTAAGTTCTATATTGAACTGGTTTCAAAAAGATATTACACTTAACATGATTCTACCAATTGCTGTGAGATTATTGATCTGCTTAATTATATCACCATAATCTATCAATTCCTCAGTTATAACAGAACACGTAACTGAATTTTCCATATATTTCAGTGTATCTCCTTCCATATCCAATGTGGGAGTTTTATCTGTACCAGAGTTTATCTGTCTCTCGTCAGCATAAAAGGACCACTGCCGAGTGCCGCGCGTCCTCTGTGCTTAAGCAGTGTTTTCCGCTAACAGCTAGCTGGAGCTGCTACCATGACTTCAAGGCTTGTGAGAGGTCTGTCTGGCTGACTGACTGGCCAGAACGTCAGTTTCTCCTCATCTTTGGTGGTGAGAGCAACAGGTCTCTCCATGGAAAATACATTTTGGGGGAAATGGCTGATATTGAGGGGGACAAAAACTAAAATGGTGTGGTCAAATACGGGTTAAAGTAGCATCTGTGATACTTTCCATTACAACTAACTAGCTAGCTCAGACCATGGTGCAGCACGGTCATGCTTACAGTTATGCAATAAACGAGTTGCACACATTTTTTTTGTTCCTGCAAGGTAGACCTTGTGTTTACTAGGATTGATCTGGTTTTATTTCTCCCCGAGGGGAGTGGACCGATCCCGGAGGTACTGCAATACCGGGCCGATCCGCGGCAAAGGTGGAGCAAGCCCCTAGCACTTCGCCATGGTCCAAAAATCAGATTAATATCGTTGATCCCACATGGGGATCGTATCAGATATTAAGCTGATAAGAACAGATACTACACTTTGATCTTAGCCAAAAGGCCGAGAAGCGATAAAAAGCTTGGGGAAGCATCAGACCACATCACTTTTATTGCATGAAGCAACGGGTGACCTATTGACGGCCACAAGAGCACCATAAGATAGCGTTATCCATTGTGTTGTGTCCCTCTTGCTCTGAGTGGTCCTACAGACCCTCAGACCCAGACCTTTAATACATGTGAAGTATGGTACAACCCACTCAGGACCACAAGGACACCAGAGAAGGTTAAGTTCTATATTGAACTGGTTTCAAAAAGATATTACACTTAACATGATTCTACCAATTGCTGTGAGATTATTGATCTGCTTAATTATATCACCATAATCTATCAATTCCTCAGTTATAACAGAACACAGGTAACTGAATTTTCCATATATTTCAGTGTATCTCCTTCCATATCCAATGTGGGAGTTTTATCTGTACCAGAGTTTATCTGTCTCTCGTCAGCATAAAAGGACCACTGCCGAGTGCCGCGCGTCCTCTGTGCTTAAGCAGTGTTTTCCGCTAACAGCTAGCTGGAGCTGCTACCATGACTTCAAGGCTTGTGAGAGGTCTGTCTGGCTGACTGACTGGCCAGAACGTCAGTTTCTCCTCATCTTTGGTGGTGAGAGCAACAGGTCTCTCCATGGAAAATACATTTTGGGGGAAATGGCTGATATTGAGGGGGACAAAAACTAAAATGGTGTGGTCAAATACGGGTTAAAGTAGCATCTGTGATACTTTCCATTACAACTAACTAGCTAGCTCAGACCATGGTGCAGCACGGTCATGCTTACAGTTATGCAATAAACGAGTTGCACACATTTTTTTTGTTCCTGCAAGGTAGACCTTGTGTTTACTAGGATTGATCTGGTTTTATTTCTCCCCGAGGGGAGTGGACCGATCCCGGAGGTACTGCAATACCGGGCCGATCCGCGGCAAAGGTGGAGCAAGCCCCTAGCACTTCGCCATGGTCCAAAAATCAGATTAATATCGTTGATCCCACATGGGGATCGTATCAGATATTAAGCTGATAAGAACAAATGGATCTGGAAATAGAAAGGTTGATAATTTGCATTAAATATGTAAAGTTAATAATTTGTATTAAATATGTACAATTGTACATACAATGTTGGTTCTGAAGTGAAAGTTGACATTGTGAATTAGAGGGTTAGTACTGTCGGTGACCCGTTATGTGTTCGATGTAGATTTTCCTGCTCCATCCAATCACGTCACTTACACACAGTTTTCTGAAGAGCTTTAGGTACTGCTTTGATGCCAGCCGTCTCATTAGTCTTTCATTTTTGGGGTCGTAGGCCCCCAGAGGTCCCACAATAAAGGCCTCAACACTCACTCTGTCATAGTTCTGTCTGAGTTCACTTGCTAGGTCTCTGTATTTTGTTTCCTTTGCAGTTCTGGCTGCGCTGAAAGCATCCTCCCCATTTTCGAAAGGGCAGGTAATGTCTACAATTATTACTTCTCTGTGTTTCACTATCACTAGGTCGGGTCTCCCATTATCTTGAACTCCTGGGATGCGTTGGTTGGCTCGTAGTATTTGCCAGTTCCGTCCCACTGCTGCTCTGCGGACTCGGTCAACCAGCTTGTTGTGTCTCTGTTGCATAGCGTCTGCATGTCTCATGCAGTGGTTGATAACATGTGGCAGGGTTTCTTGTCGGAAGTGGCACCTCCTGCATTGTCGGTTGTTCTGACCGTGTCGCCGCGCACCGTTGAGGGGTAGGAGGTTGAGTCTGGCTTTGTGGATGAACCTCCAGTCAGCGAAGGTCGTAAAACTGCCATCGCGGAGGAATGAAGATGAGGCCCTTTCTTTCGCTACCAACTTCATGACTTTGCCTTGGTCAGGCTTCCCGTGCAGTGCAGCATCTCGGCGTTCTCGCATTTGGTTTCTTATTGTGGATGCGATTTTCCTTCTGCTGGTACTGTTGAGGGTGATGTCGTTAGCTGATATGCGGATATTTTCATCATTGTCAATGGACCACTTGACTTCAAGGCGGCCTGAGGCTTCGCGTGTTTTGGACCATAGTGTCTGATGGTCTCCTGCTCTGTTGTTCAGCTCTTCTTTTGATAGGAACTGACATGCATCAGCCATGGATGGATCTCTCTGTGTTCTTCGGGCAGCAATGGCTTGTACGTCAATCTCGGCGATTTCTTTTAGAGCGTGATCTCTTGAGGTGAGGAGTTTGAAGGCGGAGTCTATAAGGAAAATGTCGGAGTCCTCAGCTGCTAAGGGGATTGCACAGGAACCGGTGCTGCTGCTGCCGTAGAGGTATTCATTTGATGCACGTACTTGGAGGTAGAGGGTGTTCTTTATCAGCGGTTTGAGGGCGTTGTCGAGTCGGATCCAATCTGTTTTCCTCAGTTGCCAAGTGCGCTGTTCATATACTGTAGCTGGAAGAACAAATGTTTTGAGGGCATCTAGACGCTGCCATGGTGCGAGTTTACTGGTTAGTATCTTTGTCCCGAGGTTTATGAATTCGTTGATTGATGTGGCACTTGGGAGTAGGTGGAAGCCCACTGGCTTGCCTAGAAATGTTGTGGGTTCACCGTCTCTTCTTGTTGTGATTTGTTGCTCTCGGATGCTGAAGACCGTTTCTCTTGTTCCTCTCGGGATTCTTCCAGAAAGGTGAATGGTGGAACACTTTGTTGGGTTGATGGTGAGTCCTAGTTCTTCGCAGGTGATCACAGCTACATCGATGAGATTTTGGAGGTGCTCTGGGTTGCGAGCTATGAGGGTAATGTCATCTGCATATGTCAGACATGGGTGTGGATGTAGGTGGTCTTGTTGGCGGCCTGTTTGAGTGATGTTGTGAAGGAGTGACTCAATGGCTATGTTAAATAGTAGGCCGCTTATGGGGCACCCCTGTCTTACTCCACACTGTACTGGGATTTCTGTGGATTCACCCTCTGTGGTTAAGAATTTTGTAGTGCATTGTGAGAGAAGATCTGTTGCAATTCTTACGAACTCCTCCCCTGCTCCAAGTCTTTCTAGTGTTGCGCTAATTATTGGGTGAGGGACAGACCCATATGCGTCCGAAAGATCTAAGAATGCAACGCACGCATCTTGTTGTTCACGTCTTGCTTTGTCCATGTAGTGTTGCAGGAGGTAGTTGTGCTCCAATACACCATCTGTAGGGAGAGAACACTTCTGCCCTGGGTTGAGGATGTTGTTGTCGATGCACCAGGTCCGAAGGCGAGTAGCTAGGCTTCCTGTGTAGAGTTTGTAGATGGTGTTGCAGAGAGTTATGTTCCTCCAGTTAGTAATTTAGTTGGGGTCTCCGTTCTTTGGAATCAGTATTGAAAGGGAGGATTTCCACTGGTTTGGTATTTGTTTTGCTGAGAGGCAGATGTTGAAGATACCAGTTAGGACTCTGCATCCTGGGTCTGCTTTCTTCCATTGGCGGTAGGAGATTCCATCCTGTCCGGGGGACGTGTTTTCTGCTGAATTAACCTGCAACGCACGCATCTTGTTGTTCACGTCTTGCTTTGTCCATGTAGTGTTGCAGGAGGTAGTTGTGCTCCAATACACCAGCTGTAGGGAGAGAACACTTCTGCCCTGGGTTGAGGATGTTGTTGTCGATGCACCAGGTCTGAAGGCGAGTAGCTAGGCTTCCTGTGTAGAGTTTGTAGATGGTGTTGCAGAGAGTTATGTTCCTCCAGTTAGTAATTTGGTTGGGGTCTCCGTTCTTTGGAATCAGTATTGAAAGGGAGGATTTCCACTGGTTTGGTATTTGTTTTGCTGAGAGGCAGATGTTGAAGATACCAGTTAGGACTCTGCATCCTGGGTCTGCTTTCTTCCATTGGCGGTAGGAGATTCCATCCTGTCCGGGGGACGTGTTTTCTGCTGAATTAACCTTTTGCTCGACCTCGCGCGTGGAGAAGTGCGTCAGGTCAACCGTTGGTTGATTTTCTGGTGGTTGTGGCAGGGTGTCTACCGCATGTTGGTTCCCTTGTCGCTCTCTCATTCGTTGGGTGAAGTGGTCTTCGATGATATTCTTGGGTATCTGGCACCTTTCTCCTTCACCTGACGTGATGAGTCGGACTGCTCTCCGTCTGTTGGACCGGTATATGCGCTGAATGACTTTGCAATCGGTGACATCAACTGGGTTTCTTGGGCGCTGTCGTCGATTCAGATCGATCCCGTTGTCTTCTTGAACTCTTTCTGTAATTCTGGCCAGCAGGTCTTCAAAAGCATTCCAGTTTGGCGTTCGCAATAGTTCATTAATTTCTGGATAGAACTCTTCTAGTAACCATCGTTGTTCCGCAGGGTCAGGTTCAATCAGTGGTTGATCTTCTTGTGGTGCTTCTTCATTTATTGATACTTCGGGAGATGGTTGAGGTGTTAATGGGCTTGCGGAGTCTGTGATCCTTCAGAGTCTGCTTGTGATGGAAGGTTGTTGTTGGGTGTCGATTGTGTGGACCTTACACCGTGTTCTTGGGATGGGGTTCTTGCTCGGCGGAGGAGATCTTGGGAGCCTTGGTTCTCGGGTTCATTTACTATGGGATCTTCATCTTCTGGGTTTTCGTGGTTCCTTGCATGTATTGAGTTGGTAGAATCATTGGCTGCTTGTTCATCGATTATCAACCTTCCTTCGCTATCTGTTGAGCTTACGGTACTTGCGGTTGGAGAGGGCGGTTGGCTCCTTAGTGGCAGGGGTGATAATGCTCGTTCCTCATGAACATTCTGTGGTGGTGGCGATTCTGCTTCATTGTCTGCCGGGTTATTGCCATTCCTTGGGGGTGTGTTCTCCGCCCTTCGTCGTAGGTTTTCTCGCTTATGTTTGTTAGTGTGATTTTTAAGCCCCTGTTTTGTTGAGCAGGAGAAATCACATGTGAGGCATTGAAAAGGTTGAATAACTGGTTCATTTCGGATCCGTTGGCTAGCTGGGCACCTTGCATTGTGGGTGGTTGGGTGATATCCAAGTTGTGCGCGACAGCCTGCACATGTTTGGCGCTTTTCTTCTATTCTAATTTCATGGCATTCAAGAAGGTGTCGTTCTAAAGATTGTCGTTGATTTGACCATAATATGGAGGTACTTTTCCATGTGCAGCCACGTTCAGTGCAGAGGTAGAGGGGTGGGGAAGGGAACCAGAGATAGAGAGTTGTGCCTTCTCGGTGTGGTTGTCTGTCTGGGTCTAGTTCTTCTTCATTAATTTGAGCCAGTACAGTCTCTTCGTCACTGCTGCCAAAACTTGTCTGGTCTCCGCTGGGTATTAGGTCCTCGACTGGTATTTCTCTTGATAGGAAGAAGTCATGGACATCGTCTCCTTCGCTTGGGCTTCCTTCTGAGTGTGTAGGTGTGGGCCTCCACACCTGGGGAGTCCTGTTGGCCTGGGTGAGGGGGGGAGGTGAGGGCGTACTCATGTGACTTTCGGGGTCATTATCCATTGTTATTGATGTCCATAATGTGTCTACTGTTGCCAGAAGTACCTCTCTTGTTGAGGTGGAGACAGTTAACCCTACTGCCTGTTTGTAGTACCTCTCTTCTTATTGAGGTGGGGACAGTCCACCCTACTGCCTACATGCGGTACCTCTCTTGTTGAGGTGGGCACCGTCAACCCTACTGCCAGCAATACGTCCTCTCTTGTTGAGGTGGGGGCTGTCAACCTTATTGCCAGGAGTACCTCTCTTGTTGAGGAGGGGACAGTCAATCCTACTGCCAGCTTGCAGTACTTCCCTCGTTGGGGTGGGGACAGTCAACCCAACTGCCGACATGCGGTACCTCTCTTGTTGAGGTGGGGACCGTCAACCCTACTGCCAGCATGTAGTACCTCTCTTGTTGAGGTGGGGACAGTCAACCCTACTGTCAGCAGTACCTCTCTTGTTGAGGTGGGGACAATCAACCCTACTGCCAGCATGCAGTACCTCTCTTGTTGAGGTGGGGACCGTCAACCCTACTGCCAACATGCAGTACCCCTCTTGTTGAGGTGGGGACAGTCGACCCTACTGCTAGCGGTTTACTCAACTTATCAATTTGTAAACTTTAAAACAGGCGTATCTTTAACACCTTACGAGCGGCCTATGCGGTTTATTTATGTGTACCGCCCAGCGGGGTGTTTTTAGCCAAAATAGGGCTGTTTACGTGATCATTTTCATGCCTAAATAAGACCCAGAACGTAAAACAAGTATCTATCCCTGAAAGGGCATAAACAGAGCTTTCGAATGACACCATAACGATCCTTGTATGATGGATAGTTTTCTTGCAATAACCGTGCAACGCGAGTGCAAAAAGCAGGTAATTCGGTACTTTCGGTACATAATTGAGTATGTAGCGAGTGAGAGAGGGAGGAGGGAGCTGAGATTTGTGTCAGTAGGTTCGCCGCGGTGGTCTGGAGCAGTCATACGCTCGCTAGTCTCCTGCCACCACTTGTCTCTCTCTCTCAGCCACATTACGTGCTGAAATTGCCACTCGAGTTATGTCGAGCGCCGCCACATAGTCCAGCTTTATTTAACTCGACTTAAGTGGTGGGCCTCTTTTTAAGGGTTAAAACTGATATTTTCTTTCAGTAAGGAACATGCAAAACAATTTTATCTCTATTAATAGTTTCAGTACAACTATTGGTTTTACAAGATGTCTCCTTTACGTAGAGCAAATACGGTTAATTGAAATGTGGGAATTGTGATTGTTAGTGAATGAACTGTAGTTACTTTAAATATCGAAAAATTAAGATGTTGATCTACTATGGTAGTGGTAAGATTTGTGTTCTTTGTAAAGGGTTGTCTTTGTGTTTTCCAACGCTGTAAAATGCTATCACTTAATAAGTATTATTATTATTATTATTATTAGTATACAGTATACTGACTTATGCTGCAGAGACTCTGGGAGCTAATTAATTGATGGATAGTAGGCAGGACTACAAGGGCATGAGAACGGCTGGGTATTAGTGTCCTTATGGCTCTCAATGCTGAGGCTTAATAAGGAAAATTAAGGTGGGGATAAATAGGGTAGTGAATGTGTTAACCCCTACTAGGTTATGTCTGCAACATAGGTCAGGAAGAAATTGCACACATTATTGAGCTATTAATAGACACTCCACCAGCTTGTCTGAAAATTGCACATACATATAATAATGGGTTAGTTTGTGATGCCTGTTCTAGACTATGGAAAATACTGTTAGGTACACAATAATAAGGAGGGGATTGGAAAATTAAGTATATGAATTGTTACATAAGACACATACAAGATTATTATTATGGTTAATTATCCAAGAAGGCAACAATAGCAATAGTAGGCCTATATCGAAAATAATATAACTAGTGCAGACTTATGCACAATACTAGAAGATATATCTGAAAGTTCCTTTTAGCAAGGTTTAGTATTGAAGTCAGTATTATATTACTTAGGATTAGTAGTGAATGAATATTTTAAGTAAATATTGGGTATAATGTGCCTGAAAGCTGTGGCCCTTCTGATGTTTTAAACACAGATAACGTATATGGTAGAGGTCCACCTACTCAGGGTGACTATTATAATATCAGAAAACGTATATGGTAGAGGTCCACCTACTCAGGGTGACTATTATAATATCAGAAAACGTATATGGTAGAGGTCCACCTACTCAGGGTGACTATTATAATATCAGAAAATGTATATGTTAGAGGTCCACGTTCTCAGGGTGACAATTATAATACCATAGCTTGGCTTATTCCTTTAGCTAGTGAAAAGGAGAAAATCATACACACTGACAGTAATAACATAAGAACATAAGAACATAAGAAAATGGGAGTCTGCAGAAAGCCGATTGGCCTAAGCAAGGCAGATCCCTGTCCCACACAACCCCAAATCAATTACAAAGCCCAATTATAGGCTCAACACTCTAATACCCTGAGGATCATCCTACCAAAAACGGTTAGAGATTAACGCAGGATTATGGGGGTCTGCAGAGCGCTGATTGGCCCAACCCGGCTGATCCCCCTTCACACCCAACCCTTCTCGTCCATATGCTTATCCAATTTTATCTTAAAGCTCCCTACAGTTTTAGATCCCACTATAGCACTTGGTAGTCCATTCCACCCATCTACAACTCTGTTACCAAACCAATATTTGCCTATATCTTTTCTGAAACGAAATTTATCTAATTTGAAACCATTGGTACGAGTTCTTTCGCTATCACTGAGCTTTAGTACATTTGTCATGTCCCCTTTGTTAATCCCACTAACCCACTTGAACACCTCTATCATATCCCCTCTAACTCTGCGTCTCTCTAACGAATGTAAACCTAATTTCTTCAACCTTTCTTCATACGGAAGATTTCTAATATTATGGATCATTTTTGTCATTCTACGCTGTACTCTCTCCAATGAATCTATGTCCATTCTGTAATAAGGACACCAAAATTGGACAGCATAATCCATATGGGGTCTCACTAATGACAAGTAAAGTTTTAAGATAACATCAGCAGTTCTGTTACTCACACTCCTAGAGATGAACCCGAGAATCCTGTTTGCCTTATTACGAACGCCTATACACTGTTTTCTAGGCTTCAAATCATTGCTAACAAACACACCTAGATCTTTCTCGCAGTCTGAATTTTCTAATTCTAAATTAGCTAGTTTATATTTAACATTTGTTTGCATCTTCCCTATCTTTAATACCTTGCATTTGTCAATGTTAAACTTCATCTGCCAATTTACTGACCATTCATGTAAGGTATCTAGATCCCTTTGGAGGCACTCTATATCGCTATCTGAATCAATTGATCTCCCCATTTTAGTATCGTCTGCGAATTTACTTATCCTACTAGTTATACCTAAATCTAGGTCATTTATGTATATAAGAAACAACAGGGGACCTAATACCGATCCCTGGGGGACACCACTTTTGACTGCTCCCCACTCTGACTTGGTACCATTTATGCTGACTCTCTGTTTCCTACCAATTAGCCATGACCTAATCCATCCCAACAACGCCCCACCTATTCCATGTGCCTCAACCTTTCTCATCAATCTCTCATGAGGGACTCTGTCGAAAGCTTTACTGAAATCTAAATATATAATATCGTATGCCTTGTCATTATCTACTGCTTCATATACCTCTGAGAAAAAACTAAGCAAATTAGTAAGGCAAGAACGTCCCTGTGTGAATCCATGCTGAGAAGAATTGATTAAGTTAAATGTTTCTAAGTGGTTTCTCATTTTCCTAGCAATAATTGACTCTAGTAGCTTTCCTATGATTGAAGTGAGACTAATGGGACGGTAATTGGATGCTATTGATTTATCACCTTTTTTGAAAATCGGAACTACATTTGCAAGCTTCCAAGCTTCTGGAACTATACCTGTTTCTAATGAATTGTTAAAAAGAAATGTTAATGGGTAACTTAACTCATCTCTGCATTCTTTTAATACTCTGGCATATACCTCATCGGGACCAGGCGATTTCTGAGGTTTCAGTCTGTCAATTTCCTTAAGCACATCATTTCTACTTATAGTAACCGTACTTAACCTATTTTCTATACTATCTCTATACACCTTACGGACTTCTGGAATCTGTGCCAAATTTTCATTAGTGAAAACGGATAGAAACTGACTATTTAATGTACTGCACATTTCTAAATCACTTTCTGTCATTTCTCCTATCGAAGTTTTAAGGGGGCCTATTTTATCTCTAACTTTAGATTTATATAGCTGGTAAAAAGCCTTAGGGTTATTTTTTGAGTCATTGGCTATCCTGATTTCATAATTTCTTTTGTCTGTCCTTATACATTTTTTAACCTCTCTTGATAGATTCTGATAGTAAGCAAGTAGGTGAATTTCGCCTTTCTTTATTTTTCGATATATTCCTCTCTTTTTTCCTAGAAGGTCTAATAGTCTATTATTCATCCATTTGGGTTGGTTCTGTGTTGATCTAAATTTTCTTTTGGGGATATATTTATTTTGCGCATTGTGGAGTGAAGAAATAAAATTATTATATGTAGCTGTCAAATTATCCTGAGTTAAGACAGGTATCTGAGAGAGAGTATGTTCATTAGCGCACCTGGGTCCACTTAATAGTTTAACCATAGGATCGACTCTTAAGGCTCGTCTTAATCCACCATAATTGGCTTTTCTGAAATCTGGGATAAGTGTCGTATTCTCTTTAGCCTTTCCTGTCCATTGTATGTTAAAATAAATTGATTTATGATCACTATTTCCTAGTTGGTCTCCTATCTCTACATTATTTATCATTTGTTCATTATTACTGAGAACTAAATCGAGGATATTATTACCTCTAGTAGGCGAGTCTATGAATTGAAATAAAAAACTATCCTGTACCGCCTCAATAAACTCTGTTGAATCTGAGTCGCCGATTTGATGCTGCCAATCAATATTCGGAAAATTGAAATCCCCTATAATACACACATTGCTAAACCTTGATGCTATTTTCACTTCCTGCCATAAAGCTGTACCTTCGTTTCTACTCATATTTGGTGGTCTATAAATAACTCCAATAATTATGGTCTCACTACCTTCGCTAACCTCAACCCAAACACTTTCGTTATCAGTATTTAGTCTAATACCTGATTTAATACAGCTTTTTAAAGAACTCCTGACAAACACTGCTATTCCGCCGCCCCTCCTACTTGTTCGGTCGCGTTTAAACAAACTATATCCTGGTATATGGAATTCTGCTAAAAAATGTCTTGATTCTGTATTAATCCATGTTTCAGTCAGTGCTATAATGTCTATATTTTCGTTGCTAACAAGTGCTCTAAGTTCATCCATTTTGTTACATAAACTCCTACAGTTTGTATAATATAATCGCAATGAATTTATTTTACTGGTATCGGATTTACCTTTATTTCTAACTGAATTCCCATCTTCTGTTACACCTTTAATATTTCTACTAGCAGTACAATTAAAATCCTGTGACTGATATTTTCTATTCCTATCTGATGTACCAGTACGGCAATTTACCCTATCTAGACAATTATTCTTACTCATATTCTCAGGCTTTATTTTCAGCGAAACCCCGCGACAATCCTATCTATTGACCTAGCTAAATTTGCCACCCCTAGCCGAGAAAGATGAACCCCGTCCTGTGCGTACAACTGAAATAATTATAACGTGAAATAATTACAATTCAAACGTTAATTTCTATTGACTTTGGGCTACAACGAATATATATAATGCTAATTAGTAGTAAAAGGGCGAAATTAGTAAATTATTGATTTCTTGAGTTAAAGAACTTGAACACACTTAGGGAGACAGAAGGGCATATATGCACTACTTCCTGGTCGCTTGTTTCGTTTTAGTCCGTTAACAAATTAGTTAATTAAATTGCAGATGCACACGCAATTATTTTAACTTAATGATAATACATACATTTATGAGGGATAACAACAAAATACTATTTTACACTGAAATTGTAACCAGCAGTTTTTATGTTACATAATTATTGAGTATATTCAAGGCTGGTGTGCTTGTTGAACTGAATGTGTTGTTGGTCTGTTATTCCTTGTCAGTTAACAGCATGCAAAACTATTGTTATCTCTATTAGTAGTTTCAGTACAACTATAAGTTTTACAAGATGTCTCCTTTACATAGAACAAACACAGTTAATTGGAATGTGGGAATTGTGATTGTTAGTGAATGAACTGTAGTTACTTTTAATATTGAAAAAATAACACGTTCTTCTACTATGGTAAAGGTAATTAGGACTTGTGTTCTTTGTAAAGGGTTGTCTTTGTGTTTACCAACACTGTAAAATGTTATAACCTAATATTATTGTTATTATTATTATTATTATTATTATTATTATTATTATTATACAGTATACTGACTTATGATGCAGAGACTCTGGGAGCTAATTAATTGGGGGATAATAGGCAGGACTGCAAGGGCATAAGAACGGTTGAGTACTAGTGTCCTTATGGCTCTCAATGTTGAGGCTTAATGAGGGAAAATTATGGTGGGGATGAATAGGGTAGTGAATGTGTTAACTCCTACTAGATTATGTCTGCAATATAGGTCAGGAGGAATTTGTACACATTATTAAGCTCTTAATAGACACATCACCAGCTTGTTTGAAAATTGCTCATACATAAGATAATGTGTTAGTTTGTAGTGCCTGTTATAGAGTATGATAAATATGTTAGGTACACAATAATAATAAGGAGGGGATTGGAAAATTAGGTATCTGAATTGTTACATAAAACACATATAGGATTATTATTAATATGGTTAATTAGCCAAGAAGGCAGTAATAGCAATGGTAGGCCTATATCGGAAATAATATAACTAGTGTAGACTTATGCACAATACTAGAGGATATATCTGAAAGTTCCTTTTAGCGAGATTTAATACTGAAGTCAGTATTATATTACCTACTTAGGATTGGTAATGAGTTAATGTTTTAGGTAAATATTGGGTATAATGTACCTGAAAGCTGTAGCCCTTCTGATACTTTATACACAGAAAATGTATATGGCAGAGGTCCACCTACTCAGGGTGACTATTATATTATCAGAAAACGTATATGGTAAAGGTCCACCTACTTAGGGTGACTATTATAATATCGTAGCTTGGATTATTTCTTTAGCTTAGTGAAGAGGAGAAAATCATAAACACGGACAGTAATAACGTGAAATAATTACAATTCAAATGTTAGTTTCTGTTGAATTTGGGCTACAACGATTATTTATAATGCTAAGTATCCCCTCGGACAACAGGTAAAGGGGCGAAACTAGTAAATTATTGGTTTGTTGAGTTAAAGGATGTGATCACACTTAGGTAGACAGAAGAGCATATATGCACTACTTCCTGGTCGCTTGTGTCCTTTTAGTCTGTTAAAAATTAATTAATTAAACTGCAGGTGCACACACACAATTATCTTAACTTAATGGTAGTACATACATTTATGAGGGACAACAACAATATGCTATTTTACCCTGAAATTATAACCAACATTTTGATGTTACATAATTATTGGGTGTATTCAAGGCTGGTGTAATTGTTGAACTGAATGTGTTGTTGGTCTGTTAATTATTACTTGTAATTTAAATATTATGCATACAACCTTATCAAGTTATCAAGTTATCAAGTTATAAGCAACAACTATATATAAAGGTTAGTGTAGTAGTGGTGTGTGGTATTGTATGGTGGTTTTGTTGTTGTGTGATAGTGGGCCAAGCGACCGTTGGGGGAACGGATTAGCGCCTGGTGACTGGGGTTACACTTAGTTACACTTAGTTGTATTCCGTCCGTTAGTGACACAGTTGAGCTGGGGCTCCACTGCGACCAGGCAGCTCCCCCTCTTCCACTCTCCATTCCAGAAGTCGGTTGGAGTTGGTGCTGGGGTATCCTGGTGTTGGTGGCCGGTCCGGTATTTTGGCCAGCCACATGTCCAAGTGTTTCTTGAAGGTGTCTGGAGACACCCCGGTTATGTTCCTGAGAGGGGCTGGTATACAGTTGAACAGTCTGGTTCCATTGTATGTAAAGCTGTGATGGATCAGGGATTTGATTTTTTGTGTTGATCCCGGCGTAGTCCTCACATAGCACAGCCTCCCTCGCCTTTGGTGCTGAGTCTCTTGGATGTTTGGGTTTGGTACCTTTTTTTCCAAAATCTTCCAGACGTAGATGATGATGTATCTCTCCCTACGTCTTTGAAGTGAGTACAGCTGCAGCTCCTTAAGTCTCTCCCAGTAGTTAAAGTGTTGAAACCCATGGATTTTACTGGTGAATGTCCTCTGGGTGGCTTCAATTTCTGTTATTTCTCCTACTTTTTGGGGAGACCAGAGCTGGGAGCAGTACTCCAGTCGTGGTAGGACCAGTGACTTCCACAATGTTAGCATACACCTCTCATTTCTTGTGTGGAAGGTTCTCAGGATCCAGCCTGCTATTTGTTTTGCTGTTGTTGTGGCTTTGGTAATATGCTGGGAAAAAGTGGCGTCACTGCTCATATTTACTCCCAAGTCCTTCACTGTGTCCTTGGCGGTAATTTCTTGCTGTCCGCTTTTGTAGTTGGTGTCGTTTTGTAGTGCTCTCTTGTTCCCGTACCTTAGAAGCTCGAACTTCTATTATTCTTATTACACCCAATTAACACTATATTGCGCTGTTATTTTGCACAACCACGCTATGCAAGGCACTAATATATTGTTTGTCAAGGTAACTATAATAAATAATTGCCTGTGACTATATTTATTCGTGCAGAAATTGTGGTTGTCACTATAGTGGGGTTGTGGGAGTGGTTGTTTATGCTATTACTGGCCTAGGAAGGGTCAAGGCTGCTTGACCACCACACTCATACACACAATCTTTGATTTTAAACACTTTTCACTGTGTTATACCAAGGCCACCTAGAGTACCAGGCCGTGTCGACCATTCTGTGACGTAGGCAATGGGGTGCTACATCCACTGCCCGCGCTCTGTCCCCATTTTATAAATACTCTCTTTTATTCTTTTCTCTGTTAAATTTTAGATTAACGTACAAACAAATTATATATTTTACGTTTAAGGTGTACGCAAAACCATTATCTACCTATATCTTACTTTATTATACTCTATATTATGATACCGATATCATAACAACATGTTTTGGTTATTTCTTGCATATGACTTATACCTTGAACAAGTAGTTGTACAAGATTAAAACTTATTATAAGTATATCTCATTACTTTGTTATATTGGAGTAAAATAAAACACAATGATATATACATTACTATATTATATACAAAGACATAAACACAATGATATATACATTACTATATTATATACAAAGACATAAACAACCTTACTGAAGAGCCAATTTACGTGACATCCAATATTATTCCTGAACAAATATATATAAGTAACTTAATTATATACTATATGTATGAAGATGAACAATATATTTACTGTAACACACACACACTCACACACACACACACACACACATACACACACACGATATCATATTATATACTATGCAATACAGTACACATTATCTATTTCTCTAGGGTTTGAAGCTTTCTCTTCACGCCTACATTCTTATTAGCTCTGTTAGCTGTTGGGATATTATTTTCTTTAGCACAGTAATTATTTAAAATTGCATTTGTTGAAGCATATACCACCATACTTTCTATTGTTTCGGTGCTATGACCATTTTCACAGATATCACTAGGGAACAGGAGATCAGCATCTGCTAAAGCCGTAACTGTGAGGTGTGTTGCTATATTTCTTTGGCTAGTAGCATTGCGAAAGGCAGGAAGCTTAGCAAGTTTGTTAATTACAATATAGTTATACATAAGAACATAAGAAAATGGGAGTCCGCAGAAAGCCGATTGGCCCAAGCAAGGCAGATCCCTGTCCCACACAACCCCAAATCAATTACAAAGTCCAATTATAGGCTCAACACTCTAATACCCTGAGGATCATCTTACCAAAACGGTTACAGATTAACGCAGGATTATGGGGGTCTGCAGAGCGCTGATTGGCCCAACCCGGCTGATCCCCCTTCACACCCAACCCTTCTCGTCCATATGCTTATCCAATTTTATCTTAAAGCTCCCTACAGTTTTAGATCCCACTATAGCACTTGGTAGTCCATTCCACCCATCTACAACTCTGTTACCAAACCAATATTTGCCTATATCTTTTCTGAAACGAAATTTATCTAATTTGAAACCATTGGTACGAGTTCTTTCGCTATCACTGAGCTTTAGTACATCTGTCATGTCCCCTTTGTTAATCCCACTAACCCACTTGAACACCTCTATCATATCCCCTCTAACTCTGCGTCTCTCTAACGAATGTAAACCTAATTTCTTCAACCTTTCTTCATACGGAAGATTTCTAATATTATGGATAATTTTTGTCATTCTACGCTGTACTCTCTCCAATGAATCTATGTCCATTCTGTAATAAGGACACCAAAATTGGACAGCATAATCCATATGGGGTCTCACTAATGACAAGTAAAGTTTTAAGATAACATCAGCAGTTCTGTTACTCACACTCCTAGAGATGAACCCGAGAATCCTGTTTGCCTTATTACGAACGCCTATACACTGTTTTCTAGGCTTCAAATCATTGCTAACAAACACACCTAGATCTTTCTCGCAGTCTGAATTTTCTAATTCTAAATTAGCTAGTTTATATTTAACATTTGTTTGCATCTTCCCTATCTTTAATACCTTGCATTTGTCAATGTTAAACTTCATCTGCCAATTTACTGACCATTCATGTAAGGTATCTAGATCCCTTTGGAGGCACTCTATATCGCTATCTGAATCAATTGATCTCCCCATTTTAGTATCGTCTGCGAATTTACTTATCCTACTAGTTATACCTAAATCTAGGTCATTTATGTATATAAGAAACAACAGGGGACCTAATACCGATCCCTGGGGGACACCACTTTTGACTGCTCCCCACTCTGACTTGGTACCATTTATGCTGACTCTCTGTTTCCTACCAATTAGCCATGACCTAATCCATCCCAACAACGCCCCACCTATTCCATGTGCCTCAACCTTTCTCATCAATCTCTCATGAGGGACTCTGTCGAAAGCTTTACTGAAATCTAAATATATAATATCGTATGCCTTGTCATTATCTACTGCTTCATATACCTCTGAGAAAAAACTAAGCAAATTAGTAAGGCAAGAACGTCCCTGTGTGAATCCATGCTGAGAAGAATTGATTAAGTTAAATGTTTCTAAGTGGTTTCTCATTTTCCTAGCAATAATTGACTCTAGTAGCTTTCCTATGATTGAAGTGAGACTAATGGGACGGTAATTGGATGCTATTGATTTATCACCTTTTTTGAAAATCGGAACTACATTTGCAAGCTTCCAAGCTTCTGGAACTATACCTGTTTCTAATGAATTGTTAAAAAGTTGCCCTCTGACCCCTGACCTGTGCGGACGTCCCCAGTGACCTCTAGTGAACCGGTTTACCCTTAGTGAGGTCCTAGTGAACTTTCTTAGTGATGGCTGTTGTTGATGAGTCTGCTGTCTCCTCCCATACTCTCCAGCTTTGTCTTGCTTTGCAAGAAAGACTGGAGAGTGTGGAGCAGGAGATTCAGTGTCTCAAAGATGAAAATTTGGCCTTGAGACTAGCTATGGCGGAAAAGAAGTGTGAGGCTACCGGAAGTGTTCCCAGAGATCGTGAAGCCCCTTGGAAAGTGGTGTCAACCAGTGCAACGGCCTGGAAGCTGAAAAGGCAGCCACTCAAGACCCACAACAACTTCAGCACCTTGGCTGATGAGAGTGATGGCGAGGAAGTGGCGATCATCGAGGCAGTGAGAGGGGAGGGGGGGAAGTCTGCTGTTGTTGCTGCTACAACTCCTGCTACAGGCCGGCAACAGAAAACAGCTAAGTCTATTTTAATTGTAGGGGATTCAATGATTAGATACCTTGGTAGGGCTACTAACACACATGTTGGTAAAGTTGTCTGTCTGCCTGGTGCCGGAGTCGAGAAGGTGGCAGAAAAGCTAGATGGTGTCATGGAAGCGAGTGGAGAGGACCCCATCATCTTCCTCAACGCAGGGAGCAACGACATTTGGAAATGCAGGACTGAGGAGTTGCTCACCACGTACCAGGAAATGTTGGAGAGGATCAAGGAGAAGGGTGGAGTTCCTGTGGTACACAGTATCCTACCAAGAAGAGGGGTAAGGAAGGAATGGTCCTCCAGGGCTATTGGTGTAAATAGCCGGCTGGAGAAGTATTGCAAGGCAAATACTATTCCATTCCTGGATAACTGGACCCTCTTCTACGGTAAGGATGAACTGTATGCCCAGGATGGAGTACATCTCTCTCGACTAGGAGTTTCGACCTTAGCCAGCTCACTCGACAAGTTTGTTGCGGGTTTTGTTAATAAACCATAGGTGTGTAAGTAAAATAGAATCCCAGCCACATCAAATTGATAGTAATAACGAACATTCTGATAGCGTAGATTTTCCGTCTAGGTCCAGTAGTTCAACAGGTAAAAATAAATTAGTTAAAAACAATAGAAAAATAGTTGCAAATACAAGTAATACTTTGAGTGTTTATTATACAAATTGCAGGAGTTTATGTAACAAAATGAACGAACTTAGAGCACTGGTTAGCAAAGAAAATATAGACATAATAGCGCTAACTGAAACATGGATTAATACAGAAACCAGGCATTTTTTAGCAGAGTTTGATATACCGGGATATAGTTTGTTTAAATATGACCGAACAAGTAAGAGGGGTGGCGGTATAGCAGTGTTTGTCAGGAGTTCATTAAAAAACTGTACTAAATCAGGTATTAGAGTAAATATTGAAAATGAAAGTGTTTGGGTAGAAGTTAACGAAGGTAGTGAGACTTTAGTTATTGGAGTTATGTATAGACCGCCAAATATGAGTAGAAATGACGGAACATCATTATGGGAGGAAATTAAAATAGCATCAAGGCTTAGCAACGTGTGCATTATGGGGGATTTTAATTTCCCTAATATAGATTGGCAGCAACAAATAGGCGACTCTGATTCAAAGGAGTTTATTGAGGTAGTACAAGATAGTTTTTTATCTCAATTCATAGATACGCCGACTGGAGGTGATAATATTCTCGATTTAGTTTTCAGTAACAATGAACATATGATAAATAGTGTAGAAATCGGGGACCACCTAGGAAATAGTGATCACAATTCTGTGTATTTTAATATACAATGGAAAGGTAATATCAGAGAGAATACAACATTAATACCTGACTTCAGAAAAGCCAATTATGGTGGGTTAAGAGAAGCCCTGTTAGCTGACCCTATGGTAAAAAAATTAAGTCGATCCAGGTGTCCAAATGAGTGTATCCTTTCTCAGGCACCTGTCATCTTAAGTCAGGAGGAGACGTCAAACTTGGTAGATACATACGATAATTTTATCAAGTCAGTATTCAATGCGCAAAATAAATATATCCCCAAAAGAAAATTTAGATCAACACAGAACCAACCCAAATGGATGAATAATAGACTATTAGATCTTCTAGGAAAAAAGAGAGGAATATATAGAAAAATTAAAAAAGGCGAAATTCACCTACTTGCTTACTATCAGAATCTATCACGACAGGTAAAAAAGGATATTAGTAAAGAAAAAAGAAATTATGAAATTAAGGTTGCCAATGATTCAAAAAATAATCCTAAAGCTTTTTACCAACTATATAAATCCAAGGTTAGAAATGTAATTGGTCCCCTTAAAACTTCGATAGGAAAATTGACAGAAAGTGATTTAGAAATGTGCAGTACATTAAATAGTCAATTTCTTTCCGTTTTCACTAATGAAAATTTGGCACAGTTTCCAGAAGTCCGTAAGGTATACAGCGATAGTATAGAAAATAGGTTAAGTACGGTTACTATAAGTAGAAATGATGTGGTTAAGGAAATTGACAGACTGAAACCTCATAAATCGCCTGGTCCTGATGAGGTATATGCTAGAGTATTAAAAGAATGCAGAGATGAGTTAAGTTATCCATTAACATTTCTATTTAACAAGTCATTAGAAACAGGTATAGTTCCAGAAGCTTGGAAGCTTGCAAATGTAGTTCCGATCTTCAAAAAAGGTGATAAATCAATAGCATCCAATTACCGTCTCATTAGTCTCACTTCAATCATAGGAAAACTACTAGAGTCAATTATTGCTAGGAAAATGAGAAACCACTTAGAAACATTTAACTTAATCAATTCTTCTCAGCATGGATTCACTCAGGGACGGTCTTGCCTTACTAATTTGCTTAGTTTTTTCTCAGAGGTATATGAAGCAGTAGATAATGACAAGTCATATGATATTATATATTTAGATTTCAGTAAAGCTTTCGACAGAGTCCCTCATGAGAGATTGATGAGAAAGGTTGAGGCACATGGAATAGGTGGGGCGTTGTTAGGATGGATTAGGTCATGGCTAATTGGTAGGAAGCAGAGAGTCAGCATAAATGGTACCAAGTCAGAATGGGGAGCAGTCAAAAGTGGTGTCCCCCAGGGATCGGTATTAGGTCCCCTGTTGTTTCTTATATACATAAATGACCTAGATTTAGGTATAACTAGTAGGATAAGTAAATTCGCAGACGATACTAAAATAGGGAGATCAATTGATTCAGATAGCGATATAGAGTGCCTCCAAAGGGATCTAGATACCTTACATGAATGGTCAGTAAATTGGCAGATGAAGTTTAACATTGACAAATGCAAGGTATTAAAGATAGGGAAGATGCAAACAAATGTTAAATATAAACTAGCTAATTTAGAATTAGAAAATTCAGACTGCGAGAAAGATCTAGGTGTGTTTGTTAGCAATGATTTGAAGCCTAGAAAACAGTGTATAAGCGTTCGTAATAAGGCAAACAGGATTCTCGGGTTCATCTCTAGGAGTGTGAGTAACAGAACTGCTGATGTTATCTTAAAACTTTACTTGTCATTAGTGAGACCCCATATGGATTATGATGTCCAATTTTGGTGTCCTTATTACAGAATGGACATAGATTCATTGGAGAGAGTACAGCGTAGAATGACAAAAATGATCCATAATATTAGAAATCTTTCGTATGAAGAAAGGTTGAAGAAATTAGGTTTACATTCGTTAGAGAGACGCAGAGTTAGAGGGGATATGATAGAGGTGTTCAAGTGGGTTAGTGGGATTAACAAAGGGGACATGGCAAATGTACTAAAGCTCAGTGATAGCGAAAGAACTCGTACCAATGGTTTCAAATTAGATAAATTTCGTTTCAGAAAAGATATAGGCAAGTATTGGTTTGGTAACAGAGTTGTAGACGGGTGGAATGGACTACCAAGTGCTATAGTGGGATCTAAAACTGTAGGGAGCTTTAAGATAAAATTGGATAAGCATATGGACGAGAAGGGTTGGGTGTGAAGGGGGATCAGCCGGGTTGGGCCAATCAGCGCTCTGCAGACCTCCATAATCCTGCGTTAATCTCTAACCGTTTTGGTAAGATGATCCTCAGGGTATTAGAGTGTGAAGCCTATAATTGGGCTTTGTAATGAATTGGGGTTGTGTGGGACAGGGATCTGCCTTGCTTAGGCCAATCGGCTTTCTGCAGACTCCCATTTTCTTATGTTCTTATGTTCTTATGTTAATGGGTAACTTAACTCATCTCTGCATTCTTTTAATACTCTGGCATATACCTCATCGGGACCAGGCGATTTCTGAGGTTTCAGTCTGTCAATTTCCTTAAGCACATCATTTCTACTTATAGTAACCGTACTTAACCTATTTTCTATACTATCTCTATATACCTTACGGACTTCTGGAATCTGTGCCAAATTTTCATTAGTGAAAACGGATAGAAACTGACTATTTAATGTACTGCACATTTCTAAATCATTTTCTGTCATTTCTCCTATCGAAGTTTTAAGGGGGCCTATTTTATCTCTAACTTTAGATTTATATAGCTGGTAAAAAGCCTTAGGGTTAATTTTTGAGTCATTGGCTATCCTGATTTCATAATTTCTTTTGTCTGTCCTTATACATTTTTTAACCTCTCTTGATAGATTCTGATAGTAAGCAAGTAGGTGAATTTCGCCTTTCTTTATTTTTCGATATATTCCTCTCTTTTTTCCTAGAAGGTATAATAGTCTATTATTCATCCATTTGGGTTGGTTCTGTGTTGATCTAAATTTTCTTTTGGGCATATATTTATTTTGCGCATTGTGGAGTGAAGAAATAAAATTATTATATGTAGCTGTCAAATTATCCTGAGTTAAGACAGGTATCTGAGAGAGAGTATGTTCATTAGCGCACCTGGGTCCACTTAATAGTTTAACCATAGGATCGACTCTTAAGGCTCGTCTTAATCCACCATAATTGGCTTTTCTGAAATCTGGGATAAGTGTCGTATTCTCTTTAGCCTTTCCTGTCCATTGTATGTTAAAATAAATTGATTTATGATCACTATTTCCTAGTTGGTCTCCTATCTCTACATTATTTATCATTTGTTCATTATTACTGAGAACTATGACCATGTTCGCAGTCACACTATCTGGGTATATAAGAGAACCTCTGCTAATTCCAGCAATATTACTTAGATTTTCTGGGATTTCTTCAGCACTATCTGAACACGTAATAATTTCTTTACAAGCATTACATTTCATTTTCTTTATCACGGAGTAACAACAATAGCCAGCTAAATAATCTATAACGGGGATGATGTCTTTACACCTGTCAATATCCTCCTTACAAACTTCAACATTCGTATGACATAAACCAAAATCAATTTCCTCATCTGTTTTTACTTGCTCATAGTCAATTTCTTCAAAATCCTTTAAAATGACCTTCTTGTCGAGTATGGGTAAACTAAGTTTTAACACTGACATCATCCGTATCTTGTTCTCACACTCATATATTTGGCGTACAGAAATATTGTAATTTCCTCCTGCTAACTGTCGATACTGACCAAATCTTGCTTCCAAATTGTCTGTTTGAAATTTTCCTGTTAGTATGTAGGTCATATTCAGTTATGTTATGCAATAATTTGTTATTTCTAATATTGCATGGGTCGTATGTTTCAGAGCTCTAATTGTTTCCCTAGTCAGTTTCCCCCCACATCCTGGAAGACTATCCCACGCATCTAACCACTTAAGGAAACTATCCAAGAACTGATATCGGTCATCATCTGTACTATTTGTTAATGGACAAGATAACTTGTTATTGTGCCTAAGACCTTTAAATGGGGATTTCACATTCATTATATTCCACCAATTAAGAAACACTTCGATGTACCTAGCAACATCTGAAAATAACGTTAGGCCATTATGTTTTCCAATATTGAGCAAGGCTTGAATTATATACTCATTAAACATTTGGAGAACTAATTTGACATTTTGTCTCTCTAGGTTGGAGGGGGATAATGCTTTCAGGCTTAGCCTATAGGCCTGCTTTAGGAGCAAATTTTCCTCTAAGAAATACAGTTTTTTGAGAGTACTGAAAGGGGCATACATTATCTTATTAGATTCATTACGGACATTTTTACTTGGGAACTGTGGGAATTTCATAGTTTTTTCTTCATCTTTCTGTCCTAGCCAATTATTCCTGATGCATTTTAAAATATGTACAGCGTCGTATAGGAAAAAGAGAGGTCTGGTACTTTGCGCTGGATGTGGGTAAACAATGGACAGTTTTGGTGGATTGGCAAAATATGATACAGCTTGCCATGATTGCATTATTGTCTGTTACAATGCTAATGACACTAAATCCTATCTTCTCAAGCCCTAAAATAATCTTCTTCATAATGTTATATAGTGTCTCTGCCTTCATTATCTTTGCTGGAATTATGTGAACATCTCTGTATTTTGACCGAATACTGTTTAGCATAAACACATATGCGCTTGTTGCAATTGCATCACTGTCAAATGCTGAACCAACAATATTTCCTGTTTTATAATCCAAGTAAGGCTTCAGGTGAATTTCATCAACCATCATTGTAACCGTTTTATCACGGGTTGTCAGGGACTTAAATTTGTTATACATAAGAAAATGGCTGGTACGGTGTTCGATAGCTGGGTTAAACGTTTTGGACAAAAATATTCGTCTTATAGTTGAATAGCTAGGTAGAATTAGGCATTTCTTATCTCTCAGAAGTCTGTAACCTTGAGGTGAGCAATTATGCAAGAGAGAGGAGAATATCAAAAATTCTGAGGAGTAATAAAATTTAGTGAGAGTCATTAAATGAAGCTGTTCACAAACGAATTTGAGTGTATTCTGATACTTGAAGCCATTATCCTGTACAATAGTTGACAAAAAGGAGATCACAAGTTGAATTATTACAATTGCATTAATTGGGTTTGAGGCAGGATTATTGATATCGCACTTACGCAAAGCATCAAGCAACACTTCAAGTGTATTAATGTCAGTGACCTTTGAAGGAATCTTATAATCCCCTAGCTGGTTTATTTGCACCGCCTGTACACTAGCCTGAACATTACAGTCTGATTTGATGACTAAGGACAAATAACTTTAGGTTGTGGGGAATGAACAATTCGACATATATGAAAATCTTCCTCGTTTTCAATAACTGTCCAGTATTTCTTATCAATGAACTGTATTTTGTCTTTAAGTTTATCTAAAGAATGAAATGCTATGTCTTGTTTGTACTTATTGTTATCTGCAATACTCTTTGCTACCGCAGCTTGAATGGCAGACTCTTCCATTCGTTTCCTCTTCTTGTCCGGGGCTTCTCTAGCATGTGATGGGCCAGAAAGGTAAGAGGGGCAGTTTGGCAATTGTGATGGAATTACACCATCACAGAGCTGAGGATACGTCAACTTGGCCACTAATTTAGTTCCGCTCTTCTCGTCAAAGTACGAAGTTTCTCGCCTTATTTCATCAGGTCTAAAATGGAGCTCACACACCTGTAAGAGATGAAAGCTCCGATATAGCTAAGCTAAAAATAAATCGTTGCATAATTGTATTGCGAGCGATATTATTGCTTGGTAGTTCAATCATTCACGAAGGAGTAAATACACTGATTTTGAGCAGTGTGTAATTTGACTTATGAATATTATATACAATTCAATATACCACACTTAAATTACAATACTGGGTAGGCTTAAATTGTGTATATATATTTTTCCATAATTGGGAATGCAAAATTATTTCATTATGCAGCATTGATCCAGGAGGAGGATCCAATTCAATGCATCCGCCAGCGTCGTCGTCAAACATACACAACAAACAAAATAAAATAACTTCTACTCCGTGGTTATGGATAACATGCTTCGTCGATAATAATAATAATACTAATAATAATAATATTAGTAATTATAATAATATCAATAATGAAATTAATAATAATTATATTAAAGGTAACACATCTATTATATCATTAATGAAGTCATCGATATACCACATAATAAACTCCCGAAAATATATATACTCCCACTGTTGAGCTACTCAATTACTATTATTCTTATTATTACTATTATTAATATTATTATTATTATTATTATTACTATTATTATTATTATTATTATTATTATTATTATTATTATTATTATTATTATTATTATTATTATTATTACTACTATTATTATTATTATTATTATTTTGTATTATTATTATTATTATTATTATTATTATTACTACTATTATTATTATTATTATTATTATTACTATTATTAGTATTACTATTATTAGTATTACTATTATTAGTATTACTATTATTAGTATTATTATTATCAATATTATTATTATTATTATTATTATTATTTATATTAACATTATTATTTCTATTTCAACTTGCTGAAGGAATGAGTAAATTTAGTCATGTAATGTTTAAGCCTACCGTACTCAATACTTAGACACTTGAATAACATTGTAGAATAATTTTTACTCGCCCTGCTGTTTTCATTTGCAGTGTAATCTACTCGTCGAATGGCTGTAACCCATTTGCTGGAAAGGTCAGCATTCCTTGGGAACCTAAACACGTGCACTTTCGGTCCCGATCTGTAATTCCCCTTGCAATTTGGCACTGAACACGTGTAAGGCATTGTTGATGATCATGGAGAAGCTATCACAGGGAATAATGTACTTATAAAGTATATATGAGGGGGAAATAGTTTGGAAACACAGCGACAAACTCCCCCTACCTCACTAAAATGTATACTGACCTGCGAGGGTAGTGACCGTTTCAGCACTCCTTTTGTCGACGTCACAGAATTTAAAGGTCCCATCCGTGCGGCCTGGTACTCTAGGTGGCCTTGGTTATACTATTCACCATTCAATGCTTATAATTAACTTCTTTTTCTAATTTTCGATATTAAGTTAGTTAATTGTATGGCAGGTCAAAGCAAGGGGGTGGTAGCACTGGGGAGTTGTGATTGCTTATAACCTGTGGTGATTGAGAGTAGCCTATATGTTTAATAGTTAAAACACTGTAACATAGATGTGGAGGCTATTATATTACTATAATTCACCTTACCAATGGTGTAGTTGATTGTAGTGGTATAGTTCACCTTAGTTGTGAGAGAGTAAATAGTTCAGTTTGCAGTTGTGGGTTGTAGATTCAGAGTTGTGATTGTCCACATGTACAAGGATCTTCACCACTGTTTATATATTGTTACACAAGGGCACTGTAGTTTTGCTGTACCTACTTCACATGCCAGTAGTAAAATAATTGTCTTGGTGTAAGAGTTTAGTTTGTAGTTGTGGGTTGTTGAACTAGTATGTTGATAAGTATAGCTAGCTCAGGACCACAAGGACACCAGAGAAGGTTAAGTTCTATATTGAACTGGTTTCAAAAAGATATTACACTTAACATGATTCTACCAATTGCTGTGAGATTATTGATCTGCTTAATTATATCACCATAATCTATCAATCCCTCAGTTATAACAGAACACAGGTAACTGAATTTTCCATATATTTCAGTGTATCTCCTTCCATATCCAATGTGGGAGTTTTATCTGTACCAGAGACGAGTCTCTCGTCGGCATAAAAGGACCACTGCCGCGCGTCCTCTGTGCTTAAGCAGTGTTTTCCGCTAACAGCTAGCTGGAGCTGCTACCATGACTTCAAGGCTTGTGAGAGGTCTGTCTGGCTGACTGACTGGCCAGAACGTCAGTTTCTCCTCATCTTTGGTGGTGAGAGCAACAGGTCTCTCCATGGAAAATACATTTTGGGGCAAATGGCTGGTATTGAGGGGGACAAAAACTAAAATGGTGTGGTAAAATACGGGTTAAAGTAGCATCTGTGATACTTTCCATTACAACTAACTAGCTAGCTCAGACCATGGTGCAGGTCATGCTTACAGTTATGCAATAAACGAGTTGCACACATTTGTTTTGTTCCTGCAAGGTAGACCTTGTGTTTACTAGGATTGATCTGGTTTTATTTCTCCCCGAGGGGAGTGGGCCGATCCCGGAGGTACTGCAATACCGGGCCAATCCGCGGCAAAGGTGAAGGTAGTGAGACCATAGTTATTGGAGTTATATATAGACCGCCTAATATGAGTAGAAATGGCGGAACATCGTTATGGGAGGAAATTAAAATAGCATCAAGGTTTAGCAATGTGTGCATTATGGGGGATTTTAATTTTCCGAACATTGATTGGCAGCACCAAATAGGCGACTCCGATTCAGTAGAGTTTATTGAGGTAGTACAAGATAGTTTTTTATTTCAATTCATAGAAACGCCGACTAGAGGTATTAATATTCTTGATTTAGTTTTCAGTAACAATGAACATATGATAAATGATGTAGAGATTGGTGACCACCTAGGAAATAGCGATCATAAATCTATTTATTTTAATATACAATGGACAGGGAATGCCAAAGAGAATACGACACTTATCCCAGATTTCAGAAAAGCCGATTATGGTGGGCTAAGAAGTGACTTAAGGGTGGACCCTATTGTTAAGCAATTAAGTCAGGATATGCCAGAGTTAAACTTTCCACCTACATATAACCAGTTTATTGCTTCACTCCACAATGCTCAAAATAAATATATCCCTAAAAGAAAATTTAGATCGCCGCAGAACCAACCAAAATGGATGACTAATAAGCTAATAGATCTTATAGGAAAAAAGAAAGGAATATATAGAAAAATAAAGAAAGGCGAAAATCATCTACATATATACTATCAGACTCTATCAAGACAGGTCAAAAAGGAAATCAGGAAAGCAAAAAGAAATTATGAAATAAGGATAGCCAGTGACTCAAAAAATAACCCTAAAGCTTTTTACCAACTATATAAATCTAAAGTTAGAGATGTAATAGGCCCCCTAAAAACTTCAATAGGAGAAATAACAGAAAATGATTTAGAAATGTGCAGTACATTAAATAGTCAGTTTCTTTCCGTTTTCACTTATGAAAATTTGGCACAGATTCCAGAAGTCAATATGGTATATAGTGATAGTATAGAAAATATGTTAAGTACAGTTAGTATAAGTAGAAATTATGTGCTTAAGGAAATTGACAGACTGAAACCTCAAAAATCGCCTGGTCCTGACGAGGTATATGCTAGAGTATTAAAGAATGCAGAGATGAGTTAAGTAGCCCATTAGCATTTTTATTTAACAAGTCTTTAGAAACAGGTTTAGTTCCAGAAGCTTGGAAGCTTGCAAATATAGTTCCGATCTTCAAAAAAGGTGATAAATCGATAGCATCCAATTACCGTCCCATTAGTCTCACATCAATCATAGGAAAGTTGCTAGAGTCTATTATTGCTAGGAAAATTAGAAGCCACTTAGACAAATTTAACTTAATAAATTCTTCTCAGCATGGATTCACTCAGGGACGTTCTTGCCTTACTAATTTGCTTAGCTTTTTCTCAGAGGTATATGAAGCAGTAGATAGTGACAAGTCATATGATATTATTTATTTAGATTTCAGTAAAGCTTTCGACAGAGTCCCTCATGAGAGATTGATGAGAAAGGTTGAGGCACATGGAATAGGAGGATCGTTGTTGGGATGGATTAGGTCATGGCTAATTGGTAGGAAACAGAGAGTCAGCATAAATGGTACCAAGTCAGAGTGGGGAGCAGTCAAAAGTGGTGTCCCCCAGGGATCGGTATTAGGTCCCCTGTTGTTTCTTATATACATAAATGACCTAGATTTAGGTATAACTAGTAGGATAAGTAAATTCGCAGACGATACTAAAATGGGGAGATCAATTGATTCAGATAGCGATATAGAGTGCCTCCAAAGGGATCTAGATACCTTACATGAATGGTCAGTAAATTGGCAGATGAAGTTTAACATTGACAAATGCAAGGTATTAAAGATAGGGAAGATGCATACAAATGTTAAATATAAACTAGCTAATTTAGAATTAGAAAATTCAGACTGTGAGAAAGATCTAGGTGTGTTTGTTAGCAATGATTTGAAGCCTAGAAAACAGTGTATAAGCGTTCGTAATAAGGCAAACAGGATTCTCGGGTTCATCTCTAGGAGTGTGAGTAACAGAACTGCTGATGTTATCTTAAAACTTTACTTGTCATTAGTGAGACCCCATATGGATTATGCTGTCCAATTTTGGTGTCCTTATTACAGAATGGACATAGATTCATTGGAGAGAGTACAGCGTAGAATGACAAAAATGATCCATAATATTAGAAATCTTTCGTATGAAGAAAGGTTGAAGAAATTAGGTTTACATTCGTTAGAGAGACGCAGAGTTAGAGGGGATATGATAGAGGTGTTCAAGTGGGTTAGTGGGATTAACAAAGGGGACATGACAAATGTACTAAAGCTCAGTGATAGCGAAAGAACTCGTACCAATGGTTTCAAATTAGATAAATTTCGTTTCAGAAAAGATATAGGCAAATATTGGTTTGGTAACAGAGTTGTAGATGGGTGGAATAGACTACCAAGTGCTATAGTGGGGTCTAAAACGGTAGGGAGCTTTAAGATAAAATTGGATAAGCATATGGACGAGAAGGGTTGGGTGTGAAGGGGGATCAGCTGGGTTGGGCCAATCAGCACTCTGCATACCCCCATAATCCTGCGTTAATCTCTAACCGTTTTGGTAAGATGATCCTCAGGGTATTAGAGTGTTGAGCCTATAATTGGGCTTTGTAATTGAACTGGGGTTGTGTGGGACAGGGATCTGCCTTGCTTAGGCCAATCGGCTTTCTACAGACTCCCATTTTCTTATGTTCTTATGTAAGCCCCTAGCACTTCGCCATGGTCCAAAAATCAGATTAATATCGTTGATCTCACATGGGGATCGTATCAGATATTAACCCGGCAAGCGCGATAGGCCTCACGGAAGGCTTCCTATAGGGAACGCGATAGGCCTCACGGAAGCAAGACCATAAAAAAAGCCTTCCAAAAAAAAAAAGGGCCTATCAAAACAAAGGAATTTGTCACTAGGTGAGATAATTCCCCTCCAGTACTCATCCATGTAAATCTCACCCACCCCCCTCCCCTCCTTCCCCACCTTATTCCCCCCTCCCTCCCCTCCTCAATTATCACCTATTTTTCCTCTTATTATCATAATTTATCGGTTATTTTTCTCTCTCCCGCGATAATGTAGCACAAGTGGGTTGCAGAAAAGATCGTTATGTAACACCCAGACACCGGCCCACACCGCCCCGCTCGTCTCAGTTACCTCACAGACAGCGAGAGAGGAGGGTTGCCTGTGGCTCTCTCTCGCCTGAGATTATGACCGGGTGGCCAATATCTTCGTTTTTCACCACCCAAATGCTTTTCCCACTTATTTTAGCACTCTTGAAGGTTCATATATACATCATATATGTAAAATAAAAGCATACCGAAAACAAATAATGCTCTATATTGTAAATATAACGAATTCTGTCAGAATCCAAGGCTAGAAATGCACAAATAACTACCCTAGCCCCTAGGTCTATTTCCCGCTTGTCAGGTTAAGCTGATAAGAACAGATGCTACACTTTGATCTTAGCCAAAAGGCCGAGAAGCGATAAAAAGCTTGGGGAAGCATCAGACCACATCACGTTTATTGCATGAAGCAACGGGTGACCTATTGACGGCCACAAGAGCACCATAAGATAGCGTTATCCATTGTGTTGTGTCCCTCTTGCTCTCAGTGGTCCTACAGACCCTCAGACCCAGACCTTTAATACATGTGAAGTATGGTACAACCCCCTCAGGACCACAAGGACACCAGAGAAGGTTAAGTTCTATATTGAACTGGTTTCAAAAAGATATTACACTTAACATGATTCTACCAATTGCTGTGAGATTATTGATCTGCTTAATTATATCACCATAATCTATCAATTCCTCAGTTATAACAGAACACAGGTAACTGAATTTTCCATATATTTCAGTGTATCTCCTTCCATATCCAATGTGGGAGTTTTATCTGTACCAGAGACGAGTCTCTCGTCAGCATAAAGGGACCACTGCCGAGTGCCGCGCGTCCTCTGTGCTTAAGCAGTGTTTTCTGCTAACAGCTAGCTGGAGCTGCTACCATTACTTCAAGGCTTGTGAGAGGTCTGTCTGGCTGACTGACTGGCCAGAACGTCAGTTTCTCCTCATCTTTGGTGGTGAGAGCAACAGGTCTCTCCATGGAAAATACATTTTGGGGGAAATGGCTGGTATTGAGGGGGACAAAAACTAAAATGGTGTGGTAAAATACGGGTTAAAGTAGCATCTGTGATACTTTCCATTACAACTAACTCGCTAGCTCAGACCATGGTGCAGGTCATGCTTACAGTTATGCAATAAACGAGTTGCACACATTTTTTTTTTTTCCTGCAAGGTAGACCTTGTGTTTACTAGGATTGATCTGGTTTTATTTCACCCCAAGGGGAGTGGACCGATCCCGGAGGTACTGCAATACCGGGCCGATCCGCGGAAAAGATGGAGCAAGCCCCTAGCACTTCGCCATGGTCCAAAAATCAGATTAATATCGTTGATCCCACATGGGGATCGTATCAGATATTAAGCTGATAAGAACAGATTTTATTTTTTATTGAAGCAAATGTTACATAGTTTTTACAATGGTTGTCAGTATTTGTACAAGATTGTTACAATATCAATATACATTACATTTTACTCCTGTTCATGTACAGGTGGACCTGGAAATAGAAAGGTTGATAATTTGTATTAAATATGTAAAGTTAATAATTTGTATTAAAAATGTACAATTGTACATACAATGTTGGTTCTAAAGTGAAAGCTGACATTGTGAATTAGAGGGTTAGTACTGTCGGTGACCCGTTATGTGTTCGATGTAGATTTTCCTGCTCCATCCAATCACGTCACTTACACACAGTTTTCTGAAGAGCTTTAGGTACTGCTTTGATGCCAGCCGTCTCATTAGTCTTTCATTTTTGGGGTCGTAGGCCCCCAGAGGTCCCACAATAAAGGCCTCAACACTCACTCTGTCATAGTTCTGTCTGAGTTCACTTGCTAGGTCTCTGTATTTTGTTTCCTTTGCAGTTCTGGCTGCGCTGAAAGCATCCTCCCCATTTTCGAAAGGGCAGGTAATGTCTACAATTATTACTTCTCTGTGTTTCACTATTACTAGGTCGGGTCTCCCATTGTCTTGAACTCCTGGGATGCGTTGGTTGGCTCGTAGTATTTGCCAGTTCCGTCCCACTGCTGCTCTGCGGACTCGGTCAACCAGCTTGTTGTGTCTCTGTTGCATAGCGTCTGCATGTCTCATGCAGTGGTTGATAACATGTGGCAGGGTTTCTTGTCGGAAGTGGCACCTCCTGCATTGTCGGTTGTTCTGGCTGTGTCGCCGTGCACCGTTGAGGGGTAGGAGGTTGAGTCTGGCTTTGTGGATGAACATCCAGTCAGCGAAGGTCGTAAAACTGCCATCGCGGAGGAATGAAGATGAGGCCCTTTCTTTCGCTACCAACTTCATGACTTTGCCTTGGTCAGGCTTCCCGTGCAGTGCAGCATCTCGGCGTTCTCGCATTTGGTTTCTTATTGTGGATGCGATTTTCCTTCTGCTGGTACTGTTGAGGGTGATGTCGTTAGCTGATATGCGGATATTTTCATCATTGTCAATGGACCACTTGACTTCAAGGCGGCCTGAGGCTTCGCGTGTTTTGGACCATAGTGTCTGATGGTCTCCTGCTCTGTTGTTCAGCTCTTCTTTTGATAGGAACTGACATGCATCAGCCATGGATGGATCTCTCTGTGTTCTTCGGGCAGCAATGGCTTGTACGTCAATCTCGGCGATTTCTTTTAGAGCGTGATCTCTTGAGGTGAGGAGTTTGAAGGCGGAGTCTATAAGGAAAATGTCGGAGTCCTCAGCTGCTAAGGGGATTGCACAGGAACCGGTGCTGCTGCTGCCGTAGAGGTATTCATTTGATGCACGTGCTTGGAGGTAGAGGGTGTTCTTTATCAGCGGTTTGAGGGCGTTGTCGAGTCGGATCCAATCTGTTTTCCTCAGTTGCCAAGTGCGCTGTGCATATACTGTAGCTGGAAGAACAAATTTTTTGAGGGCATCTAGACGCTGCCATGGTGCGAGTTTACTGGTTAGTATCTTTGTCCCGAGGTTTATGAATTCGTTGATTGATTGATGTGGCACTTGGGAGTAGGTGGAAGCCCACTGGCTTGCCTAGATATTTTGTGGGTTCACCGTCTCTTCTTGTTGTGATTTGTTGCTCTCGGATGCTGAAGACCGTTTCTCTTGTTCCTCTCGGGATTCTTCCAGAAAGGTGAATAGTGGAACACTTTGTTGGGTTGATGGGGAGTCCTAGTTCTTCGCAGGTGATCACAGCTACATCGATGAGATTTTGGAGATGCTCTGGGTTGCGAGCTCTGCATATGCCAGACATGGGTGTGGATGTAGGTGGTCTTGTTGGCGGCCTGTTTGAGTGATGTTGTGAAGGAGTGACTCAATGGCTATGTTAAATAGTAGGCCGCTTATGGGGCACCCCTGTCTTACTCCACACTGTACTGGGATTTCTGTGGATTCACCCTCTGTGGTTAAGAATTTTGTAGTGCATTGTGAGAGAAGATCTGTTGCAATTCTTACGAACTCCTCCCCTGCTCCAAGTCTTTCTAGTGTTGCGCTAATTATTGGGTGAGGGACAGACCCATATGCGTCCGAAAGATCTAAGAATGCAACGCACGCATCTTGTTGTTCACGTCTTGCTTTGTCCATGTAGTGTTGCAGGAGGTAGTTATGCTCCAATACACCATCTGTAGGGAGAGAACACTTCTGCCCTGGGTTGAGGATGTTGTTGTCGATGCACCAGGTCCGAAGGCGAGTAGCTAGGCTTCCTGTGTAGAGTTTGTAGATGGTGTTGCAGAGAGTTATGTTCCTCCAGTTAGTAATTTGGTTGGGGTCTCCGTTCTTTGGAATCAGTATTGAAAGGGAGGATTTCCACTGGTTTGGTATTTGTTTTGCTGAGAGGCAGATGTTGAAGATACCAGTTAGGACTCTGCATCCTGGGTCTGCTTTCTTCCATTGGCGGTAGGAGATTCCATCCTGTCCGGGGGACGTGTTTTCTGCTGAATTAACCTTTTGCTCGACCTCGCGCGTGGAGAAGTGCGTCAGGTTAACCGTTGGTTGATTTTCTGGTGGTTGTGGCAGGGTGTCTATCGCATGTTGGTTCCCTTGTCGCTCTCTCATTCGTTGGGTGAAGTGGTCTTCGATGATATTCTTGGGTATCTGGCACCTTTCTCCTTCACCTGACGTGATGAGTCGGACTGCTCTCCGTCTGTTGGACCGGTATATGCGCTGAATGACTTTGCAATCAGTGACATCAACTGGGTTTCTTGGGCGCTGTCGTCGAATCAGATCGATCCCGTTGTCTTCTTGAACTCTTTCTGTAATTCTGGCCAGCAGGTCTTCAAAAGCATTCCAGTTTGGCGTTCGCAATAGTTCATTAATTTCTGGATAGAACTCTTCTAGTAACCATCGTTGTTCCGCAGGGTCAGGTTCAATCGGTGGTTGATCTTCTTGTGGTGCTTCTTCATTTATTGATGCTTCGGGAGATGGTTGAGGTGTTAATGGGCTGGCTTGCGGAGTCTGTGATCCTTCAGAGTCTGCTTGTGATGGAAGGTTGTTGTTGGGTGTCGATTGTGTGGACCTTACACCGTGTTCTTGGGGTGGGGTTCTTGCTCGGCGGAGGAGATCTTGGGAGCCCTGGTTCTCGGGTTCATTTACTATGGGATCTTCATCTTCTGGGTTTTCGTGGTTCCTTGCATGTATTGAGTTGGTAGAATCATTGGCTGCTTGTTCATCGATTATCAACCTTCCTTCGCTATCTGTTGAGCTTACGGTACTTGCGGTTGGAGAGGGCGGTTGGCTCCTTAGTGACAGGGGTGATAATGCTCGTTCCTCATGAACATTCTGTGGTGGTGGCGATTCTGCTTCATTGTCTGCCGGGTTATTGCCATTCCTTGGGGGTGTGTTCTCCGCCCTTCGTCGTAGGTTTTCTCGCTTATGTTTGTTAGTGTGGTTTTTAAGCCCCTGTTTTTTTGAGCAGGAGAAATTACATGTGAGGCATTGAAAAGGTTGAATAACTGGTTAATTTCGGATCCGTTGGCTAGCTGGGCACCTTGCATTGTGGGTGGTTGGGTGATATCCAAGTTGTGCGCGACAGCCTGCACATGTTTGGCGCTTTTCTTCTATTCTAATTTCATGGTATTCAAGAAGGTGTCGTTCTAAAGATTGTCGTTGATTTGACCATAATATGGAGGTACTTTTCCATGTGCAGCCACGTTCAGTGCAGAGGTAGAGGGGTGGGGAAGGGAACCAGAGATAGAGAGTTGTACCTTCTCGGTGTGGTTGTCTGTCTGGGGCTAGTTCTTCTTCATTAATTTGAGCCAGTACAGTCTCTTCGTCACTGCTGCCAAAACTTGTCTGGTCTCCGCTGGGTATTAGGTCCTCGACTGGTATTTCTCTTGATAGGAAGAAGTCATGGACATCGTCTCCTTCGCTTGGGCTTCCTTCTGAGTGTGTAGGTGTGGGCCTCCACACCTGGGGAGTCCTGTTGGCCTGGGTGAGGGGGGGAGGTGAGGGCGTGCTCATGTAACTTTCGGGGTCATTATCCATTGTTATTGATGTCCATAATGTGTGTACTGTTGCCAGAAGTACCTCTCTTGTTGAGGTGGAGACAGTTAACCCTACTGCCTGTTTGTAGTACCTCTCTTCTTATTGAGGTGGGGACAGTCCACCCTACTGCCTACATGCGGTACCTCTCTTGTTGAGGTGGGCACCGTCAACCCTACTGCCAGCAATACGTCCTCTCTTGTTGAGGTGGGGGCTGTCAACCTTATTGCCAGGAGTACCTCTCTTGTTGAGGAGGGGACAGTCAATCCTACTGCCAGCTTGCAGTACTTCTCTCGTTGGGGTGGGGACAGTCAACCCAACTGCCGACATGCGGTACCTCTCTTGTTGAGGTGGGGACCGTCAACCCTACTGCCAGCATGCAGTACCTCTCTTGTTGAGGTGGGGACAGTCAACCCTACTGTCAGCAGTACCTCTCTTGTTGAGGTGGGGACAATCGACCCTACTGCCAGCATGCAGTACCTCTCTTGTTGAGGTGGGGACCATCAACCCTACTGCCAACATGCAGTACCCCTCTTGTTGAGGTGGGGACAGTCGACCCTACTGCTAGCGGTTTACTCAACTTATCAATTTGTAAACTTTAAAACAGGAGTATCTTTAAAACTGATATTTTCTTTCAGTAAGGAACATGCAAAACAATTTTATCTCTATTAATAGTTTCAGTACAACTATGGGTTTTACAAGATGTCTCCTTTACGTAGAGCAAATACGGTTAATTGAAATGTGGGAATTGTGATTGTTAGTGAATGAACTGTAGTTACTTTAAATATCGAAAAATTAAGATGTTGATCTACTATGGTAGCGGTAAGATTTGTGTTCTTTGTAAAGGGTTGTCTTTGTGTTTTCCAACACTGTAAAATGCTATCACTTAATAAGTATTATTATTATTATTATTAGTATACAGTATACTGACTTATGCTGCAGAGACTCTGGGAGCTAATTAATTGATGGATTGTAGGCAGGACTACAAGGGCATGAGAACAGCTGAGTATTAGTGTCCTTATGGCTCTCAATGCTGAGGCTTAATAAGGGAAAATTAAGGTGGGGATAAATAGGGTAGTGAATGTGTTAACTCCTACTAGGTTATGTCTGCAACATAGGTCAGGAAGAAATTGCACACATTATTGAGCTATTAATAGACACTCCACCAGCTTGTCTGAAAATTGCACGTACATATAATAATGGGTTAGTTTGTGATGCCTGTTCTAGACTATGAAAAATACTGTTAGGTACACAATAATAAGGAGGGGATTGGAAAATTAAGTATATGAATTGTTACATAAGACACATACAAGATTATTATTATGGTTAATTATCCAAGAAGGCAACAATAGCAATAGTAGGCCTATATCGAAAATAATATAACTAGTGCAGACTTATGCACAATACTAGAAGATATATCTGAAAGTTCCTTTTAGCAAGGTTTAGTATTGAAGTCAGTCAGTACACAAGAAGAAGAAGAGAGGTACCTTGGGTAAACTGCTGCTCCAAGTTATCAACATATATACCCTATGTCAACACTACACAGAGCAAACAACGTATATAACTCCACAATGAATGCACAGAGAATGTGGTGGAACATATACAGTGTTAGTGAATAGTCCATAAGTGAGTGAAAAGTGAAGTGGAATATCTGCCCCCCTGGTCATCTGGGTATCAAACAAGATGGCGGGGCGAGGTGGGACAATCTCAACCCAGGGACGAAATAGTGATGGCCTTGAAACCAACGAACTGTTATGCTTTATATCAAATAAAATAGATAGTCTACCTACAGACAGTATTGTGCAGCTGTGTGTGCCCTTTTATGATGAAGATAAAATTGTGGCAGCCAAGAACAGAGTGTTCGATCTTATTGGTACTAGTGAGGATAACAATTATCGAAATATTAAACGAGTTGGTGCAAACAAAAGTGCTGAGAACATTAAAGACATTATTAAATTGCTACAAGAGAGTAAGGCTATGGGCTTACCCACTTTCGTGGCCATGGACCTAAAGGACCTACCACCTATACAATTTGATAGGATAGATGTGTCAGTGCTACTTAGTGAAATCAAGAACACCCAAATGGAAGTTAAATTACTGAGAGAGTGTACCACAGGTCAAAAAGAAACCATAGTGGACATAAACAGTGTGGTTTCAAATGTAGCTGACAGAGTGAATAAGTTAGAAAATAACTCTACTAACGCTCCACCTCAACCACAGGCACAAGTGACACAACAACAGCAGCAGCATCTAGAACAACAGCATCAACAACAACAACCACCCATAGGCCTACAACACCACCACCAGCAACAGCAGGCTGAACTACAACAGCAACAGCTGCAACAACTCCAAACACAACAGCCCCAGCAACAACAGCGACCCATACAACAACAGCATCAACAGCAACAACAACAACAGCAGCAACAACCACAACAGCAGCAACAACCACAACAGCAGCAGCACCAGCAGGTGCAACAGCAACAACAGCAGGTGCAGCAGCAACAACAGCAGATGCAGCAGCAACAACAGCAGGTGCAACAGCAGCAGGTGCAGCAGCAACAACAGCAGGTGCAGCAGCAGCAACAGCATCAACAAAAACAACAACACCAGCGACAACTACAACAATTCAAACTAACCCAGCAGCAGCATTCATATCAAAGGCAACACCAGGTGTGGCAGCAGCAGCGACCACAACAGCAACAACACCGAACACAACAGCAATCTTTATCGTCGGCAACGAGAGAAGATAATACAGTGCCAGCTACACCATCCTCAAATTTACCTACACAAACTGAACCAGATGAAGGAGCCAATGCAAGGGAAAACCCATGGACTATGGTCAAATGGGTGAATGGCAAGCCTCGCTACTCTAGGGAAGGCGAGCAGGTTCACCCTAGACCGAGAAACCAGCCAGGAATTAAAGGTAGGGTCAAGGATACTGGCCTCAATACCATCAAAAGGCCCCGACTAGCTAGGGTGTTTGCCACAGGATTCAACCCTAGTGTTACTGCTGAGAATCTCAAGACATACTTGGCTGATAATCTACTTATAAATATAGAGGTAAGACAGCTGACCACCCTCTCCAGGTCCACTACCTGTGCCTCCTTTTGTATAACTAGCGAATGTCCAGATCCAGATGTTTTCATGAATCCTGACCTGTGGCCAGAAGATGCATATGTCAACTGGTACAGAGAACCAAGACAATATCCCAATGAGGACAGTGCAGAGGCTTCTGGGACTTGGAGGCATCGCACACCACTATCCAACTCGCAGTAATGGAGGGGATACCAACAACAGCAGCAAGTATAAAAGTAACTTCATACAATTGCAGAGGACTCCCCAAAACAAAGAGGAATCTCCTGTTGCGACCTGACATCGTATCTACATTAAGGACCAGTGACATAGTCTGCCTTCAGGAAACCTGGTACACAAAACAGGACTTAGGTAATTTGAACATATTAGATAAAGATTTCCATGGGTACGGGGTCTCCACTACGGACACACGTGATGGTATTGTGGCAGGTCACCCCCCAGGGGGAGTTGCAATAATGTGGAGATCGTGCCTAGATAGTGTAATTAAAACCATTGAGACAAATTTAAGCTGGTGTGCGGGAATACAGCTGGAAGTGGGACACAGAAAATTTGCTTAATATTTTGTGTTTACTTACCGTATCAGTGTGCAGAAAATGAAGAACTTTATTTGGAAAAGTTAGGGGAGCTTGGTGGCCTAATTTCTGAATTAGAGATAACGTGTTACTCAGTGGTAGGTGATTGGAATGCTACCCCTCACGAGTTGGGTGGTTCCATGTTTGCTAAACATATGTTAAGGTTTTGTGAGGAGCAAGGTTTAATTTTGTCCTCCAAAAACCTGCTTCCAGAAAATAGCTATACATATGTTAGTGAAGCATGGGAGACCAGGTCGTGGCTTGATCATGCAATCTCTAGCTCTGACTTTCATGACTCTATCTCAGAAATGGCCATAAGATACGACATTACGGATGACGACCACATACCTATAGAATTAACAATCCAAATTAATAAAGCACCGGAAATAACAGAAACTAGCAATAGCATCAAGGCAAAAGTTCCATGGAATGTAATCTCAAATGAAGAGTGCCAAATGTACTGTGATAAAACCAAGGACTTATTAAATAGGGTGCAATATGATGGTAATGGTGTAGCACAATGCAGGGATCCAAAATGTAGTGATGCACAACACAGAAAGGACATTATTAAATTTTACAATAGTATAATAGATTCTTTATCAAAAGCGGGGGAAAGTATTTTTAATAGCCGTAAATATAAGTCCTCATTCAATAAGCCAGGTTGGCAAGACTATGTGGCTGACCTGTATCAGGCCTCCAGAGATGCTAGGTCTCATTGGCTTGAAGTAGGTCAGCCTAGACAGGGGCCTATATTTGAACTTCACAAAAGAGCAAAGGCTAGGACCAAATATGCCATTAGATTTATTAAGCAAAATGAAAACCAATTAAGGAAGGAAGCCCTTGCAAAGAGTCTGGCAGAAAAGGATACTAACTGTTTTTGGAAGGACATCAGATCCATGCAAAATTATAACACACCATTACCTGTCAGTGTTGAGGGGGTTACGGGTGAAGAGAACATTGCTGACTTATGGAAAACTCATTTTAAGGAACTACTTAACAGTGTAAACCAAAGGTCTACTAATGGTGCAATTCAATATGTGAAAGATAGTAATTATGAAGACATTAAAGTGACTGAAAGTGATCTTGAGAATGCCATAAGAAAACTTAACCTAAATAAAGCTTGTGGGCTGGATGGTATATATGCAGAACATCTTAAATATGCAGATAAGTTGTTAATAGATAAACTTAGTTCTTGCATCACCAGTCTATTTACGCATGGTGTCCTGCCGGAGTCTATGATATCCGTAATACTTGTTCCTGTCATTAAAGATAAATCAGGTAAAATTACAGCAAAAGACAACTACCGCCCAGTAGCACTTGCTAGTGTGGTGAGTAAGGTAGTTGAAATGATAATGCTAGAAAGAATGTCTGCATATATTGTCACCAGCAGCAATCAGTTTGGCTTTAAGAAAAATCACGGCACAGACCAATGCATATATGTGCTGAAAGAAGTGATTGATACATACAACAAACTAAATAGCTCAATTTTCTCTTGTTTTCTTGATGCAAGTAAGGCTTTTGATAGGGTGTGTCACAAAACCTTATTTGAAAAATTAGTTAACAGGGGAGTGCCTAGCTATATTGTTAGGATACTTATTTTCTGGTATGCTAATCAAAAAATGTGTGTAAGATGGGGCAACATCCTGTCAGGCTCTTTCGCCGTAACCAATGGTGTTAGGCAGGGGGGGATATTGTCTCCGTATCTTTTCAACGTCTACATGGATGATCTTAGTCTGGAGCTGAACAAGACTCGCACTGGGTGCTGTATTGGCAGCACCATTGTAAATCATCTCATGTATGCTGATGACCTAGCCTTAATCGCGCCCTCTGGAGCAGGACTGGATAAATTATTAAGAGTATGTGAAAAATTTGGAATCGAACATTCAGTCAAATTTAATCCTACAAAGAGCAATATCATAATATTTAAATCTAACCTATTGAAATCAAAGCTACCTAAATTCCATTTGTATGAAGAAATTATAGAAGAAGTAAGTAAAGTAAAGTATCTAGGACACTATATTTCATGTGATCGCTCAGATGATGAGGATATGGGTCGTCAGCGAAGGCAACTTTACATGCAGGGAAATTCAATATTAAGAAAATTTCATATGTGCACATGGGATACAAAAATAACATTGTTCAACTCCTACTGCTCACCAATGTATACAGCACAACTATGGTGGAACTATAAGAAAATTACAGTGAATAGACTAAGTATCTCATATCACAATATCATGAAAATGTTTCTGGGGCTCTCAAAATATGAGAGTACAAGTACGCTATGTGCCTATATGAACTTACACTGTTACAAATCACTCATTAGAAAGCTAACATATAAATTCATTCAGCGCCTTAACACTTCTGAGAACAGGATAATTAAAATGCTACAAACTCCAAGCATAGTGTACACCTCCAGGATCCAGGCACACTGGAGGAAGTTGCTCTATATTTAACCTTAAGTAATGATTTCAGGTCTGCTACTCTACAGAATTAGCATACCGGTACTGATCCTCATAGTGCAGTACAGTACCGATATTCCTATACTGTACTGTAGCAACATACTGTACCGAAAGCTAAATGATGTGAGGCATGGTACTGTACACAATTAGGACAGTGGTTTTGGTAACACAGTAGTTTGATGACCACTGTTTTTGGTTGAGGCAGTGCTGTGAACTACATGATAGCAAGCTGGGTATTATTTAATTTCTTTTTATTTTATGTAGCCTATGTACAGTAGCTTATATATATTTATATATATTTATGTTACTGTAAGGTATATATGGACCCCAGTATGGTCCCCTCTGTACTGTGTGAGTCTGAAATAAAATATTATTATATTATTATTATTATTATTATCTACTTAGGATTAGTAATGAATGAGTATTTTAAGTAAATATTGGGTATAATGTGCCTGAAAGCTGTGGCCCTTCTGATGCTTTAAACACAGATAACGTATATGGTAGAGGTCCACCTACTCAGGGTGACTATTATAATATCAGAAAACGTATATGGTAGAGGTCCACCTACTCAGGGTGACTATTATAATATCAGAAAATGTATATGTTAGAGGTCCACGTTCTCAGGGTGACCATTATAATACCATAGCTTGGCTTATTCCTTTAGCTAGTGAAAAGGAGAAAATCATACACACTGACAGTAATAACGTGAAATAATTACAATTCAAACGTTAATTTCTATTGACTTTGGGCTACAACGAATATATATAATGCTAATTAGTAGTAAAAGGGCGAAATTAGTAAATTATTGATTTCTTGAGTTAAAGAACTTGAACACACTTAGGGAGACAGAAGGGCATATATGCACTACTTCCTGGTCGCTTGTTTCGTTTTAGTCCATTAAAAAATTAGTTAATTAAATTGCAGATGCACACGCAATTATTTTAACTTAATGATAATACATACATTTATGAGGGATAACAACAAAATACTATTTTACACTGAAATTATAACCAGCAGTTTTTATGTTACATAATTATTGAGTATATTCAAGGCTGGTGTGCTTGTTGAACTGAATGTGTTGTTGGTCTGTTATTCCTTGTCAGTTAACAGCATACAAAACTATTTTTATCTCTATTAGTAGTTTCAGTACAACTATAAGTTTTACAAGATGTCTCCTTTACATAGAACAAACACAGTTAATTGGAATGTGGGAATTGTGATTGTTAGTGAATGAACTTTTAATATTGAAAAAATAACACTTTCTTCTACTATGGTAAAGGTAATTAAGAACATAAGAACATAAGAAAATGGGAGTCTGCAGAAAGCCGATTGGCCTAAGCAAGGCAGATCCCTGTCCCACACAACCCCAATTCAATTACAAAGCCCAATTATAGGCTTCACACTCTAATACCCTGAGGATCAACGCAGGATTATGGAGTCCTGCAGAGCGCTGATTGGCCCAACCCGGCTGATCCGCCTTCACACCCAACCCTTCTCGTCCATATGCTTATCCAATTTTATCTTAAAGCTCCCTACAGTTTTAGATCCCACTATAGCACTTGGTAGTCCATTCCACCCATCTACAACTCTGTTACCAAACCAATATTTGCCTATATCTTTACTGAAACGAAATTTATCTAATTTGAAACCATTGGTACGAGTTCTTTCGCTATCACTGAGCTTTAATACATTTGTCATGTCCCCTTTGTTAATCCCACTAACCCACTTGAACACCTCTATCATATCCCCTCTAACTCTGCGTCTCTCTAACGAATGTAAACCTAATTTCTTCAACCTTTCTTCATACGAAAGATTTCTAATATTATGGATCATTTTTGTCATTCTACGCTGTACTCTCTCCAATGAATCTATGTCCATTCTGTAATAAGGACACCAAAATTGGACAGCATAATCCATATGGGGTCTCACTAATGACAAGTAAAGTTTTAAGATAACATCAGCAGTTCTGTTACTCACACTCCTAGAGATGAACCCGAGAATCCTGTTTGCCTTATTACGAACGCTTATACACTGTTTTCTAGGCTTCAAATCATTGCTAACAAACACACCTAGATCTTTCTCACAGTCTGAATTTTCTAATTCTAAATTAGCTAGTTTATATTTAACATTTGTTTGCATCTTCCATATCTTTAATACCTTGCATTTGTCAATGTTAAACTTAATCTGCCAATTTACTGACCATGCATGTAAGGTATCTAGATCCCTTTGGAGGCACTCTATATCGCTATCTGAATCAATTGCTCTCCCTATTTTAGTATCGTCTGCGAATTTACTTATCCTACTAGTTATATCTAAATCTAGGTCATTTATGTATATAAGAACATAAGAACATAAGAAAATGGGAGTCTGCAGAAAGCCGATTGGCCTAAGCAAGGCAGATCCCTGTCCCACACAACCCCAGTTCAATTACAAAGCCCAATTATAGGCTCAACACTCTAATACCCTGAGGATCATCTTACCAAAACGGTTAGAGATTAACGCAGGATTATGGGGGTATGCAGAGTGCTGATTGGCCCAACCCGGCTGATCCCCCTTCACACCCAACCCTTCTCGTCCATATGCTTATCCAATTTTATCTTAAAGCTCCCTACCGTTTTAGACCCCACTATAGCACTTGGTAGTCTATTCCACCCATCTACAACTCTGTTACCAAACCAATATTTGCCTATATCTTTTCTGAAACGAAATTTATCTAATTTGAAACCATTGGTACGAGTTCTTTCGCTATCACTGAGCTTTAGTACATTTGTCATGTCCCCTTTGTTAATCCCACTAACCCACTTGAACACCTCTATCATATCCCCTCTAACTCTGCGTCTCTCTAACGAATGTAAACCTAATTTCTTCAACCTTTCTTCATACGAAAGATTTCTAATATTATGGATCATTTTTGTCATTCTACGCTGTACTCTCTCCAATGAATCTATGTCCATTCTGTAATAAGGACACCAAAATTGGACAGCATAATCCATATGGGGTCTCACTAATGACAAGTAAAGTTTTAAGATAACATCAGCAGTTCTGTTACTCACACTCCTAGAGATGAACCCGAGAATCCTGTTTGCCTTATTACGAACGCTTATACACTGTTTTCTAGGCTTCAAATCATTGCTAACAAACACACCTAGATCTTTCTCACAGTCTGAATTTTCTAATTCTAAATTAGCTAGTTTATATTTAACATTTGTATGCATCTTCCCTATCTTTAATACCTTGCATTTGTCAATGTTAAACTTCATCTGCCAATTTACTGACCATTCATGTAAGGTATCTAGATCCCTTTGGAGGCACTCTATATCGCTATCTGAATCAATTGATCTCCCCATTTTAGTATCGTCTGCGAATTTACTTATCCTACTAGTTATACCTAAATCTAGGTCATTTATGTATATAAGAAACAACAGGGGACCTAATACCGATCCCTGGGGGACACCACTTTTGACTGCTCCCCACTCTGACATGGTACCATTTATGCTGACTCTCTGTTTCCTACCAATTAGCCATGACCTAATCCATCCCAACAACGATCCTCCTATTCCATGTGCCTCAACCTTTCTCATCAATCTCTCATGAGGGACTCTGTCGAAAGCTTTACTGAAATCTAAATAAATAATATCATATGACTTGTCACTATCTACTGCTTCATATACCTCTGAGAAAAAGCTAAGCAAATTAGTAAGGCAAGAACGTCCCTGAGTGAATCCATGCTGAGAAGAATTTATTAAGTTAAATTTGTCTAAGTGGCTTCTAATTTTCCTAGCAATAATAGACTCTAGCAACTTTCCTATGATTGATGTGAGACTAATGGGACGGTAATTGGATGCTATCGATTTATCACCTTTTTTGAAGATCGGAACTACATTTGCAAGCTTCCAAGCTTCTGGAACTAAACCTGTTTCTAAAGACTTGTTAAATAAAAATGCTAATGGGCTACTTAACTCATCTCTGCATTCTTTTAATACTCTAGCATATACCTCGTCAGGACCAGGCGATTTTTGAGGTTTCAGTCTGTCAATTTCCTTAAGCACATCATTTCTACTTATACTAACTGTACTTAACATATTTTCTATACTATCACTATATACCATATTGACTTCTGGAATCTGTGCCAAATTTTCATTAGTGAAAACGGAAAGAAACTGACTATTTAATGTACTGCACATTTCTAAATCATTTTCTGTTATTTCTCCTATTGAAGTTTTTAGGGGGCCTATTACATCTCTAACTTTAGATTTATATAGTTGGTAAAAAGCTTTAGGGTTATTTTTTGAGTCACTGGCTATCCTTATTTCATAATTTCTTTTTGCTTTCCTGATTTCCTTTTGACCTGTCTTGATAGAGTCTGATAGTATATATGTAGATGATTTTCGCCTTTCTTTATTTTTCTATATATTCCTTTCTTTTTTCCTATAAGATCTATTAGCTTATTAGTCATCCATTTTGGTTGGTTCTGCGGCGATCTAAATTTTCTTTTAGGGATATATTTATTTTGAGCATTGTGGAGTGAAGCAATAAACTGGTTATATGTAGGTGGCAAGTTTAACTCTGGCATATCCTGACTTAATTGCTTAACAATAGGGTCCACCCTTAAGTCACTTCTTAGCCCACCATAATCGGCTTTTCTGAAATCTGGGATAAGTGTCGTATTCTCTTTAGCATTCCCTGTCCATTGTATATTAACATAAATAGATTTATGATCGCTATTTCCTAGGTGGTCACCAATCTCTACATCATTTATCATATGTTCATTGTTACTGAAAACTAAATCAAGAATATTAATACCTCTAGTCAGCGTTTCTATGAATTGAAATAAAAAACTATCTTGTACTACCTCAATAAACTCTATTGAATCGGAGTCGCCTATTTGGTGCTGCCAATCAATGTTCGGAAAATTAAAATCCCCCATAATGCACACATTGCTAAACCTTGATACTATTTTAATTTCCTCCCATAACGATGTTCCGCCATTTCTACTCATATTAGGCGGTCTATATATAACTCCAATAACTATGGTCTCACTACCTTCGTTAACCTCTACCCAAACACTTTCATTATCATTATTTAGTCTAATACCTGATTTAATACAGCTTTTTAATGTACTCCTTAATAAGAAACAACAGGGGACCTAATACCGATCCCTGGGGGACACCACTTTTGACTGCTCCCCACTCTGACTTGGTACCATTTATGCTGACTCTCTGCTTCCTAAAAATAATTAGGACTTGTGTTCTTTGTAAAGGGTTGTCTTTGTGTTTACCAACACTGTAAAATGTTATAACCTAATATTATTGTTATTATTATTATTATTATTATTATTATTATTATTATACAGTATACTGACTTATGCTGCAGAGACTCTGGGAGCTAATTAATTGGGGGATAATAGGCAGGACTGCAAGGGCATAAGAACGGTTGAGTACTAGTGTCCTTATGGCTCTCAATGTTGAGGCTTAATGAGGGAAAATTATGGTGGGGATGAATAGGGTAGTGAATGTGTTAACTCCTACTAGATTATGTCTGCAATATAGGTCAGGAGGAATTTGTACACATTATTAAGCTCTTAATAGACACATCACCAGCTTGTCTGAAAATTGCACATACATAGGATAATGTGTTAGTTTGTAGTGCCTGTTATAGAGTATGATAAATATGTTAGGTACACAATAATAATAAGGAGGGGATTGGAAAATTAGGTATCTGAATTGTTACATAAAACACATATAGGATTATTATTAATTTGGTTAATTAGCCAAGAAGGCAGCAATAGCAATGGTAGGCCTGTATCGAAAATAATATGACTAGTGTAGACTTATGCACAATACTAGAGGATATATCTGAAAGTTCCTTTTAGCGAGATTTAATACTGAAGTCAGTATTATATTACCTACTTAGGATTGGTAATGAGTTAATGTTTTAGGTAAATATTGGGTATAATGTACCTGAAAGCTGTAGCCCTTCTGATACTTTATACACAGAAAATGTATATGGCAGAGGTCCACCTACTCAGGGTGACTATTATATTATCAGAAAACTTATATGGTAAAGGTCCACCTACTTAGGGTGACTATTATAATATCGTAGCTTGGATTATTTCTTTAGCTTAGTGAAGAGGAGAAAATCATAAACACGGACAGTAATAACGTGAAATAATTACAATTCAAATGTTAGTTTCTGTTGAATTTGGGTTACAACGATTATTTATAATGCTAAGTGATGGTAAAGGGGCGAAACTAGTAAATTATTGGTTTGTTGAGTTAAAGGATGTGATCACACTTAAGTAGACAGAAGGGCATATATGCACTACTTCCTGGTCGCTTGTGTCCTTTTAGTCTGTTAAAAATTAATTAATTAAACTGCAGATGCACACACACAATTATCTTAACTTAATGGTAGTACATACATTTATGAGGGACAACAACAAAATGCTATTTTACACTGAAATTATAACCAACAGTTTTGATGTTACATAATTATTGGGTGTATTCAAGGCTGGTGTAATTGTTGAACTGAATGTGTTGTTGGTCTGTTAATTATTCCTTGTAATTTAAATATTATGCATACAACCTTATCAAGTTATCAAGTTGTAAGCAACAACTATATATAAAGGTTAGTGTAGTAGTGGTGTGTGGTATTGTATGGTGGTTTTGTTGTTGTGTGGTAGTGGGCCAAGCGACCGTTGGGGGAACGGATTAGCGCCTGGTGACTGGGGTGACTCTATTATTCTTATTACACCCAATTAACACTATATTGCGCTGTTATTTTGCACAGCCACGCTATGCAAGGCACTAATATATTGTTTGTCAAGGTAACTATAATAAATAATTGCCTGTGACTATATTTATTCGTGCAGAAATTGTGGTTGTCACTATAGTTGACACAGTGATTCTCTGTCCTCACAACTCAGTGTCCTCAACTTAAATGCTTCTTCTGAAATCACTGTGTTGGGTGATTTTAATGTCCATAATGTTGAATGGCTCACTCATTCAGCCAGGACTGATGATGCTGGTCTTGAATGTGAGCTATTTGCAGACTCATTTAATCTCATTCAACTAGTCAACCAACCCACCCGTGTACCAGATAATCCTAATCATAATTCCCACCTACTCGACTTATTTTTAACAACCAATTCAGAAAATTATGATGTTACAGTGAGGTCCCCACTTGGATCTTCTGATCACTGTCTGATACAGGCCACCTGTCTATCACCTACCACACCTTCCCACTCTGAACCTGTTTTGGTGACTAAATGGCATTACGATAGGGCAGACTGGGAGGGTCTTCAAGTTTCTTTATTGATATTCCCTGGACCTCTTTCTTTTCTAATGATGCACACTCCACCTTGAGCCACATACAAGATTTTGTAAAAATTGGAATGGAAACTTTTATTCCTCATCAAAGTACAGTAAAAGATCTAATTCACCTAAATGGTTTGACCATAATTGTGCTAGAGTAACTGAACAAAAAGCAATAGCCTACAATGCATACACAAGATCAAAAACACATGAAGCCTTTAATTACTTTAGAAACATCAGAAATCATGCCAAAACTGTATTAAACCTAACTAAATCAAACTTTCTCCATAAGCAGGCAAATAAACTTCTAAATAATCCAAATGATAACAAAATATTTTGGTCTACTCTTAACTCATTCAAATCCAACTTCACTACTGCTTCATCCATTCCACCATTAAAATCTCCGACTGGCAATCTTGTAAGTGACCCACGAGGTAAAGCTAACCTTCTTGCAGATATTTTCTCCACCAACTCAACCTTAGATGACATAAATCAAGATGTCCCTGTACTTAATTTAATTCACCTGAAATTCCCTCACTTAAGATCCACACCAGACATGTCAAAACTATTTTGCAGAATCTCTCAGTAGATAAGGCTCCTGGTCCAGATGAAATTCCTCCAATAGTACTTAAGAATTGCTCCTTGGTGCTCGCTCCTGTATTGGCAAAATTTTTCCGTCTGTGTACTCATACCTCATGCTTCCCAGTACCCTGGAAAGAAGCAAACATCCATCCAGTTCCTAAAAAAGGTGCCTCTTCAGATCCATCAAACTACAGACCAATAGCTATAACTTCCACTCTTGGCAAAGTTTTTGAAATTATATTAAATAATCACATAATTAAGCATCTGGAGAATAATAAATTAATCAGTGATAGGCAATATGGTTTTAGACGATGTCGATCACTGCAGACATTCTTTGCCTTCTTACGCATCAAATCAACCAAGCTACAGACCAACATGGTGAAACACATACAATAGCACTGGATATATCAAAGGCATTTGATAGAGTCTGGCATCAATCCTTATTGTCGAAGATGTCACACTACGGCCTTGCATCATTAGTTCCACTAATTTCTTCTTATCTTCATAACAGAAAAATACGTGTAATGGTAGATGGCCTTTATTCTCAATTTCACTCAATAAATGCTGGTGTTCCCCAGGGATCAGTTTTGGCCCCAACTCTGTTCCTCATTCATATCAATGATCTCATATCTACCACTCATAATCCAATACATTCCTACGCAGATGACTCAACACTCCACAGTTCCTTCACATTTACCAATTCTTTCACCCAACCCGATCTTATAAATTCAAAAATAAACACTGCAATTTCTCTGAACCAGGACCTTTCTAGAATTAATGAATGGGGACAAGAGAATCTAGTTTCCTTTAATGCACAGAAAACCAAGTACATTCAATTTTCTAACCGACAGAATCTCACTGACTCCCATATATTTTTTAATGATGTAAATATTCCCACTTCCCCTAGTATTGACATTCTCGGTGTAACATTAACTACTAACTTGAGCTGGACACATTATGTTAGAAGCATTGCTAAGAATGCCTCTAAAAAACTGGGACTCCTGTACAGAGTTCGAGAATTCTTCACTGACGAGCAGTTGGCCGTAATATATAAAAGTCATGTGCGCTCTCAGATGGATTACTGTTCACCTCTGTGGGGTGGAAGTGGAGTGGTTTGCATTGAGGCAGTTGGACAAAATTCAAAATAAAGCTATTAGATTAATCAATAACCCTGCAATCACACAGGACCTTCCTACATTAGCCATACGAAGAAACGTTGCATCCCTTGCATTATTCTACAGATATTTTCACAGCAATTGTTCCGAGGAACTTGCTTCAATTGTGCCGCCTCTCCACATCTTTCCCCGTAGAACTAGGGCAGCTGAGAGCGCCCATGAATTTACACTTTCTCCTCCACAATGCAGAACTTCTGCTTATCAGAATTCATTTATCCCCAGAGCTACTACTCTTTGGAATTCACTTCCCTCGAATTGCTTTCCACAAACTTACAATCAACAAATGTTTAAATCCAGTTGTTACAAACATTTTATGAATGGAGGATGCCTTTAGGCACATGGACCTTTTTGTTTTATCTGTGTTTTTCCTTCCTCCATTCATTGTCTCTTAAAAAAAAAAAAAAAAAAAAAATAGTGGGGTTGTGGGAGTGGTTGTTTATGCTATTACTGGCCTAGGAAGGGTCAAGGCTGCTTGACCACCACACTCATACACACAATCTTGGATTTTAAACACTTTTCACTGTGTTATACTATTCACCACCTCAGTGTTTTGGAGGACAAGCAACCTAGAAGGGTCACTGGATCTGTTGTTGCTTGATTTCCTTTGTACTCCTTTGTACCATTCTAAAACGGTAGGGAGCTTTAAGATAAAATTGGATAAGCATATGGACGAGAAGGGTTGGGTGTGAAGGGGGATCAGCCGGGTTGGGCCAATCAGCACTCTGCATACCCCCATAATCCTGCGTTAATCTCTAACCGTTTTGGTAAGATGATCCTCAGGGTATTAGAGTGTTGAGCCTATAATTGGGCTTTGTAATTGAACTGGGGTTGTGTGGGACAGGGATCTGCCTTGCTTAGGCCAATCGGCTTTCTGCAGACTCCCATTTTCTTATGTTCTTATGTAATGCTTATGATTAACTTCTTTTTCTAATTTTCAATATTAAGTTAGTTAATTGTATGGCAGGTCAAAGCAAGGGGGTGGTAGCACTGGGGAGTTGTGATTGCTTATAACCTGTGGTGATTGAGAGTAGCCTATATGTTTAATAGTTAAAACACTGTAACATAGATGTGGAGGCTATTGTATTACTATAATTCACCTTACCAATGGTGTAGTTGATTGTAGTGGTATAGTTCACCTTAGTTGTGTGAGAGTAAATAGTTCAGTTTGCAGTTGTGGGTTGTAGATTCAGAGTTGTGATGAATAACTGGTCCACATGTACAAGGATCTTCACCACTGTTTATATATTGTTACACAAGGGCACTGTAGTTTTACTGTACCTACTTCACATGCCAGTAGTAAAATAATTGTCTTGGTGTAAGAGTTTAGTTTGTAGTTGTGGGTTGTTGAACTAGTATGTTGATAGGTATAGCTAGTTCTTGTGGCACTAAATGATCACCACTGTATATATGTTGCTACTTGTGGACACTGTAGCTTATGGTATACCCACTTCACATAACAGTCACGCTTCTCACAGATCTAGTGTAGTAATTCTTATAATAATGTGGGTTATATGTGGCACCACTATTCAGCAATTCACAATTCGCTAGGGGTATTAGTGGGCACTGAAATCACTGGAATGTTTGCCCTCACTGTTTTTATTTTCTTGATGTGAGACTGAATGGTTGTTGTTGGGAGGGATATCACTGGGGCTTGCTTTATATTGCATTATATATATATATATATATATATTGAGGGTCACCACTTAAAAGGGGCCATTAAGCTGATAAGAACAGATACTACACTTTGATCTTAGCCAAAAGGCCGAGAAGCGATAAAAAGCTTGGGGAAGCATCAGACCACATCACTTTTATTGCATGAAGAAACGGGTGACCTATTGACGGCCACAAGAGCACCATAAGATAGCGTTATCCATTGTGTTGTGTCCCTCTTGCTCTCAGTGGTCCTACAGACCCTCAGACCCAGACCTTTAATACATGTGAAGTATGGTACAACCCACTCAGGACCACAAGGACACCAGAGAAGGTTAAGTTCTATATTGAACTGGTTTCAAAAAGATATTACACTTAACATGATTTTACCAATTGCTGTGAGATTATTGATCTGCTTAATTATATCACCATAATCTATCAATTCCTCAGTTATAACAGAACACAGGTAACTGAATTTTCCATATATTTCAGTGTATCTCCTTCCATATCCAATGTGGGAGTTTTATCTGTACCAGAGACGAGTCTCTCGTCAGCATAAAAGGACCACTGCCGAGTGCCGCGCGTCCTCTGTGCTTAAGCAGTGTTTTCCGCTAACAGCTAGCTGGAGCTGCTACCATGACTTCAAGGCTTGTGAGAGGTCTGTCTGGCTGACTGACTGGCCAGAACGTCAGTTTCTCCTCATCTTTGGTGGTGAGAGCAACAGGTCTCTCCATGGAAAATACATTTTGGGGGAAATGGCTGGTATTGAGGGGGACAAAAACTAAAATGGTGTGGTAAAATACGGGTTAAAGTAGCATCTGTGATACTTTCCATTACAACTAACTAGCTAGCTCAGACCATGGTGCAGGTCATGCTTACAGTTATGCAATAAACGAGTTGCACAAATTTTTTTTGTTCCTGCAAGGTAGACCTTGTGTTTACTAGGATTGATCTGGTTTTGTTTCTCCCCGAGGGGAGTGGACCGATCCCGGAGGTACTGCAATACCGGGCCGATCCGTGGCAAAGGTGGAGCAAGCCCCTAGCACTTCGCCATGGTCCAAAAATCAGATTAATATCGTTGATCCCACATGGGGATCGTATCAGATATTAAGCTGATAAGAACAGATACTACACTTTGATCTTAGCCAAAAGGCCGAGAAGCGATAACAAGTTAGGGGAAGCGTCAGACTACATCACTTTTATTGCATGGAGCAACAGGTAAACTATTGAGGGCCACAAGAGCACCATAAGGTAGAGTTATTCAATGTGTTGTGTCCCTCTAGCTATCTGTGGTCCTACAGACCCTCAGCCCTATACCTTTAATACATGTGAAGTATTGTACACCTCCGTCAGGACCACAAGAGCACCTTAAGACACAGTTTTCCACTGTATTGTGTCCCTCTTGCTCTCAGTGGTCCTACAGACCCTCAGCCCTATACCTTTAATACATGTGAAGTATGGTACACCCTAGTCAGGACCACAAGAGCACCTTAAGATACTGTTATCCAATGTATTGTGTCCTTCTTGCTCTCGGTGGTCCTGCAGACCCTCAGACCTATACCTTTAAGACATGTGAAGTATGGCACACCCTAGTCAGGACCAGAAGGGTACCAGAGAAGGTTAAGTTATATACTGGTTACAAGAAAAAATAAATTTAACATGTGAGATTCTTGATCTGCTTAATTATATCATCATCTATCTTGTCCTCAGTTACAGGTAACTGAATGTTCCATATCCAATGTGGGAATTTGTATCTACGAAGTTACCTGTCTGAATTACCTAATATTCTGTTTATACACAATGTTCCTGAGTAAATGGTTGACATCCATCAATAATAGGGTGGCCCACAGATACTGTATTTCAAAATATTTGTACTCTCTTTTAATCCTAATCCTTAAGATTAATGAGCATAATGGAAACTCTATTGCCATACATAAAGTAAAAAAAAAAAAAATCCTTACACTTACACTTTGTTACACTTTGTTGTATTCCGTCCGTTAGTGACACAGTTGAGCTGGGGCTCCACTGCGACCAGGCAGCTCCCTTTCTTCCACTCTCCATTCCAGAAGTCGGTTGGAGTTGGCGCTGGGGTATCCTGATGTTGGTGGCCGGTCCGGTATTTTGGCCAGCCACATGTCCAAGTGTTTCTTGAAGGTGTCTGGAGACACCCCGGTCATGTTCCTGAGAGGGGCTGGTATACAGTTGAACAGTCTGGTTCCATTGTATGCAAAGCTGTGATGGATCAGGGATTTGATTTTTTGTGTTGATCCCGGCGTAGTCCTCACATAGCACAGCCTCTCTCGCCTTTGGTGTTGAGTCTCTTGGATGTTTGGATTTGGTACCTTTTTTTCCAAAATCTTCCAGACGTAGATGATGATTTATCTCTCCCTACATCTTAGAAGCGAGTACAGCTGCAGCTCCTTGAGTCTCTCCCAGTAGTTAAAGTGTTGAAACCCATGGATTTTACTGGTGAATGTCCTCTGGGTGGCTTCAATTTCTGTTATTTCTCCTACTTTTTGGGGAGACCAGAGCTGAGAGCAGTACTCCAGTCGTGGTAGGACCAGTTGTAACGGGGGGGGGGATCGAGAAGAATCGGTATCTCTCTGTCTTTATCAACTTCCCTTCTTCTGCTGCCAACGAGAGAGAGAGAGAGGGTAAGACAGAAAAAGATAGATTAAGCTGCGAAGGTGGAAAATAGGTACTCAAGGATAGAAAGGAAGAGATGACGACAAACCCATTATTGCATTCTAATTAACGAGAGGACAACCCTGTTTGGTTGACCCACATCCAACATCCTTCGAGGAAGGGGATAAGGCTGCAACTCCGACACGATGATAACACCAAAGAACCACAAAAACCCCACTGAGACCTAGCATATTCTCTACTTTCTAGATATCACATAAGGATGTTTTTGGGAACGGTAATTCATTCGAATTATTTGATCGCCCACCTTCAGGTGAACTGGCCGTCCCCATGGTTTTCTTATTCTTTATGCAATCGTGACTCATGCTCATTATTCAGGTACATTAGGACAGTAGGATAAATCGGAGGCTAGCAAAGACCAATCAAGAACTTCACCTTCAATGTTGGCTGACAAGACTTTAACTCTCGGTTAGGCTACTGGTACTATTCTTAGACCAATTTAATACTGACAGCTCCGATTTACTATCCTGACAACACATTTAGATCCAAATAGGTACGGGAGGATCGATACAAACATATTGCAGTAATCTTAAGCTTGATATTAATATTTAAGGAACATTTTACCGTTTACAACTCTTAACATTGGTACCGTAGGGTCCGTATCTAATTATTTCTATACCATTAACCTGGGACCAATCCATTACCATACTGGGACAGTCTCTTAACCTAGGAGTAGGACTCTAATATTGCTGTCTGTATCCACCCCATTCCTCTCAGTATTATACATCCCAATTCCGCTAGATACCGGTATCGGCCAGGCTTGCCTTTACGTCTCTTCGGCCTACCGTATCCTAGGGTATAGGGGGTAATCATACGTCTTCCTGCGGTCCTTGAACCCTCGTACAGTACACGAGTTCAGCATCCTGCACTCAGCCAATGGGAGGGGTGAATCTCCGATTCTCCACCATCAGCAATTCAGCATCACATCAACTCCGTCCCAAACTGGTTCCCTGGTAATTCGAATACATTCTTAACCCACGGTTGACATATAGCTAATCCTTAATAATGGGGTTAATCAATATCCTAATTACGGTACACAGTAATACTAAAACAAATACATATAAAAAACATAGGTTAATATAAACATATAAAAATACATGGATTCCTATTAACGTATAAAAATAGATGAGCTAATATAAGTACAGAAATACAATGACAGATCAAATTATGACATTAAAGTACTGTACCGAAATAATCTCTTAAGGCATCCAAAGATCCTCTCATTAAGTACAGGTACATAATTATGTTACTCAGCACTACTCTACACACAATTGGGAATACATAATTACACAGCATATCTATGGAGTCAAATCAATACAATAATGGCATAAATCAAAGGTAATTGTCATGGTCAAACTTAACAGGTTGGACTGCTCAATGCGGAGGGTGCTATACAAGGCTCAAACAAAGCTAAACGTTATTTCTACTGTAACTCGAGTAACTTATCCCCTGAAATCAGCTGCCCAGAATCTCACTACAGCGTTCCATCCCTTGCAAGGCAACTCTGTTCATTAGACCATGTCAAACATAATTATATCATAGGAATCAATACTCATAATACACTCAAAAAGCACAATAATTAATAATAGCCTACTGTACTTCCAATTAGGTGAAAGTTAGGTAGCCTAATTAAAAATGTAAAATCATATAACCTACCATAATAATTCAGCAAGTACCCATACCTAAACGGCCTTTTCACTAGTTAACTTTAAGTAACAATAGGTAAGAACAAATAATCATCTGAAATAAACCCGACCCAATGGGGGTCCGAAATTTGACAGTACTGGGGTTGGGAAATGAGGACCTCTAAATCAAGATAACAAGTAACTCTTTACACTATATACCCAGTAAAAACATTTAAAATGACCAATAACCAGGCCTAGGAGACGTTAGTTATAAATACTTATCTGAATAGGCCTAACTTTGGAACGTCGGAGACACGAAAGGTAAACAAAACTTAAGGACACGATCTCAAACGAATGTCCTTTCCTGATTTACACGTTAAAATACAATCATAGTTACCAAAATGCATGGTTTTATAAACTCAAAGTAATGAACAAGTTCTAAACATACAATACAACTGCTACATTAGTAATTTACTCAACCTGGTCGTCTCTCCGAAATGCGAGATGGTCTAAATCCTAAAATGGCGGTCAAGCTTCAAAAGCATTTTAATCAACTTCGTCCTCAATTCTACTCTTACCTGGTGTTCTCACACTACCTCAGGATTATGTAAAACGGTGAAAGACAAACTAGCCATTTAGACTAGCCTAAGTTTGGTCGGGAATTATGGAAAAACACAAGAATTGGAAGGCCATCAAATGGCGTCCCTCTGACTGAAATTATTACACACAAAGTTAATTTGACGTTAATTTGGAATAACAAAGTCTAAAATATCAGAAAAACACTTAGCAAAGGTGCACAGACAAAGTTTTACTGAACACAATGATAATGGGGGAATTTGTATGGTTGTAGGCACTTGGCAGGTGAGGGGTGCCTGTCGACCAACCCGATGGTAGGCTCGAGTTCACGAATTTGTCAATCACAGTAATACCTCCTACATTACACACCTAGTACTTACTTAACTGAATAAGCAATACCTTATAACACTATAAACCTTAATAACGAACCTCTGAATGGAGGGAAAGGAAGCCTAAGTCCGGAGAAGAAGCGGGGAATGATGACAGAGACTGGGGGGTAGGTCTCTCTCGTAGGCCTGGGGTCATGACAGTGAGGGGCCGAGGGCCAGTGCCAGGGATCCCGCCAAAAAAGGGGAGGGTGATCACAAAGGGTGGCGTCGCTTGGGTAGGAATTGGCGGTCTTTTTACACAAGGGGGCATTACTCTAAATTCAAAAAGGAAGGATTTTTACGTGGGATAACAAAAGGGGTGAAACGATAAATTAGGCTAGAAAGAACAATACGAGCTAAGATGGTCAGCTACCTGGAAGATAACGAGGCATTCAACGAGGGGCAACATGGCTTTAGACAAGGCCGCTCCTGCCTTTCACAACTACTATCACACTACGACAAAATCCTGATTTTAATAAGATGTGACGTCAGCACCACTGGTCTGTAATTTTTGGCTATGCCTTTACTACCCCCTTTGTGTATTGGTGTGACATTACCTTCTTTTAGGGATTGTGGTACATATCCAGTTTGGAGGGACTTGCTCCACAGCAGTTTTAGAGGCAAGGCTAGCTGATGTTTGCAGTTTTTTAGCAGTTGGGCATGAAAGCCGTCTGGTCCTGCCGCAGAGTTTGGTCCAATCTTGTCGATGGCTGCTATTATGTCCTCTGTTGATACTGTTACCGAGGAGAGTTGATGTGATGTCCCTGGAGCGTTGCCAAAGAAAGTCGTTGCATTCTCAATTTTCTTGTCTTCATTTGGCAGGCTGAAGACACTTTCGTACTGCTGTTTGAGTATCTTGGCCATTTCGGTTGGGTCACTCTCAAGTTCGCCCGTAGGTTTTGCAAGTGGTCCTATTGTTGAGGTGTTCCTGAGTCTCCTTTTTGCGTATGCATAGAAGAATTTGCTATTTACTCGTATGTTTGCAACTGCTTGGAGTTCTTCGCGTGTTCTTTGCTCTTGGTGTGACTGGATGAGTTTACGTTCAACTTCATCGAGCTCTTCTTGTAGTTTGGTGATATTGTGCGCATAGCTGGTCTTCCTTTGCTTGGCTCTCAAGTACTTCCTTTTCTTCATTAGTATTTTTCTATCTTTGGGAATCTGCTTGATCTGCTTCCTGCTTGATTTGGGTGGTATGGTGTTTTTACAGGTCTCCAGGCATTGTTTCTGGAGGATACTGAGAGTTTCGTCGACGTTTTTATCTTCGAATAGTGCCCTCCAATCAGTTACTGCCAGTTCTGCTCTCAGTCTGTCCCAGTCTATATCTTTGCTGTAGAAGTTGAGATCTTTCAGAGAGGTGCAGGGTATTTGGCTTGATTCCTGTTGACATCTTCTTGGTGGTGTGGCGGCTGGTGTGGGGGTTCTAACTTTGATGAGGCTGTGGTCGGACATTATAGTTTTTACAGTTTCGTACGAGTGTACCAGGTCGAAGTTGTTGCCAAATAGTAAGTCCAGTGTGTTGTTGCCTCTTGTAGGTTCCTCGATGTATTGCTTCATGTATGCAGTGTCCATGATAGTCATTAGCTCCTTGGCTTGCTGTTTTTCATCCCTGGTTCCTCTGTCTATTTTCATGGTTGCCCAATTGATGATGGGCAGGTTGAAATCTCCTGTGATGATGACATCTGTAGCGGGAGTTGGAAGATTTTGTAGGAGTGATTGTATCTTCTCTGTGACCTCCTTGAAAATTTCCCCTGTGGTGTTTGGAGGTCGGTACAAAATTATGATGAGCATGTCGGTTTGTCTTATGTGTACTGCTAGTAGCTCTGTTGTGCCGTTTGAGAATGCAACTAAAGTTTCGGTATTTGCAGCCATATCCTCCCTTAGGTAGAGTGCTACTCCTCCGTGGCTTCTGTCCTCTCTGTCGGCTCTGAATAGAGTGAAATTATGGATATTGATCTCTGCATCCAAAATGTTTTCGTTCAAGCGTGTTTCTGTGAGGGCTAGAAAAATTGAGTTGTCTTCCTCTGCAGTTTCTTCCAACATAGGGACTTTACATTGATTGTTTCGTGGGTAAAGTCCTCTGATGTTGCCCACAAAAAAAATAGTTAGTGGTAGTTGCACCTTCCTCTGTGGTTCATGTCTGGCCCCTCGGTTTGGGCTAGGAATCTCTCCATTATCACTTGAGACCGTTTTTCCACTTCAAGAAGACGTCCCATTACTACCTCTAAAAAAGCACCTTGGTCGGGCATAGCCGTGTGTACCGCTGCTGGTCTGACCTTGTGAGTTTGCTGGATGGTTGGCCAGCTTCTGAGGGCATTGCGTTGGCTTTCTAATTTTTCCTTATGAGTTGATGTGTAGGCAAATTCCCTTTGGATGTGTCCTGTAGCGTGTTCCCTTGGTTTGTTGACGTTGTTTCTGGGCGTCAGTATTTTGGTTCCCTTGATGTGTGGAAGATTGCAGTCTCTCATAGTACATGCCCTTTTGTTGAGCGAGATTCTGCATACATATGGGTGGTAGTCGATGCACTTCCATCCAAGCTTGCAACCGATCCTTTCATCCCTCCCGTGCTTCATGAATTTTGCACATATTTTTGGGTGGTCTTGTTTGCATCCCCTGCCCACTACTCCATATCGGCATTCATTTCTTAGGTAGAAATTGCATAATTCCATGCTTTTCCTCCTAATATCGGTGCCCCTGTTTTCAGCTCTGGGCCTAGGTCTCCATGAATTTGTATTTACAGCACTAACCTCACCTGTTCTTCTGTATGTAGGAGCATTATGGCTGCATCCGTTGCATGTGGGGTGTGTGCTCGTAGGGGTCCCCGACCTCACCTGTCTTGCTGCATTTTGAGGAGGCTCTGCCGTGTCTGCTAGTGTTGCGGGGGGGAGGCTATGGGCATCTGGCATTGTGATGCTAATATTTTCTGGTGTGTTCCCCAGACCTAGATCTAGGCCTATAGCCACGTTTGTTGTGGTACTGGTATGGGGGTTGTCACCGTCACTCTTGCCTACGGCTACTTCTGGGCTTTTGGGTAGGCCTTGGCCTAGGTCAGTGTCCCCAGTTAATTCCTTGGTTGTTGGTGTAGCTTGAATTATTTCTTTAGCTTAGTGAAAAGGAGGAAGTCGTAAACACTGACAGTAATAAGGTGAAATAATTACAATTCAAAAGTTAATTTCAGTTGACTTTGGGCTACAACGATTATATATAATGCTAAATGATAGTAAATTATTGATTTCTTGAGTTAAAGAATATGAACACACTCAGGTAGATAGAAGGGCATATTGCACTACTTCCTGGTCGCTTGTGTCCTTTTAGTCTGTTAAAAATGAATGAATTAAACTGCAGATGCACACACACAATTATCTTAGCTTAATGATAGTACATAAATTTATGAGGGACAACAACAAATTACTATTTTACACTGAAATTATAACAACAGTTTTGATGTTACCTAATTATTGGGTGTATTCAAGGCTGGTGTAATTGTTGAACTGGATGTGTTGTTGGTCTGTTATTACTTGTAATTTAAATATTATGCATAAGAACATAAGAACATAAGAAAATGGGAGTCTGCAGAAAGCCGATTGGCCTAAGCAAGGCAGATCCCTGTCCCACACAACCCCAGTTCAATTACAAAGCCCAATTATAGGCTCTACACTCTACTACCCTGAGGATCATCTTACCAAAACGGTTAGAGATTAACGCAGGATTATGGGGGTATGCAGAGTGCTGATTGGCCCAACCCGGCTGATCCCCCTTCACACCCAACCCTTCTCGTCCATATGCTTATCCAATTTTATCTTAACCCCTAACTGTCGGCAAGCAACATAAGTCGAGTTAAATAAAGCTGGACTATGTGGCGGCGCTCGACATAGGTCGAGTGGCAATTTCAGCACTTAATGTTGCTGAGAGAGAGAGACAAGTGGTGGCAGGAGAGTAGCGAGCGTATGACTGCTCCAGACCACCGCGGCGAACCTACTGACACGAATCTCACCTCCCTCCTCCCTCTCTCACTCGCTATATACGGAATTGTATGGGGAAAGTGCCTAATTACATGCTTTTTGCACTCGCGTTGCACGGTTATTGCAAGAAAACTAGCCATCATAAAAGGATCGTTATGGTGTCATTCGAAAGCTCTGTTTATGCCCTTTCAGGGATAGATACTTGTTTTACGTTCTGGGTCTTATTTAGGCATGAAAATGATCACGTAAACAACCCTATTTTGGCTAAAAACACCCCGCTGGGCGGTACATATAAATAAACCGCATAGGCCGCTCTTAAGGTGTTAAAGCTCCCTACCGTTTTAGACCCCACTATAGCACTTGGTAGTCCATTCCACCCATCTACAACTCTGTTACCAAACCAATATTTGCCTATATCTTTTCTGAAACGAAATTTATCTAATTTGAAACCATTGGTACGAGTTCTTTCGCTATCACTGAGCTTTAGTGCATTTGTCATGTCCCCTTTGTTAATCCCACTAACCCACTTGAACACCTCTATCATATCCCCTCTAACTCTGCGTCTCTCTAACGAATGTAAACCTAATTTCTTCAACCTTTCTTCATACGGAAGATTTCTAATATTATGGATCATTTTTGTCATTCTACGCTGTATTCTCTCCAATGAATCTATGTCCATTCTGTAATAAGGACACCAAAATTGGACAGCATAATCCATATGGGGTCTCACTAATGACAAGTAAAGTTTTAAGATAACATCAGCAGTTCTGTTACTCACACTCCTAGAGATGAACCCGAGAATCCTATTGGCCCAATTAGTCAAATTGGTGCCGGTATTTAGTGAAACTGAAGTCACAGAATTTTTTAATCGTTTTGAGAAGAAGTGAAGGGAGCATAATTGGCCTGAAGAGAAGTGGGCAGCTCTAGTCTCCTCAAGACTTACGGGTAAGGGTCTGAAGGCTTATGATGCACTGCCTTTAGAGTCTTGCATTGACTACCCAGAATTGAAGAGAGCTGTTCTACGGGCATACGAGTTGCAACCGGAAACATATCGATTGAAGTTTCGGGGTGTTACAAAGACTAGGGAGGCGACCTTTCTTGAACATGCCCGGGACTTAAAAGATGCACTTAAAAACTGGACACGTTCTGAGAAAGCTGAGACGGCAGAACAGTTGACTGAGCTGTTTCTGCTCGAGCAGTTTTATAAGTGTACTGGTGCAGAAATGACTTTAACTATTAAAGAAAAGAACCCAAAAACTCTACAGGAGGCAGCTGAGATGGCTGACCTCCGGCTATCACTGATTCGTGGGTGCGGGTTTGCCCAGCGTAGTGAGGCAGGTAACAAGGGGCGTGACGCCCCACCCCCCGAGTTAGTGATATACCTTATGCAAACAAGTACAAGAGCCATGATACCAAGACTGACCACAAGACTAGCACCGTCCCATTTAAGAAGGGGCCGGGCCCTTCCCAGTACCAAGGGAAGCCCAAAGGGGAGTTGGAGTGTTATCATTGTCATAAAAAGGGGCACTTTGCAAGAGTCTGTCCTAGCAAACCACCTACAGCAGCTGTGTCTTTGGCCTGCAACATTGGTGTGTCTCCGAAGTCATCTGAGTTTGCCCGGGGCAGTTCGTCAGAGGCTGAGGCACAGCCAATGCAGAAGCACCTGGGAGGCTCGAACCCTGCTCAGGATGTTTTTTGCGACCATAGAGGGCGGGGTTGCGTGATGTGGGCGGGGCGCAAGCATGGAGTAGAGGTCTTGCGTGATACAGGTGCTTCCCAGACTCTGATGAAAAACTTGACTGGCTACCCTATAAACGTGGCTCGGGTGGTAGTGGTGCAGGGTATTAATGCAACTCAGTCATACCCGCTGGTGCGGTTGGAGTTGGAGGTGGATGGTGTGGCACATGAATTGGATGTCGGGATTGTGGAGAAACTGCCAGTGGAGGGCGTCGACCTTCTTCTCGGCAACGACTTTGCAATGCCCGCTTCTGAGGTTCTACCCTTAGTCGTTGCCGAGAGGCCGGCCGACGTGAGTAGGGAAGAGCAAGAGTGGGTCGAGCGGTGCCAGACACAACCCATGGCGTGTGTTGTCACCCGAGCTCGGGCAGCTAAAGTGTCACAGCCTAGTCCTCCGTCTTCAGACCAGCGGAGGAACGATCAACAGGAGGAGGCTAAAGCTGGAGTTGGTTTTAAGAGTTTTGACTCGGCGGCTCTCCTGGGTGATTCAGTATTAGCACCATTACTTAATTCTGGAGTAGCCCCTGGGCCTGTCATCGAGAGGGACGAGGCTGGGCATGACGAGTCTCCACGACAGCAACGTTATGTACATCGAGAGAGAGAGAGGGAGCAGCCCAGTATCGGGGAAGGTCATGCATTGCTCCGGGAGCAGTTAGATCGCTTGGCACCCTCAGATATACGTCGGTTGCAACTAGAGGACCCTGAGCTCCAAACGTGTGCTTATGGAGCTGTAGAGCTCGACGAGGACGGCGATGCACAGCCAGTAGATTTTTTTTATTTAGAAGGCATCCTCTATAGGCGTTTTCAAGACCCTAAACGTAGTTGGCAAAAGGGGTCCGGAGTAGTGGACCAGTTGGTGGTGCCACGGGAGTGCAGGGATAGCCTACTGAGGTTGGCGCATGACACACCACTGGCAGGACATCTAGGGGTGAGAAAAACGGTGGCGGCTTTGGGGAAATTGTTTTGGTGGCCGGGGATGAAGTCTCATGTGCAGTCATGGATAAACTCATGTGATATTTGTCAACGTGTCGGGAAACCGAACCAAGTTATTCCTAAGGCTCCGTTACACCCTATTCCTGTGATTGGGCCACCCTTTAGTAAAATTATTGTTGACATGGTTGGTCCACTCCCTCCCACTAAGGCTGGAAATAAATTTTTGTTAACCATAATGGATGTTGCCACTAGATACCCCGATGCATACCCTATGAAAAATGGAATGGCTAAGACGGTAGTCAGTAACTTGTTGTGGTACTTCTCAAGGTACGGGTACCCGGAGGAGATTCAGTCTGATCAGGGATCTAATTTCACCTCCAACATGTTCAAGCAAACAATGCAACAGCATGGGATACGAGCAGTAGTATCGTCAGCGTATCACCCTGAGAGTCAAGGGGTGCTTGAGCAGTGGCATGCTACACTTAAAAGCATGCTCAGGTGTTATTGTGCTGACAACGGTATGGATTGGGATCTTGGATTGCCTTATGTGCTGTTTGCTGCTCGGGAGGTACCTGGTGAGAGCCTGGGATTTAGTCCAAACGAGCTGATTTTTGGACACCGTGTCAGGGGCCCCCTTAACATGCTGAAAGAAATTTGGGAGGGGACTGTGCAGCCTTGTCCATTATTGGAGTATGTGCTTGAGGGCCGTGAGCGCATGCTTGGGAGTCTGGAGATGGCGGGTGGAAGTTTGACAGAGTCACGGGCTTTGATGAGGGACAGGTGTGATCGCAGGGTGAGGCTCCGGAAGTTCACTGTAGGACAAGAGGTATTGATTTTGTTGCCTTTGGTTGGTAACCCCCTCTCTGCGAAGTACACTGGACCTTGTGGAATTGTAGAAAAAATTTCAGACTTAGATTGCCTTGTTGCCACTCCAGACAGGAGGAAGGAGAACCAGTTGTGTCACGTGAACCTTGTTAACCTCTGAAGTGCGCATGGGGGTAATTGGAAACGTCCCCCTGTGCTGACGTATTTGAGGTGTTTCCGTCACTAAAATATTCATTGTGCCATTAATAGCATTAATATTTATCCATATGCGCCTATTATGGGTTGATTATAAAGGTATTAACCTGAAACAACAATAAAACGAGTGAAAACAGCGTTTGGATGGTCAAAATCGGAGATATAGCCCGCGAGTTGTATAATGTATGGGTGAGGCAATCTGCTTTCCCGCCAATTTCCCCCAAGGCCACTGAGACGCAGTCGATCGATACTCTCTCTCTCTCTCTTGCACTCGCTTGCTATCAGTGATGACCACACCCTCCAATCGGATTTCTAATGTTAGCACGAAAATATACCTCAGAATAAGGGAATAACAGGGAAAATAGGTGATAACTGAAGGAGAGGAGGAAAGTGGGGAAGGAGGGGAGGTAGAGGACTGAGATTTTGCATGGCCCAGGGGCCAAAAAAAAAAAATAAATAAAAAAAAAAAAAATATAAATTTTTTTTTTTTTTTCGATGTCAAAAGTTGATTTTTATTTTCTCTGACTCTTAAGAGTCTTCCCGCAGTGCGCCGGGGGAACTCTTAAGAGTCTCCCCGCAGCTCCCGGGTTAAAGAGTATGTGAGGCGCCCCTCTGAGCCTCTCACTGTCCCTGTGTTGGCTTGTTGCGGCCGTGGTGGAGAAGGAGAGGGGGACAGTCAAGCTTCAGAGGAGGATAGCTGGGATCAACATGTGTCAGCGGATCAGTGGGCGGGTAACTCGAGCCTAAGGGCTGACGAGGCTATAGCTCATTTGCCTGAGCCGCAGTTTGATGCTATCCGTCAGTTGTTCGGTTCATACCCCACTGTATTTGCTGAACACCCAGGCCTCACTACTCAGGCTATGCATGATGTTGACGTGGGCCCTTTAAGTCGATCCCGTACCGTGTGCCCCCCATAAAACTACCAGCTCTGAGGGATGAGTTGGAGTATATGCTCGGTAGAGGGTTGATAGAGAAAGGCACAGTTAAGTGGACTTCCCCCGTAACACTGCAGCCTAAGCCAGATGGCAAGGTATGCTTTTGTATTGATTTCCGTAGGTTAAACGGTTTGACTCCAACTAACCCATATCCTCTTCCTCGGGTTGATGATAGTGTTGACAAAATTGGTAATGCTCGTTTTTTGTCTAAAGTAGATTTAGTAAAAGGTTACTGGCAAGTACCTTTGTCCGAGCGTGCTAAAGAGGTATGTGGTTTTGTTGTGGACGGGAGTACCTACTGGTGCAATGTTATGCCTTACGGACTTAAGAATGCACCAGCAACGTTTCAGAACCTGATGAATTAAATTGTAAAGGACATTCCAAATTGCACCGTATATTTGGACGATGTAATCATTTATGATGACGACTTTGAGAGCCATTGTGAGCACCTTGAGACCTTGTTCCGGAAACTTAGTGAAGCAGGTCTGGTAGTAAATTTGGCAAAGTGTGACTTCGTAAAAGCCACTGTGCAGTACCTTGGGTTTGTAGTGGGAAGGGGACAGGTGTGCCATCCTCAGAACAAGGTACAGGCTATCAATAAATTTCCGCACCCAACAACCAAGAAGCAGATTATGAGATTCTTGGGTATGATAGGCTACTACAGACGCTTCATAAAAGGTTACTCAACGGTGTTGGCACCTCTCACAGATTTGTTATCTAAAGACAAAAAGTTTTTGTGGGCACCTGAGTGTGAAAAGGCTTTCACTTTGGTGAAACATTTGCTATGTACTCACCCGATACTCAGGGCCCCAGACTTTAACAGGCCTTTTCAGCTGGCAACAGATGCTAGTGGTGTAGGGGCTGGTGCCGTCTTGCTACAGACAGACAATGAAGGTGTGGAACACCCAGTAAGTTTCTTTTCTAAGAAGTTCAATGCTGCACAAAAGAACTATTCTACAATAGAAAAGGAATTACTGGCGATTGTGCTGTCGCTCAGCCACTTCGAGGTGTATGTTCCAGCCTATGGCCCAGTCGTGGTTATCTACACTGATCATCACCCTTTGAGATTCCTGAATCAATTTCACAATCGCAATATGAGACTGACCAGGTGGTCTTTGATGTTGCAGGAGTATAACCTGGACATCCGTCATATTGCTGGATGTGACAATGTGATCGCGGATTGTTTATCAAGGGTGGATGATCAGTCGTAGGCTATCACAGGTGTGTGGGTTTGAGTGGAGGAAAATAGGCTGCCCTTATAGTGCAGCCGGGAAAAACATATTAAAATATAAAAATCATATAAAAACTCTTTCTTTTGATATAGGTAATCGTATAAGTTTGTCATAGCCTATAGAGTTTGAGTAGTCCACGAACTATCAAACGGCTGAGCTGCTGTAAGCTCGCTCTGGGAGCATGATATTGTGTTTTTTTGCTATTGTTGGGAGGAGTTATAAAATGTGATTTTTTTTTTAATAATAAGATGTGTTTTGGTGATAAACTCAGCTTTGTTTTAGTGCCATGCGGTCGCTGGGTGTGAGGGGCTTGATGGGGTTCTGTGTTTGTCAGATTTTAGCTCAGGGTTGAGCAAGTAAAATCTTGGGGGAGGTGTGATGCATGTCCAGTGTGAGCATGCTGTACAGAACGCCTAGTCATGCCCCACTCTCGCTAGGATCGTCAGGGCAGGAACTTTGGCTGTAGTCTATGTAGAGTTTCCTAACTTAGTTCATGTGAGCCGTTGTACTATAAGTATTATGAATATGTATTTTGTTTTTATCTGAGTCAACGAGTTCTATTTTATATCATTAGTTATAAGTATTGTGTGTAAAACTTATTTGTAATGATGGGAAGAGAGACAGCCACCGTTGGGGGTCAGTGGGTGCGCCAGGTGGGAGGTGGGCCTAACTCACTAGCACTCCCCCCTCCCCCCTCCCCTCAGTGCTAGGGGAGCCTTTGTCTATCCCAGAGGAGAGAGAGAAATTACGTAATGATTGTCAGTGGGCGGTCCTTAGTAGTTCACGTTGGGCTCACTAGAGGGCCGGGTATAAAAAGGGAAGTCTAGCCATTTTTTCGTCAGAACTCATTAGGCAGAGCGACTTCTCATTTCCCTTGCTAACTATATATATTCTTCTGACTGATGTGAACTTTCTCTACTACCTTACATTCTTATCTCCTCTTTTCCCTGCTTTTTTAACTTCCATGGTCCCGTTGGTGCAGAGCTAGTCAGCCAACGTATTATCGCTTGAGTTCTCACGAGATATTTGCTTATTAGATAGCCTATTTTGGAAGGGTTAACTTAGAATAGGATTGATTTATGTTTGTTGTACTTGTATATGCATTTCCCTGTGTGTTATTATTATTATTCCTGTTTTCTGCTAGTCTAGGTAATGCTAGACTGGGGTAAGGCTTTTCTGTGTTACGAGTTGTTGTTTGATGCAGTGGTTAAGCGATAAACCTGCATACTCGTTTCGGTTCAGTGAAGCCTAGGTTGTCTTCGCGGCTGACTGTGTTGAGTTAATAATTTACAGTGCGTGAGGGCAAGAGCCTAACCACCCTGTATTTTATTAACAGTTTGTTTTTACTTTGTCAAGGAGCCGGGAGAAAACCAGATACAAGGGATCTGGATTTCTCAAAGTGCACTTGTTAGTTTTAACGTAATACTTTAAACAGTCGTGAGGACTTCGCTAGGCTACGAGCCGTTTTTGCTCAGTCACTGCTACCTTTTGCCCACAGTACCCCAGCTAGACTTTACTCGATTAGTAGATACAGAATAGTATTGAAGCTTTCCTTATGTATGATATTGTTTATGCACTATTGATTTCATGTGTTGCAAGCTTGGCTACTTTAGTGATTAGTGGCCCACGAGCACAATCCGAGTAGGCTATTGCCGTTGCATTTGCGGAGTACTTCTTTTTAATGTTTGCCATTTACTATTGCATATTCTTTTAATTATCCTTATGCCAATTTAAACCTTTAATAGTATTTAATTGCCAGTGTTTTTGCTTATTGAATTACTGTTCAAAATCCGATACGTACTTCTTACGAGCATCCGAGAAGCATCTAACTTTTTTCAGAAGATTCCTTGCTCGATGCTTAAGGACTATTAATTAACGTAACGTAATAGTGCCGATCCGAAGTAGAGGGTGGAGGACTTCTTAAGTTCTTAGTCAAGGGTGGATTACTTCGGCTTCGGCCAACACTATTCTTTGGTGTTGTTGTTTCTTACTTCTTTGTTTGATTGTTGACCAGACTAGAGAATTCCTGTCTCTTTATTAGTCTGTTGTTGAACACTAGTACCGAGTTCTTGTATACCCCGTTATAGCAGATTGAACTCTGGAGGGTATTGGTGTTTTTTGTTCGGCTGGCAGTACTCAGGGGTTGGGATCGTGTGTTTCCGTTGTGGCAGCGAGCCGTATTCGAGTCCTGATTGAGAGCCCTTGTGTACCCGAGTGCCAGTTCGTAACACAAGTTATAAGCAACAACTATATATAAAGGTTAGTGTAGTAGTAGTGTGTGTAGTAGTAGGTTTATTATTGAAGTCAGTATTTTATTGCCTACTTAGGATTGGTAATGGATAAATGTTTTTAGTAAATATATTGGGTATAATGTACCTGAAAGATGTAGCCCTTCTGATACTTTAAACACAGAAAACGTATATGGTAGAGGTCCACCTGCTCAGGGTTACTATTATGATTTTTTTTTTTTTTTTTTTTTTTAAGAGACAATGAACGGAGGAAGGAAAAACACAGATAAAACAAAAAGGTCCATGTGCCTAAAGGCATCCTCCATTCATAAAATGTTTGTAACAACTGGATTTAAACATTTGTAGATTGTAAGTTTGTGGAAAGCAATTCGAGGGAAGTGAATTCCAAAGAGTAGTAGCTCTGGGGATAAATGAATTCTGATAAGCAGAAGTTCTGCATTGTGGAGGAGAAAGTGTAAATTCATGGGCGCTCTCAGCTACCCTAGTTCTACGGGGAAAGATGGTGAAGAGGCGGCACAATTGAAGCAAGTTCCTCGGAACAATTGCTGTGAAAATATCTGTAGAATAATGCAAGGGATGCAACGTTTCTTCGTATGGATAATGTAGGAAGGTCCTGTGTGATTGCAGGGTTATTGATTAATCTAATAGCTTTATTTTGAATTTTGTCCAACTGCCTCAATGCAACCACTCCACTTCCACCCCACAGAGGTGAACAGTAATCCATCTGAGAACGCACATGACTTTTATATATCACGGCCAACTGCTCGCCAGTGAAGAATTCTCGAACTCTGTACAGGAGTCCCAGTTTTTTAGAGGCATTCTTAGCAATGCTTCTAACATAATGTGTCCAGCTCAAGTTAGTAGTTAATGTTACACCGAGAATGTCAATACTAGGGGAAGTGGGAATATTTACATCATTACAAAATATATGGGAGTCAGTGAGATTCTGTCGGTTAGAAAATTGAATGTACTTGGTTTTCTGTGCATTAAAGGAAACTAGATTCTTTTGTCCCCATCCATTAATTCTAGAAAGGTCCTGGTTCAGAGAAATTGCAGTGTTTATTTTTGAATTTATAAGATCGGGTTGGGTGAAAGAATTGGTAAATGTGAAGGAACTGTGGAGTGTTGAGTCATCTGCGTAGGAATGTATTGGATTATGAGTGGTAGATATGAGATCATTGATATGAATGAGGAACAGAATTGGGGCCAAAACTGATCCCTGGGGAACACCAGCATTTATTGAGTGAAATTGAGAATAAAGGCCATCTACCATTACACGTATTTTTCTGTTATGAAGATAAGAAATTAGTGGAACTAATGATGCAAGGCCGTAGTGTGACATCTTCGACAATAAGGATTGATGCCAGACTCTATCAAATGCCTTTGATATATCCAGTGCTATTGTATGTGTTTCACCATGTTGGTCTGTAGCTTGGTTGATTTGATGCGTAAGAAGGCAAAGCATGTCTGCAGTTGATCGACATCGTCTAAAACCATATTGCCTATCACTGATTAATTTATTATTCTCAAGATGCTTAATTATGTGATTATTTAATATAATTTCAAAGACTTTACCAAGAGTGGAAGTTATAGCTATTGGTCTGTAGTTTGATGGATCTGAAGAGGCACCATTTTTAGGAACTGGATGGATGTTTGCTTCTTTCCAGGGTACTGGGAAGCATGAGGTATGAGTACACAGACGGAAAAATGTTGCCAATACAGGAGCGAGCACCAAGGAGCAATTCTTAAGTACTATTGGAGGTATTTCCTCTGGACTAGGAGCCTTATCTACTGAGAGATTCTGCAAAATAGTTTTGACATGTCTGGTGTGGATCTTAAGTGAGGGAATTTCAGGCGAATTAAAATTAAGTACAGGGACATCTTGATTTATTTCTGATATCAGAAAACGTATATGGTAGAGGTCCACCTACTCAGGGTGACTATTATAATATCGTAGCTTTGATTATTCCTTTAGCTTAGTGAAAAAGAGAAAATCATACACACTGACAGTAATAACGTGAAATAATTACAATTCAAATTTTAATTTCTATTGACTTTGGGCTACAACGATTATATATAATGCTAAATTATAGTAAAAGGGCGAAACTAGTAAATTATTGATTTCTTGAGTTAAAGAACTTGGACACACTTAGGGAGACAGAAGGGCATATATGCACTACTTCCTGGTCGCTTGTGTCCTTTTAGTCCGTTAAAAAATGAATGAATTAATTAAATTGCAGATGCACCACAATTATCTTAACTTAATGATAATACATACATTTATGAGGGACAACAACAAAATACTATTTTACACTGACATTATAACCAGCCGTTTTGATGTTACATAAGTATTGAGTATATTCAAGGCTGGTGTACTTGTTGAACTGAATGTGTTGTTGGTCTGTTATTCCTTGGCACTTAAATATAATGCATACAATCTTATATTATGTTAGGTTTTAAGCAACAACTATATATAGAGGTTAGTGTACTGGTAGTGTGTGGTATTGTATGGTGGTTGTCTTGTTGTTGTGTGGTAGTTGGCCCAAAGACCGTTGGGGGAACGGATTAGCACCTGATGACTGGATCACACTATAGCATTCTTATTTCACCCAATTAACACTATATTGCGCTGTTATTTTGCACAACCGCACTATGCAAGGCACTAATATGTTGTTTGTCAAGGTAACTATAATAAATAATTGCCTGTGAATATATTTATTCGTGCAGAAATTGTGGTTGTCACTAATGCTAGAAAGAATGTCTGCATATATTGTCACCAGCAGCAATCAGTTTGGCTTTAAGAAAAATCACGACACAGACCAATGCATATATGTGCTGAAAGAAGTGATTGATACATACAACAAACTAAATAGCTCAATTTTCTCTTGTTTTCTTGATGCAAGTAAGGCTTTTGATAGGGTGTGTCACAAAACCTTATTTGAAAAATTAGTTAACAGGGGAGTGCCTAGCTATATTGTTAGGATACTTATTTTCTGGTATGCTAATAAAAAAATGTGTGTAAGATGGGGCAACATCCTGTCAGGCTCTTTCGCCGTAACCAATGGTGTTAGGCAGGGGGGGATATTGTCTCCGTATCTTTTCAACGTCTACATGGATGATCTTAGTCTGGAGCTGAACAAGACTCGCACTGGGTGCTGTATTGGCAGCACCATTGTAAATCATCTCATGTATGCTGATGACCTAGCCTTAATCGCGCCCTCTGGAGCAGGACTGGATAAATTATTAAGAGTATGTGAAAAATTTGGAATCGAACATTCAGTCAAATTTAATCCTATAAAGAGCATTATCATAATATTTAAATCTAACCTTCTATTGAAATCAAAGCTACCTAAATTCCATTTGTATGAAGAAATTATAGAAGAAGTAAGTAAAGTAAAGTATCTAGGACACTATATTTCATGTGATCGCTCAGATGATGAGGATATGGGTCGTCAGCGAAGGCAACTTTACATGCAGGGAAATTCAATATTAAGAAAATTTCATATGTGCACATGGGATACAAAAATAACATTGTTCAACTCCTACTGCTCACCAATGTATACAGCACAACTATGGTGGAACTATAAGAAAATTACAGTGAATAGACTAAGTATCTCATATCACAATATCATGAAAATGTTTCTGGGGCTCTCAAAATATGAGAGTACAAGTACGCTATGTGCCTATATGAACTTACACTGTTACAAATCACTCATTAGAAAGCTAACATATAAATTCATTCAGCGCCTTAACACTTCTGAGAACAGGATCATTAAAATGCTACAAACTCCAAGCATAGTGTACACCTCCAGGATCCAGGCACACTGGAGGAAGTTGCTCTATATTTAACCTTAAGTAATGATTTCAGGTCTGCTACTCTACAGAATTAGCATACCGGTACTGATCCTCATAGTGCAGTACAGTACCGATATTCCTATACTGTACTGTAGCAACATACTGTACCGGAAGCTAAATGATGTGAGGCATGGTACTGTACACAATTAGGACAGTGGTTTTGGTAACACAGTAGTGTGATGACCACTGTTTTTGGTTGAGGCAGTGCTGTGAACTACATGATAGCAAGCTGGGTATTATTTAATTTCTTTTTATTTTATGTAGCCTATGTGCAGTAGCTTATATATATTTATATATATTTATGTTACTGTAAGGTATATATGGACCCCAGTATGGTCCCCTCTGTACTGTGTGAGTCTGAAATAAAGTATTATTATTATTATTATTATTATTATTATAATAGAGGGGTTGTGGGAGTGGTTGTTTATGATACGTATGACCTACCGAGGGTCAAATCTGTTTGACCACCACACTCATACACACTTTCTTTGATTTTAAACACTTGTTTACTGTGTTATACTATTCACCATTCAATGCTTATAATTAACTTCTTTTTCTAGTTTTCAATATTAAGTTAGTTAATTGTAGTGCAGGTCAAAGCAAGGGGATGGTAGCACTGGGGAGTTGTGATTGCTTATAACCTGTGGTGATTGAGAGTAGCCTATATGTTTAAAAGTTTAAAATAAGTTGTGGGTTGTAGATTCAGAGTTGTGATGAATAACTGGTCCACATGTACAAGGATCTTCACCACTGTTTCTATATTGTTACACAAAGGCACTGTAGTTTTACTGTACCTACTTCACATGCCAGTAGTAAAATAATTGTCTTGGTGTAAGAGTTTAGTTTGTAGTTGTGGGTTGTTGAACTAGTATATTGATAAGTATAGCTAGTTCTTGTGGCACTAAATGATCACCACTGTATATATATGTTGCTACTTATGGACACTGTAGCTTATAGTATACCCACTTCATATAACAGACACGCTTCTCACAGATCTAGTGTAGTAATTCTTATAATAATGTGGGTTATATATAACACCACTATTCAGCAATTCACAATTTGCTAGGAGTATTAATGGGCACTGAAATCACTGGAATGTTTGCCCTTACTCCTGGTTAATTATTGTTAATTTTATGCTTTATTATGGAGCCTGGTGGTTGTGTTGTGTTGGTCATAATGTGACCTTTGTGCCTCACGGATGTTATACACTTTAGCTTGTGATCCCTCACTCGACATTGCTTGATGTTCACTTGTGATTCTTGTAGTTCACTTGTCACTATATTCTTTTCTCCTTCCATTGTTTCTGCTTCTTCTACTTCTTCCATTTTCACTAATCACTGTTTCTATTATTCTTCACTTGTGATTCTTGTAGTTCACTTGTTACTATACTTTCTCCTTCCATTGTTTCTGCTTCTACTTCTTCCATTTACACTAATCACTGTTTCTATTGTTCTAGATGTGAGGCCGAATGGTTGTTGTTGGGAGGGATATCACTGGGGTTCGCTTTATATTGCATTATATATATATATATTTATATATTGAGGGTCACCACTCAAAAGGGGCCATTAAGCTGATAAGAACAGATACTACACTTTGATCTTAGCCAAAAGGCCGAGAAGCGATAAAAAGCTTGGGGAAGCATCAGACCACATCACTTTTATTGCATGAAACAATCAGAAAATGATTTAGTAATGTGCAGTACATTAAATAGTCAATTTCTTTCCGTTTTCACTAATGAAAATTTGGCACAGTTTCCATAAGGTCCGTAAGGTATATAGCGATAGTATAGAAAATAGGTTAAGTACGATTACAATAAGTAGAAATGATGTGCTTAAGGAAATTGACAGACTGAAACCTCATAAATCGCCTGGTCCTGATGAGGTATATGCTAGAGTATTAAAAGAATGTAGGGATGAGTTAAGTTTGTTACGACTGAGGTTTAAATATATCAGGGCTCTTATTCATTGGACTAGTAATGGCATAAATGCTACAACGGAAAGCGCTAGATCCAACCTCTGATGTATATTCCCAGTGAACAAAGAACACAAAATTTAATACTCTCCAGAGTTCTATATGCAATAATAGGTTATCAAACTCTCAATAAATGTGCGTCTACTCTAGGCTTAATGTTATGTGAAAACAGCCTATTACTACCTATAACCGAAGGTGCTTGGTTAAGGTCTGCAAAGTAAGGTGGTAAGAGAAGTTACAGCTTACGTTACTTTAATCAATAAATGTCAGGCACTGCTGCATGAAAGAAAGTGCACTAAAGTCCTTCAACACCAACAAGGAATCTTCTTTAAATGTTAGATGCTATCAAGATGCTCAAATCGGAAATGGAACCCAAAAAGGCAGGGAGCGGAACAATGCTCGAGCAGGCTATGCTCACAAAAAAGCAGGATATATAATGCAGTCGGAGCCAAGAATATCCTAAACGCTACAACAATAATAATAATCGCCACGACAATGCAGTATTCCTATCAACAAAAAGAGCCTAAGTCGTTTGTGTCTCAATACATCAAACTAGGCTGCGAAATGCTTGTGTAATCATAAACGGGTATGCATAATAAGAGTAATTGGTTTAATATACTTAATGTCTACTATGACTGATAAAGTCTAGCTAGAGTCAATGATACGAGATACTGGTGCGCATGGCATGCCGCATAGCCTAGTGCAAATCTCAAGTCTGTGCGTCAAATATTACGTTATAGTGAAGGGTAGCTCTCTTGAGAAACCTTAATACCGAAGTATCAAGCGTTCTCCTGGCGTACCTCAAAGACAAACAACCGAGCCTAGAACAGTGCAGAATGGTATAGGCAAAAAGCCCTCATTCGTGCATGCTCTACTCTCAATGGCACACAGACTAGAATTTACCCAATCAACTCCAGTTCTCAGGTATGTCGTGCAGCTTTTAACTAAAGCCAACACCCATCGGAAACAATACCTTATAGTATCAGACTCCTAGTCTAGCATTATCTAATCCAGCAGAACACTAATAATTACAGGAAGCAGTACTGAACAATATGAATGCCAACCAATGCTTCGTGATCAACTTATCTTAACAACTAAACATACATGGGTTATATAAGACCTTAACGCACAATACAACTGGCCAGCATGAAGCTGATTATGCAGAGTTAACCAGAGGGGGTATAATATTAATAAAAGGTGGTGAAAGATATGGAATATGAGAGAGATAGGCAGAGGAAAAGGTTCTCAGGTGCAGTGAGGGGGACAGATATCAAAGGGATAAGAGGGATGCATTCTAGAAACCAGATCTGAGGGAGAGAGTGGCGAGAAAGCTGTATATATACTAGCACTAGCTCGAACCGCGTAGGAAAAGCGGTAACAAGTCCCCCAGCCAATCCCCAAGAGACCAGCCAGCCATGACATCATCGAACATGGTAAAAAACTCCTCCATCCAATCTCCAGGAAGCCAGCCAGCCATGACGCCATCGAGCCTGGTAAAAACACTGCGCGCCTCCTCGCACTCTGTTCTACTCTCTCTCTCTCTCTCTCTCTCTCAAATCTTATCATTACTACTTCATGATAAAACATATACTTTGCAATTAAATATATAAAGCCTTGACATGGGCGAAAACAAAGAGCCTTTCTGGACTGCCCATGACACGAGCTTTCATATGAAATAAAGCACACAATAATACATCAACTGTAGCCGCATCCACTGCCCTGGCGATCCTAGCGAGTCACCGTAGGACAAGCCATGCGGTTCTAACGAAGTGGTTAACGTCACACCCCCCCCCCCCAAGATTTTTCTCAGAGGCCCAAAGCTCAAAAAAAATCTGATGGTTAGAACCCATGCTATATCTCTACTTCCCATCACCCAGCGGCAGTAAAATATCTGGCACAGTTCTCAACAAAACATTTTACAAAATTATAACCCTCCCCAACACAATAGGTTAAATCATATGTAGTTATGCTCCTCAAGAGCGAGCTTCTCTAGCCCAGCATTCTGAGAGGAGTGCAACTCAGAATTACTGCTATAACATACTGAAAAAATTCAACTATCAAAGAAAGAGTTTTTATTTGATTTTTATGTTTTTAATTTGTTTATTTCGGCTGCACTATAGGGGCAAGCCTAGTTTTTTTCTTCTATACCAAACGCTCAACTCCTGCTTTACAACCCAATACGCTGGGCTACAACCGCGAGCCAACAAGCACCAAGCGCAAAATACTATTCAAACTAAAGCAGGAGGCTACCCGTGTGTCAATCTACCCAGGATCATCTACCCTCGAAAGACAATCTGCAATCACGTTGTCACAACCGGCAATATGGCGTATGTCCAGGTTATATTCCTGTAACATTAGCGACCACCTGGTCAGCCTAATATTCCGATTGTGAAACTGGTTCAAGAACTTGAGAGGGTGATGATCTGTGTAAATTACAACGACTGGACCATAGGCTGGAACATAGACCTCGAAATGCCTCAGTGCAAGTACAATTGCCAGCAGCTCCTTCTCGACAACAGAGTAGTTCTTTTGGGCTGAATTGAACTTCTTCGAGTAGAAACTAACAGGATGTTCCAGCCCATCATCGTCCCTTTGCATAAGGACGGCACCAGCCCCCACACCACTAGCATCCGTTTCTAGTTGGAAAGGTAGGCTAAAGTCAGGGACCCTGAGAATCGGGTGAGTGCACAACAGGTGTTTTACTACTCTAAACGCCTTCTCACACTCAGGCGCCCATTTGAATTTCTTATCCTTCGCTAAAAGATCTGTCAGAGGTGCTAGCACAGTAGAGTACCCTTTAATGAAGCGTCTGTAGTATCCGATCATACCTAAGAACCTCATGATCTGCTTCTTGGTGGCCGGCCAGGGAAAGTGATCAATCGCAGCTATCTTGTTCTGTGGGGGGCACACCTGACCCAACCCCACCATGAACCCAAGATACTGCACGGACGCCCGCACGAAATCACACTTTGCCAGGTTGACCACCAAGCCAGCCTCACTAAGCCTCTTGAACAGGAGTTCTACGTGCTCACAATGACTCTTAAAGCTGTTGTCATAGATAATAACATCGTCGAGGTATACTGTGCAATTAGGAATGTCTGCCGTTATATCATTCATCAAATTCTGAAAGGTAGCGGGTGCGTTCTTTAGGCCATAAGGCATCACGTTACAGCGGTAGGTAGCACCATCCACCACAAAACCACATAACTCTTTCGCTCGTTCGGACAAGGGCACCTGCCAGTATCCCTTAACCAAGTCCACCTTGGTTAGGTACTTTGCATTGCCTATCTTGTCCACACAGTCGTCGACCCGAGGAAGAGGGTATGGGTTGGTGGGCGTCAAACCGTTTAACCGTCTGTAGTCTACGCAGAATCGCACCTTACCATCCGGTTTTGGTTGCAGCGTGACGGGAGATGTCCACTTCACCACCCCCTTCTCAATCAGCCCCCTTGTTAACATATAATCCAACTCCGCCCGGAGGGCCGTCAGTTTAATAGGGGGCACTCTATAGGGAACTGACTTGAAAGGGGGGTGGTCTCCTACGTCCACGTCGTGCACCTCTAGGGTAGTGAGGCCTGGGTGCTCCGCGAAAACAGAGGGGTATGAACCGAACAGGCGCTCCACAGCCACACGCTGATGCTCAGGTAAGTGTTGCAACGCTTCCTGAGCCGCCTGGTTTGTGTTCCCCGCCCACTGGTTCGCAGAGACATGATGATCCCAGTTATCCTCCACCTGAGCTTGACTGTCCCGTTCTCCTTCTCCACCTTGACTGCTAAACGCCATCACAGGCACAGTGAGAGGCTCAGGGGGGTGCCTCACATACTCCTTCATGAGATTAACGTGACATAACTGATTGCGCTTCCGTCTGTCTGGAGTGGCTACCAAGTAATCCAGGTCAGATAGCTTCTCAACCACCCTATAAGGACCAGTGTACTTCGCGGATAAGGGGTGACCTACAAGGGGCAGTAGAATCAACACCTCCTGACCCACGTGAAACTCCCTGAGTTTAACCTTGAGGTCGTACCTGTCCTTCATGAGGGCCTGAGAGCTAGTCAAATTACGGCCAGCCAACTCCAGACTGCGCAACATCCGTTCTCGACTGTCGAGGACATACTTGAGCATAGAACAAGGTTTTTCTGCACCCTCCCATATTTCTTTAACCATATGGAGAGGCCCTCTGACACGGTGTCCAAAGACGAGCTCATTAGGGCTGAATCCCAAACTTTCCCCAGGTACCTCCCGTGCAGCAAATAAAACATATGGCAGGCCAAGATCCCAATCTTTCCCATTCTCAAAGCAATAACAACGAAGCATAGATTTTAAGGTTGAGTGCCATCGCTCTAACACACCCTGGCTCTCCGGATGATACGCAGCTGACACAACCGTAACAATCCCATGCTGCTGCATTGTTTGAACAAAGAGGTTAGAAGTGAAGTTGGATCCTTGGTCTGACTGAATCTCCTGCGGGTAACCATACCGGGAAAAATACACTAGCAAGTTTCGGACCACCGTCTTCGCTGACCCATTTCTCATAGGGTACGCGTCAGGGTACCTTGTTGCTACATCCATGATGGTCAGGAGAAACTTGTTTCCGGCACTTGTAGGGGGAAGGGGGCCAACCATATCAACTATAACCTTACTAAAGGGAGGCCCACTGACAGGAATGGGGTGTAACGGCGCCTTAGGAATGCTCTGATTTGGTTTGCCAACCTTCTGACACACATCACACATTGCCACCCATGACACAACTTGGGCTCTCAGACCAGGCCACCAAAATAATTTCCCCAAGGCTGCAACCGTCTTACGGACACCCAGATGTCCCGCCAGTGGTACATCATGAGCCAACCTAAGTAAGCTTTCCCTGCAAACCATTGGCACGACCAGCTGGTCTACCTCTCCTGATCCCCCCTCCCATTTCCTCTGCGGATCTTGGAATCGCCGGTACAATATGCCATCTATGAAGAAAAAAATCTCCCGACTGTTCATCACTGTCCTCCTCCAACTCGACAGCACCGGTACCACATTCAAGAACCTCCGGGTCTTCTAATTGCAATTTACGAATGTCCGAAGGAGCAAGTTTATCTAAGTGTTTGCGAAACAACTCATGCCCCCCTCCTACACTGAATTTAGCCTCCTGTTGCTCTCTCTCTCTGTATCGTTGCTGTCTCTTCGTCTTTTTTAAGCCCATCCTCTGCCTTCTTACTAACAGTTAATGGGTCTTCTCCAGACTCGAAAATTGGTCCTAATAATGAGTCCCCGAGAATGTCTGTTGATACTAAACTCTCAACCGCATCAACTTTCAACCCCTTCTCGGTACCTTTCCTCCGCTTGTCTAAAGACTGTTGACCAGAATGTGACTCCCTGGATGCAAGAGATCTGGTGACAACACACGCCATAGGTTGCACCGGACACTTCTCAACCAACTCCTGCTCCTCCCTACTCACGTCGGCCGGCTTCTCGGCAACGACTAAGGGTGGAGCCTCAGAAGTAGGCCCCGCAAAGTCGTTGCCGAGAAGGAGATCGACGCCCCCAACAGGTAACTTCTCCACAATTCCTACATCCAAGTCACGAGTCACACCATCAACTTCCATCTTCATTCTTACAAGCGGGTATGACCTTGTTGCATTAACTCCCTGAACCACAACCACCTGCCCCGTATTTACAGGTATACCAGTGAAATTCCTCAACAATGTTTGCGATGCCCCAGTGTCACGCAAAATTCTCACCTCATGTCTTCTACCCCCCCACTCCACACAACCGAGTCCCCTGTGGTCACTAAAGGCATCACGGACAGGGAATAAGCCTTCCGGATCATTCTGCACTGGCAGTGTATTTACCTCGGAAGAATTGCCTCTAACAAACTCCGATGTCCTCTTGAACACTCCAATGCCGTGAGCAAAAGACACGGCTGCCGGAGGAGGTCGACTAGGGCATTCATTTGCCTTATGACCCTCCTGGTGGCACTTAAAACACATAAATTTCGGTTTCGGCCTATACTGTGATGTAAAAGGCCCCTGACTTTTCTCATATGGTGTGGTGTTAGGTTTGGATTCAGTTTTAGTTTCATTGCTCTTTTGTTTAAATGTGTCATTGCTACGGGGAGGGGGAGGATAACGGTCCCTAGCACTTGCATCGTACTTCTGTGAGGACCCGCAACCCCGAATCAACGACAGCCGTTTCTGCTGCTTCGACTAGAGTTCTTGGGTTTTTCTCCTTTAAGTTCAAAGTTAGATCACCGCCCGTGCTCTTAAAGAACTGCTCCAACATCATTAACTGCTTAATTCCATCAAATGTTGTTACCTTCTCAGATCGGAGCCAGTTCCCCATAGCATCGGACAAGTCCCGGGCGTGTTCCAAAAAGGTGCTATCTTTTCCCTTGGTTACACCCCGGAACTTCAAACGGTACGTTTCTGGTTGCAGTTCGTAAGCCCTCAGGACAGCCTCCTTGAGATCCTCATACACAATACATGACTCCAAAGGTAACGCATCGTAGGCTTTAAGACCCTTGCCTATTAATCTAGAGGATACAAGTGCTGCCCATTTATTCTCTGGCCACTGGTGTTCCTGGTACTTCTTCTCAAAGCGTGCGAAAAATTCTGTTACACCACTCTCATCAAACACCGGAACCAGTTTCAATAAGTGCGAGAGAGATTGATCATGAACTCGGTTACCAGCCCCAAGTCGCTGTCCCGTTGTCTCTACTCGCGACTTCTCTACGTCCATGTCGGCACAGTACCTAGTCGACTCTAAATCAGCTTGGATTTTTGCTAGCTCTATGTGCTGCTGACTGATAGTTTTTCTCTCTTCTATCTTGGCTCTCTCTTCTATCTTGGCTAATTCTAATTGCTGCTGAAGCTCACATGCCCTTTGTTGCTGCTGAAGCTTAGCTAATTCGAGCTGAAGCAATAATTCTGGAGTTAACCCTTGAGGAGGTGAAGGTGCTACAATGTTTGAAATTACCAGTGGTCCCCCCAGGGGCAACCCACCCTGTCAGTCACCACCCAACTGTGGAAGCGTACCCGGGGTCGGCAAACTACTGGGATGGCTGGGAGTCGAGTGTAGGGGAAGCATGGCCGAAGGGCTCTGAGCACTCAACCCATCTCGCTCACCAGTCACCCTGCCCAGTACACACGTTATCAAGTTATCCCTGGTCATGCTGCTAGTACCCGCATGACCGATAGCTGTGGCCAGGCATTGAAGACCGTACCGATCCATACCCTCCAACCGCTCGGCAGTAACAGGCCATTGCAAAAATATCCTAGCATCCTCCTCACAGTTCACCTGATTAACCCTTTCATCATGCTGCTGTTCCTCAGTTTCGACATTACGTACTGTGTCTCCATTCTCCTCTGATCCGGTATAAGACATGATGCTCACAAAAATTTCCCACCTCAATATTCAGAAAAGAAGCACCCCAAACTCTTATACCTCAATATACACACAAAAATTCTCGGAAATAGTCAAGGGCTATACTATGTTGCAAAAAAAAATTATTCTTGCTGATCCCCGCAAAATATTCCCCAAAACAACAAATGTTCCCTGCTAATAAATGTAGGTTCACCAAATCCTAGGTAAGGTCGCCATTTGTTACGACTGAGGTTTAAATATATCAGGGCTCTTATTCATTGGACTAGTAATGGCATAAATGCTACAACGAAAAGCGCTAGATCCAACCTCTGATGTATATTCCCAGTGAACAAAGAACACAAATACTCTCCAGAGTTCTATATGCAATAATAGGTTATCAAACTCTCAATAAATGTGCGTCTACTCTAGGCTTAATGTTATGTGAAAACAGCCTATTACTACCTATAACCGAAGATGCTTGGTTATGGTCTGCAAAGTAAGGTGGTAAGAGAAGTTACAGCTTACGTTACTTTAATCAATAAATGTCAGGCACTCCTGCATGAAAGAAAGTGCACTAAAGTCCTTCAACACCAACAAGGAATCTTCTTTAAATGTTAGATGCTATCAAGATGCTCGAATCGGAAATGGAACCCAAAAAGGCAGGCAGCGGAACAATGCTCGAGCAGGCTATGCTCACAAAAAGGCAGGATATATAATGCAGTCGGAGCCAAGAATATCCTAAACGCTACAACAATAATAATAATCGCCACGACAATGCAGTATTCCTATCAACAAAAAGAGCCTAAGTCGTTTGTGTCTCAATACATCAAACTAGGCTGCGAAATGCTTGTGTAATCATAAAGGGTATGCATAATAAGAGTAATTGGTTTAATATACTTAATGTCTACTATGACTGATAAAGTCTAGCTAGAGTCAATGATACGAGATACTGATGCGCATGGCATGCTGCATAGCCTAGTGCAAATCTCAAGTCTGTGCGTCAAATATTACGTTATAGTGAAGGGTAGCTCTCTTGAGAAACCTTAATACCGAAGTATCAAGCGTTCTCCTGGCGTACTTCAAAGACAAACAACCGAGCCTAGAACAGTGCAGAATGGTATAGGCAAAAAGCCCTCATTTGTGCATGCTCTACTCTCAATGGCACACAGACTAGAATTTACCCAATCAACTCCAGTTCTCAGGTATGTCGTGCAGCTTTTAACTAAAGCCAGCACCCATCGGAAACAATACCTTATAGTATCAGACTCCTAGTCTAGCATTATCTAATCCAGCAGAACACTAATAATTACAGGAAGCAGTACTGAACAATATGAATGCCAACCAATGCTTCGTGATCAACTTATCTTAACAACTAAACATACATGGGTTATATAAGACCTTAACGCACAATACAACTGGCCAGCATGAAGCTGATTATGCAGAGTTAACCAGAGGGGGTATAATATTAATAAAAGGTGGTAAAAGATATGGAATATGAGAGAGATAGGCAGAGGAAAAGGTTCTCAGGTGCAGGAGGGGGACAGATATCAAAGGGATAAGAGGGATGCATTCTAGAAACCAGATCTGAGGGAGAGAGTGGCGAGAAAGCTGTATATATACTAGCACTAGCTCGAACCGCGTAGGAAAAGCGGTAACAAGTCCCCCAGCCAATCCCCAAGAGACCAGCCAGCCATGAAATCATCGAACATGGTAAAAAACTCCTCCATCCAATCTCCAGGAAGCCAGCCAGCCATGACGCCATCGAGCCTGGTAAAAACACTGCGCGCCTCCTCGCACTCTGTTCTACTCTCTCTCTCTCTCTCTCTCTCTCTCTCACTCTCTCAAATCTTATCATTACTACTTCATGATAAAACATATACTTTGCAATTAAATATATAAAGCCTTGACATGGGCAAAAACAAAGAGCCTTTCTGGACTGCCCATGACACGAGCTTTCATATGAAATAAAGCACACAATAATACATCAACTGTAGCCGCATCCACTGCCCTGGCGATCCTAGCGAGTCACCGTAGGACAAGCCATGCGGTTCTAACGAAGTGGTTAACGTCACACCCCCCCAAGATTTTTCTCAGAGGCCCAAAGCTCAAAAAAAATCTGATGGTTAGAACCCATGCTATATCTCTACTTCCCATCACCCAGCGGCAGTAAAATATCTGGCACAGTTCTCAACAAAACATTTTAAAAAATTATAACCCTCCCCAACACAATAGGTTAAATCATATGTAGTTATGCTCCTCAAGAGCGAGCTTCTCTAACCCAGCATTCTGAGAGGAGTGCAACTCAGAATTACTGCTATAACATACTGAAAAAATTCAACTATCAAAGAAAGAGTTTTTATTTGATTTTTATGTTTTTAATTTGTTTATTTCGGCTGCACTATAGGGGCAAGCCTAGTTTTTTCTTCTATACCAAACGCTCAACTCCTGTTTTACAACCCAATATGCTGGGCTACAACCGCGAGCCAACAAGCACCAAGCGCAAAATACTATTCAAACTAAAGCAGGAGGCTACCCGTGTGTCAATCTACCCAGGATCATCTACCCTCGAAAGACAATCTGCAATCACGTTGTCACAACCGGCAATATGGCGTATGTCCAGGTTATATTCCTGTAACATTAGCGACCACCTGGTCAGCCTAATATTCCGATTGTGAAACTGGTTCAAGAACTTGAGAGGGTGATGATCTGTGTAAATTACAACGACTGGACCATAGGCTGGAACATAGACCTCGAAATGCCTCAGTGCAAGTACAATTGCCAGCAGCTCCTTCTCGACAACAGAGTAGTTCTTTTGGGCTGAATTGAACTTCTTCGAGTAGAAACTAACAGGATGTTCCAGCCCATCATCGTCCCTTTGCATAAGGACGGCACCAGCCCCCACACCACTAGCATCCGTTTCTAGTTGGAAAGGTAGGCTAAAGTCAGGGACCCTGAGAATCGGGTGAGTGCACAACAGGTGTTTTACTACTCTAAACGCCTTCTCACACTCAGGCGCCCATTTGAATTTCTTATCCTTCGCTAAAAGATCTGTCAGAGGTGCTAGCACAGTAGAGTACCCTTTAATGAAGCGTCTGTAGTATCCGATCATACCTAAGAACCTCATGATCTGCTTCTTGGTGGCCGGCCAGGGAAAGTGATCAATCGCAGCTATCTTGTTCTGTGGGGGGCACACCTGACCCAACCCCACCATGAACCCAAGATACTGCACGGACGCCTGCACGAAATCACACTTTGCCAGGTTGACCACCAAGCCAGCCTCACTAAGCCTCTTGAACAGGAGTTCTACGTGCTCACAATGACTCTTAAAGCTGTTGTCATAGATAATAACATCGTCGAGGTATACTGTGCAATTAGGAATGTCTGCCGTTATATCATTCATCAAATTCTGAAAGGTAGCGGGTGCGTTCTTTAGGCCATAAGGCATCACGTTACAGCGGTAGGTAGCACCATCCACCACAAAACCACATAACTCTTTCGCTCGTTCGGACAAGGGCACCTGCCAGTATCCCTTAACCAAGTCCACCTTGGTTAGGTACTTTGCATTGCCTATCTTGTCCACACAGTCGTCGACCCGAGGAAGAGGGTATGGGTTGGTGGGCGTCAAACCGTTTAGCCGTCTGTAGTCTACGCAGAATCGCACCTTACCATCCGGTTTTGGTTGCAGCGTGACGGGAGATGTCCACTTCACCACCCCCTTCTCAATCAGCCCCCTTGTTAACATATACTCCAACTCCGCCCGGAGGGCCGGCAGTTTAATAGGGGGCACCCTATAGGGAACTGACTTGAAAGGGGGGTGGTCTCCTACGTCCACGTCGTGCACCTCTAGGGTAGTGAGGCCTGGGTGCTCCGCGAAAACAGAGGGGTATGAACCGAACAGGCGCTCCACAGCCACACGCTGATGCTCAGGTAAGTGTTGCAACGCTTCCTGAGCCGCCTGGTTCGTGTTCCCCGCCCACTGGTTCGCAGAGACATGATGATCCCAGTTATCCTCCACCTGAGCTTGACTGTCCCGTTCTCCTTCTCCACCTTGACTGCTAAACGTCATCACAGGCACAGTGAGAGGCTCAGGGGGGTGCCTCACATACTCCTTCATGAGATTAACGTGACATAACTGATTGCGCTTCCGTCTGTCTGGAGTGGCTACCAAGTAATCCAGGTCAGATAGCTTCTCAACCACCCTATAAGGACCAGTGTACTTCGCGGATAAGGGGTGACCTACAAGGGGCAGTAGAATCAACACCTCCTGACCCACGTGAAACTCCCTGAGTTTAGCCTTGAGGTCGTACCTGTCCTTCATGAGGGCCTGAGAGCTAGTCAAATTACGGCCAGCCAACTCCAGACTGCGCAACATCCGTTCTCGACTGTCGAGGACATACTTGAGCATAGAACAAGGTTTTTCTGCACCCTCCCATATTTCTTTAACCATATGGAGAGGCCCTCTGACACGGTGTCCAAAGACGAGCTCATTAGGGCTGAATCCCAAACTTTCCCCAGGTACCTCCCGTGCAGCAAATAAAACATATGGCAGGCCAAGATCCCAATCTTTCCCATTCTCAAAGCAATAACAACGAAGAATAGATTTTAAGGTTGAGTGCCATCGCTCTAACACACCCTGGCTCTCCGGATGATACGCAGCTGACACAACCGTAACAATCCCATGCTGCTGCATTGTTTGAACAAAGAGGTTAGAAGTGAAGTTGGATCCTTGGTCTGACTGAATCTCCTGCGGGTAACCATACCGGGAAAAATACACTAGCAAGTTTCGGACCACCGTCTTCGCTGACCCATTTCTCATAGGGTACGCGTCAGGGTACCTTGTTGCTACATCCATGATGGTCAGGAGAAACTTGTTTCCGGCACTTGTAGGGGGAAGGGGGCCAACCATATCAACTATAACCTTACTAAAGGGAGGCCCACTGACAGGAATGGGGTGTAACGGCGCCTTAGGAATGCTCTGATTTGGTTTGCCAACCTTCTGACACACATCACACATTGCCACCCATGACACAACTTGTGCTCTCAGACCAGGCCACCAAAATAATTTCCCCAAGGCTGCAACCGTCTTACGGACACCCAGATGTCCCGCCAGTGGTACATCATGAGCCAACCTAAGTAAGCTTTCCCTGCAAACCCTTGGCACGACCAGCTGGTCTACCTCTCCTGATCCCCCCTCCCAATTCCTCTGCGGATCTTGGAATCGCCGGTACAATATGCCATCTATGAAGAAAAAAATCTCCCGACTGTGCATCACTGTCCTCCTCCAACTCGACAGCACCGGTACCACATTCAAGAACCTCCGGGTCTTCTAATTGCAATTTACGAATGTCCGAAGGAGCAAGTTTATCTAAGTGTTTGCGAAACAACTCATGCCCCCCTCCTACACTGAATTTAGCCTCCTGTTGCTCTCTCTCTGTGTATCGTTGCTGTCTCTTCGTCTTTTTTAAGCCCATCCTCTGCCTTCTTACTAACAGTTAATGGGTCTTCTCCAGACTCGAAAATTGGTCCTAATAATGAGTCCCCGAGAATGTCTGTTGATACTAAACTCTCAACCGCATCAACTTTCAACCCCTTCTCGGTACCTTTCCTCCGCTTGTCTAAAGACTGTTGACCAGAATGTGACTCCCTGGATGCAAGAGATCTGGTGACAACACACGCCATAGGTTGCACCGGACACTTCTCAACCCACTCCTGCTCCTCCCTACTCACGTCGGCCGGCTTCTCGGCAACGACTAAGGGTGGAGCCTCAGAAGTAGGCCCCGCAAAGTCGTTGCAGAGAAGGAGGTCGACGCCCCCAACAGGTAACTTCTCCACAATTCCTACATCCAGGTCACGAGTCACACCATCAACTTCCATCTTCATTCTTACAAGCGGGTATGACCTTGTTGCATTAACTCCCTGAACCACAACCACCTGCCCCGTATTTACAGGTTTACCAGTGAAATTCCTCAACAATGTTTGCGATGCCCCAGTGTCACGCAAAATTCTCACCTCATGTCTTCTACCCCCCCACTCCACACAACCGAGTCCCCTGTGGTCACTAAAGGCATCACGGACAGGGAATAAGCCTTCCGGATCATTCTGCACTGGCAGTGTATTTACCTCGGAAGAATTGCCTCTAACAAACTCCGATGTCCTCTTGAACACTCCAATGCCGTGAGCAAAAGACACGGCTGCCGGAGGAGGTCGACTAGGGCATTCATTTGCCTTATGACCCTCCTGGTGGCACTTAAAACACATAAATTTCGGTTTCGGCCTATACTGTGATGTAAAAGGCCCCTGACTTTTCTCATATGGCGTGGTGTTAGGTTTGGATTCAGTTTTAGTTTCATTGCTCTTTTGTTTAAATGTGTCATTGCTACGGGGAGGGGGAGGATAACGGTCCCTAGCACTTGCATCGTACTTCTGTGAGGACCCGCAACCCCGAATCAACGACAGCCGTCGATCAGCCATTTCTGCTGCTTCGACTAGAGTTCTTGGGTTTTTCTCCTTTAAGTTCAAAGTTAGATCACCGCCCGTGCTCTTAAAGAACTGCTCCAACATCATTAACTGCTTAATTCCATCAAATGTTGTTACCTTCTCAGATCGGAGCCAGTTCCCCATAGCATCGGACAAGTCCCGGGCGTGTTCCAAAAAGGTGCTATCTCTTCCCTTGGTTACACCCCGGAACTTCAAACGGTACGTTTCTGGTTGCAGTTCGTAAGCCCTCAGGACAGCCTCCTTGAGATCCTCATACACAATACATGACTCCAAAGGTAACGCATCGTAGGCTTTAAGACGCTTGCCTATTAATCTAGAGGATACAAGTGCTGCCCATTTATTCTCTGGCCACTGGTGTTCCTGGCACTTCTTCTCAAAGCGTGCGAAAAATTCTGTTACACCACTCTCATCAAACACCGGAACCAGTTTCAATAAGTGCGAGAGAGATTGATCATGAACTCGGTTACCAGCCCCAAGTCGCTGTCCCGTTGTCTCTACTCGCGACTTTTCTACGTCCATGTCGGCACAGTACCTAGTCGACTCTAAATCAGCTTGGATTTTTGCTAGCTCTATGTGCTGCTGACTGATAGTTTTTCTCTCTTCTATCTTGGCTCTCTCTTCTATCTTGGCTAATTCTAATTGCTGCTGAAACTCACATGCCCTTTGTTGCTGCTGAAGCTTAGCTAATTCGAGCTGAAGCAATAATTCTGGAGTTAACCCTTGAAGAGGTGAAGGTGCTACAATGTTTGAAATTACCAGTGGTCCCCCCAGGGGCAACCCACCCTGTCAGTCACCACCCAACTGTGGAAGCGTACCCGGGGTCGGCAAACTACTGGGATGGCTGGGAGTCGAGTGTAGGGGAAGCATGGCCGAAGGGCTCTGAGCACTCAACCCATCTCGCTCACCAGTCACCCTGCCCAGTACACACGTTATCAAGTTATCCCTGGTCATGCTGCTAGTACCCGCATGACCGATAGCTGTGGCCAGGCATTGAAGACCGTACCGATCCATACCCTCCAACCGCTCGGCAGTAACAGGCCATTGCAAAAATATCCTAGCATCCTCCTCACAGTTCACCTGATTAACCCTTTCATCATGCTGCTGTTCCTCAGTTTCGACATTACGTACTGTGTCTCCATTCTCCTCTGATCCGGTATAAGACATGATGCTCACACAAATTTCCCACCTCAATATTCAGAAAAGAAGCACCCCAAACTCTTATACCTCAATATACACACAAAAATTCTCGGAAATAGTCAAGGGCTATACTATGTTGCAAAAAAAAAATATTCTTGCTTATCCCCGCAAAATATTCCCCAAAACAACAAATGTTCCCTGCTAATAAATGTAGGTTCACCAAATCCTAGGTAAGGTCGCCATTTGTTACGACTGAGGTTTAAATATATCAGGGCTCTTATTCATTGGACTAGTAATGGCATAAATGCTACAACGGAAAGCGCTAGATCCAACCTCTGATGTATATTCCCAGTGAACAAAGAACACAAATACTCTCCAGAGTTCTATATGCAATAATAGGTTATCAAACTCTCAATAAATGTGCGTCTACTCTAGGCTTAATGTTATGTGAAAACAGCCTATTACTACCTATAACCGAAGGTGTTTGGTTATGGTCTGCAAAGTAAGGTGGTAAGAGAAGTTACAGCTTACGTTACTTTAATCAATAAATGTCAGGCACTCCTGCATGAAAGAAAGTGCACTTAAGTCCTTCAAAACCAACAAGGAATCTTCTTTAAATGTTAGATGCTATCAAGATGCTCGAATCGGAAATGGAACCCAAAAAGGCAGGCAGCGGAACAATGCTCGAGCAGGCTATGCTCACAAAAAGGCAGGATATATAATGCAGTCGGAGCCAAGAATATCCTAAACGCTACAACAATAATAATAATCGCCACGACAATGCAGTATTCCTATCAACAAAAAGAGCCTAGGCCGTTTGTGTCTCAATACATCAAACTAGGCTGCGAAATGCTTGTGTAATCATAAACGGGTATGCATAATAAGAGTAATTGGTTTAATATACTTAATGTCTACTATGACTGATAAAGTCTAGCTAGAGTCAATGATACGAGATACTGATGCGCATGGCATGCCGCATAGCCTAGTGCAAATCTCAAGTCTGTGCGTCAAATATTACGTTATAGTGAAGGGTAGCTCTCTTGAGAAACCTTAATACCGAAGTGTCAAGCGTTCTCCTGGCGTACCTCAAAGACAAACAACCGAGCCTAGAGCAGTGCAGAATGGTATAAGCAAAAAGCCCTCATTCGTGCATGCTCTACTCTCAATGGCACACAGACTAGAATTTACCCAATCAACTCCAGTTCTCAGGTATGTCGTGCAGCTTTTAACTAAAGCCAGCACCCATCGGAAACAATACCTTATAGTATCAGACTCCTAGTCTAGCATTATCTAATCCAGCAGAACACTAATAATTACAGGAAGCAGTACTGAACAATATGAATGCCAACCAATGCTTCGTGATCAACTTATCTTAACAACTAAACATACATGGGTTATATAAGACCTTAACGCACAATACAACTGGCCAGCATGAAGCTGATTATGCAGAGTTAACCAGAGGGGGTATAATATTAATAAAAGGTGGTGAAAGATATGGAAAATGAGAGAGATAGGCAGAGGAAGAGGTTCTCAGGTGCAGAGAGGGGGACAGATATCAAAGTGATATGAGGGATGCGTTCTAGAAACCAGATCTGAGGGAGAGAGTGGCGAGAAAGCTGTATATATACTAGCACTAGCTCGAACCGCGTAGGAAAAACGGTAACAAGTCCTCCAGCCAATCCCCAAGAGACCAGCCAGCCATGACGTCATCGAACATGGTAAAAAACTCCTCCAGCCAATCTCCAGGAAGCCAGCCAGCCATGACGTCATCGAGCCTGGTAAAAACACTGCGCGCCTCCTCGCACTCTGTTCTACTCTCTCTCTCTCTCTCTCAAATCTTATCATTACTACTTCATGATAAAACATATACTTTGCAATTAAATATATAAAGCCTTGACATGGGCGAAAACAAAGAGCCTTTCTGGACTGCCCATGACACGAGCTTTCATATGAAATAAAGCACACAATAATACATCAACTGTAGCCACATCCACTGCCCTGGTGATCCTAGCGAGTCACCGTAGGACAAGCCATGCGGTTCTAACGAAGTGGTTAACGTCACAAGTTACCCATTAACATTTTTATTTAACAAGTCATTGGAGACAAGTATAGTTCCAGAAGCTTGGAAGCTTGCAAACGTAGTTCCGATCTTCAAAAAAGGTGACAAATCAATAGCATCCAATTACCGTCCCATTAGTCTTACATCAATCATAGGAAAGCTACTAGAGTCAATTATTGCTAGTAAAATTAGAAACCACTTAGATACATTTAATTTAATAAATTCTTCTCAGCGTGGATTCACTCAGGGACGTTCTTGCCTTACTAATTTGCTTAGTTTTTTCTCAGAGGTATATGAAGCAGTAGATAATGACAAGTCATATGATATAATATATTTAGATTTCAGTAAAGCTTTCGACAGAGTCCCCCATGAGAGATTGATGAGAAAGGTTGAGGCGCATGGAATAGGTGGGGCGTTGTTGGGATGGATAGGTCATGGCTAATTGGTAGGAAGCAGAGAGTCAGCATAAATGGTACGAAGTCAGAATGGGGAGCAGTCAAAAGTGGTGTCCCCCAGGGATCTGTATTAACATAAGAACATAAGAAAATGGGAGTCTGCAGAAAGCCGATTAGCCCAAGCAAGGCAGATCCCTGTCCCACACAACCCCAATTACAAAGCCCAATTATAGGCTCAACACTCTAATACCCTGAGGATCATCTTACCAAAACGGTTAGAGATTAACGCAGGATTACGGGGGTCTGCAGAGCGCTGATTGGCCCAACCCTGCTGATTCCCCCTCAACACCCAACCCTTCTCGTTCATATGCTTATCCAATTTTATCTTAAAGCTCCCTATCGTTTTTAATCCCACTATAGCACTTTGTTGTCCATTCCACCCATCTACAACTCTGTTACCAAACCAATATTTGCCTATATCTTTTCTGAAACTAAATTTATCTAATTTGAAATCATTGGTACGAGTTCTTTCGCTATCACTGAGCTTTAGTACATTTGTCATGTCCCCTTTGTTAATCCCACTAACCCACTTAAACACCTCTATCATATCCCCTCTAACTCTGTGTCTCTCTAACGAATGTAAGCCTAATTTCTTCAACCTTTCTTTATACAGAAGATTTCTAATATTATGGATCATTTTTGTCATTCTACGTTGTACTCTCTCCAATGAATCTATGTCCATTCCAACTAACTAGCTAGCTCAGACCATGGTGCAGGTCATGCTTACAGTTATGCAATAAACAAGTTGCACAACATTTTTTGTTCCTGCAAGGTAGACCTTGTGTTTACTAGGATTGATGTGGTTTTATTTCTCCCCGAGGGGAGTGGACCAATCCCGGAGGTACTGCAATACCGGGCCGATCCGCGGCAAAGGTGGAGCAAGCCCCTAGCACTTCGCCATGGTCCAAAAATCAGATTAATATCGTTGATCCCACATGGGGATCGTATCAGATATTAAGCTGATAAGAACAGATACTACACTTTGATCTTAGCCAAAAGGCCGAGAAGCGATAACAAGTTAGGGGAAGCGTTAGACTACATCACTTTTATTGCATGGAGCAACAGGTAAACTATTGAGGGTAACAAGAGCACCATAAGGTAGAGTTATTCAATGTGTTGTGTCCCTCTTGCTATCAGTGGTCCTACAGACCCTCAGCCCTATACCTTTAATACATGTGAAGTATTGTACACCTCAGTCAGGACCACAAGAGCACCTTAAGACACAGTTATCCACTGTATTGTGTCCCTCTTGCTCTCAGTGGTCCTACAGACCCTCAGCCCTATACCTTTAATACATGTGAAGTATGGTACACCTTAGTCAGGACCAGAAGGGCACCAGAGAAGGTTAAGTTATATACTGGTTACAAGAAAAAATAAATGTAACATGTGAGATACTTGATCTGCTTAATTATATCATCATCTATCTTGTCCTCAGTTACAGGTAACTGAATGTTCCATATCTCCTTCCATATCCAATGTGGGAATTTGTATCTACGAAGTTACCTGTCTGAATTACCTAATATTCTGTTGATACACAATGTTCCTGAGTAAATGGTTGACATCCATCAATAATAGGGTGGCCCACAGATACTGTATTTCAAAATATTTGTACTCTCTTTTAATCCTAATCCTTAAGATTAATGAGCATAATGGAAACTCTATTGCCATACATAAAGTAAAAAAAAAAAAAATCCTTACACTTACACTTTGTTACACTTTGTTGTATTCCGTCCGTTAGTGACACAGTTGAGCTGGGGCTCCACTGCGACCAGGCAGCTCCCTTTCTTCCACTCTCCATTCCAGAAGTCGGTTGGAGTTGGCGGCGCTGGGGTATCCTGATGTTGGTGGCCGGTCCGGTATTTTGGCCAGCCACATGTCCAAGTGTTTCTTGAAGGTGTCTGGTGACACCCCGGTCATGTTCCTGAGAGGGGCTGGTATACAGTTGAACAGTCTGGTTCCATTGTATGCAAAGCTGTGATGGATCAGGGATTTGATTTTTTGTGTTGATCCCGGCGTAGTCCTCACATAGCACAGCCTCTCTCACCTTTGGTGTTGAGTCTCTTGGATGTTTGGATTTGGTACCTTTTTTTCCAAAATCTTCCAGACGTAGATGATGATGTATCTCTCCCTACATCTTTCAAGTGAGTACAGCTGCAGCTCCTTGAGTCTCTCCCAGTAGTTAAAGTGTTGAAACCCATGGATTTTACTGGTGAATGTCCTCTGGGTGGCTTCAATTTCTGTTATTTCTCCTACTTTTTGGGGAGACCAGAGCTGAGAGCAGTACTCCAGTCGTGGTAGGACCAGTGACTTCCACAGTGTTAACATACACCTCTCATTTCTTGTGTGGAAGGTTCTCAGGATCCAGCCTGCTATTTGTTTTGCTGTTGTTGTGGCTTTGGTAATATGCTGGGAAAAAGTGGCGTCACTGCTCATATTTACTCCCAAGTCCTTCACTGTGTCTTTGGCGGTAATTTCTTGCTGTCCACTTTTGTAGTTGGTGTCGTTTTGTAGTGCTCTCTTGTTCCCATACCTTAGAAGCTCGAACTTGTCTCCGTTTAGGGCCATGTTGTTTTCTTCTGCCCACTTCAGGATTTTGTCCAAGTCTTGTTGTAGTAGCTGTGCATCATGTTGTGAGGTGATTTTCTTCATGAGTCTGGTGTCGTCTGCAAACGATGAGGCTGTTGAGTGTTCCAGGTCCCTGTCGATGTCTCCTATCATGATGAGTAATAGGAGAGGTCCCAGTACTGATCCTTGTGGTACTCCGCTGATGACCCCACCTGCTTCTGATAGGCTTCCTTGAACCGTGACTTTGTTTTCTGTTGGTGATGAAACTGTGGAGCCATCTTCCAAGGTCTCCCCCTATTCCCAGTGATTTGAGTTTATGTAGAAGGATCCCATGGTCCACCTTGTCAAAAGCTTTGGCGAAATCTAGATATATGACGTCTACATTTTCTCCGTCTTGAATATCCTGTAGGATTTTGTCGTACTGTGATAGTAGTTGTGAAAGGCAGGAGCGGCCTTGTCTAAAGCCATGTTGCCCCTCGTTGAATGCCTCGTTATCTTCCAGGAAGCTGACCATCTTAGCTCGTATTGTTCTTTCTATGATTTTAATAAGATGTGACGTCAGCACCACTGGTCTGTAATTTTTGGCTATGCCTTTACTACCCCCTTTGTGGATTGGTGTGACGGTACCTTCTTTTAGGGATTGTGGTACATATCCAGTTTGGAGGGACTTGCTCCACAGCAGTTTTAGAGGCAAGGCTAGCTGATGTTTGCAGTTTTTCAGCAGTTGGGCATGAAAACCGTCTGGTCCTGCTGCAGAGTTTGGTCCAATCTTGTCGATGGCTGCTATTATGTCCTCTGTTGATACTGTTACTGAGGAGAGTTGATGTGGTGTCCCAGGAGCGTTGTCAAAGAAGGTCGTTGCATTATCGATTTTCTTGTCTTCATTTGGCGGGCTGAAGACACTTTCGTATTGCTGTTTGAGTATCTTGGCCATTTCGGTTGGGTCACTCTCAAGTTCGCCCGTAGGTTTTTCAAGCGGTCCTATTGTTGAGGTGTTCCTGAGTCTCCTTTTTGCGTATGCATAGAAGAATTTGCTATTTACTCGTATGTTTGCAACTGCTCGGAGTTCTTCACATGTTCTTTGCTCTTGGTGTGGCTGGATGAGTTTTCGTTCAACTTCATCGAGCTCTTCTTGTAGTTTGGTGATAGTGTGCGCATGGCTGGTCTTCCTTTGCTTGGCTTTCAAGTACATCCTTTTCTTCATTAGTATTTTTCTATCTCTGGGAATCTGTTTTATCTGCTTCCTGCTTGATTTGGGTGGTATGGTGTTTTTACAGGTCTCCAGACATTGTTTCTGGAGGATACTGAGAGTTTCGTCGACGTTTTTATCTTCGAATAGTGCCCTCCAGTCAGTTACTGCCAGTTCTGCTCTCAGTCTGTCCCAGTCTATTTCTTTGCTGTAGAAGTGGAGATCTTTCAGAGAGGTGCAGGGGATTTGGCTTGATTCCTGTTGACATCTTCTGGGTGATGTGGCTGGGTGTGGGGGTTCTAACTTTGATGAGGCTGTGGTCGGACATTATATAGTTTTTACAGTTTCGTACGAGTGTACCAGGTCGAAGTTGTTGCCATATAGTAAGTCCAGTGTGTTGTTGCCTCTTGTAGGTTCCTCGATGTATTGCTTCATGTATGCAGTGTCCATGATAGTCATTAGCTCCTTGGCTTGCTGTTTTTCATCCCTGGATCCTCCGTCTATTTTCATGGTTGACCAATTGATGATGGGCAGGTTGAAATCTCCTGTGATGATGACATCTGTAACGGGAGTTGGCAGATTTTGTAGGAGTGATTGTATCTTCTCTGTGACCTCCTTGAAAATATCCCCTGTGGTGTTTGGAGGTCGGTACAAAATTATGATGAGCATGTCGGTTTGTCTTATGTGTACTGCTAGTAGCTCTGTTGTGCCGTTTGAGAATGCAACTAAAGTTTCGGTATTTGCAGCCATATCCTCCCTTAGGTAGAGTGCTACTCCTCCGTGGCTTCTGTCCGCTCTGTCGGCTCTGAATAGTGTGAAATTATGGATATTGATCTCTGCTTCCAAAATGTTTTCGTTCAAGTGTGTTTCTGTGAGGGCTAGAAAAATTGAGTTATCTTCCTCTGCAATTTCTTCCAAAGGACACCAAAATTGAACAGCATAATCCATATGGGGTCTCACTAATGACAAGTAAAGTTTTAAGATAACATCAGCAGTTCTGTTACTCACACTCCTAGAGATGAACCCGAGAATCCTGTTTGCCTTGTTTCGAACGCTTATACACTGTTTTCTAGGCTTCAAATCATTGCTAACAAACACACCTAGATCTTTCTCACAATTCGAGTTTTCTAATTCCATATTAGCTAGTTTATATTTAACATTTGTATGCATCTTCCCTATCTTTAATACCTTGCATTTGTCAATGTTAAACTTCATCTGCCAATTTACTGACCATTCGTGTAAGGTATCTAGATCCCTTTGGAGGCACTCTATATCTCTATCTGAATATGAGAGGGCTAGTGTTGTTGTGTCATTGTATGTGCTTGGTGGTGTTTGAGCTAGTTTATGTGTAACTGAATGTAGTGTCAAAACAAGGAGTGTAATTGTAATAATATGCGAGGTAATGTGTGAGGCTAAGAAATGTGTTAGATGTAAAGACTTTACCTTATGTGAGGGTGAATATTTCCGGTAGTTGGTAAAATTATTATATTTGCTATCAGATAATATACCTAAAGCCCGAACCGGATTGACTTCACTTCCTCATACCAGTTTTTCACTTCCTAAAACCAGCATAAAAGCAGGATATTGAGTTGGCTTGATATTTGACACCCTTAATGGTGTAATAAGACACCATTCCCAGTCTATCGGAGATAATGGGGGTGCCGGAAAACTCAGCTTATGATTCGGCGATTCCCGTTAGAATATCCACTATATACTTTGTTTTGTCTAGCATAACAATTTTTAAATAATTTGATTTTATTAACTAACTAACCAACCTAACCTAATGCAATAGCATCAAGTAATCCATGAGGGAATGTAGAGCATGATGTAGACGCAAAACGGCTGCTTTTATCTGGCAAAATATCATGGGGTAGAATATTTGACTACATCAGGTTGGATAGTTTGGAAGAGTTATGTAATGAATGTCATCCCTAAGTTCAATATTATCCATCATTGGTATCACTGTCATCACCTCATATAATACCTTATTTGTGATATAATACATTGTAAATAACTTGGCCAATTAATTATAAAGCAAATACAAAGATATCTGAAAGTGTTCAGTAATACTTATATATATATGCTAAATTATGCTGTCTTATTCTCTATCATGTTAATAATGCATGGACTACAAAAGTTGAATTCATTTTTGAAATTCCTTCTATGAAGGACTAGTACATGTTTTCAGACTGGGTGGACGTGGTAGCAGCTGAACCGAGACCACATAATTGTGTATAGGTGGTCTTGGATCAGCATGGGGTCAAGCGATAATGATGGGATGTTTAAGTTGGTATCCCAAATTTGGCTCATCGTGAACTCTGAGAGGAGTATATGTAAACTATATATTACATTGGTTGTAACCAATTATCACCTTTCCCCCTCTTACTATTACTTATTAACTATGATTGATATTATTTTGAATATTATCTTAAACATCACCATCTTTATCATATTTGATGATTATTACTAGGTGTAGGAGAAAGATCTAGGTGTGCTTGTTAGCAATGATTTGAAGCCTAGAAAACAGTGTATAAGCGTTCGTTATAAGGCAAACAGGATTCTCGGGTTAATCTCTAGGAGTGTGAGTAACAGAACTGCTGATGTTATCTTAAAACTTTACTTGTCATTAGTGAGACCCCATATGGATTTTGGTGTCCTTATTACAGAATGGACATAGATTCATTGGAGAGAGTACAGCGTAGAATGACAAAAAAAATCCATAATATTAGAAATCTTCCGTATGAAGAAATTAGGTTTACATTCGTTAGAGAGACGCAGAGTTAGAGGGGATATGATAGAGGTGTTCAAGTGGGATTAACAAAGGGGACATGAGTCTTTTACTGAACTGCATCATCTTATTCTCCAGGTAAGGGAAGAGATGGTTGTGATGAAGGAAGAGGTCTTGGCTCTAAGGGAGGTTAATGTTAAACTTCAGAGGGAAGTGGGTTTGATTAAAGACGAAAATCTAGCTTTTAAGCTTAGCCAAGAGGAAATTAAGTCGAGTAAGGGGAAAAGGGAGGAAGTTGATGAAAAATTGTATTCATGGCAGGTTGTTAAAAATATGGGTGGGAAAGTCACACTCAAGAAGCAGGATAGTAGAATAGGTATGAGTGTGACAAATACATTCTCTCCTTTGCGAGACGAATATGAGGGAAAAGATAGTCAGGATAAGGGAAGGTTAGACGAAGTGCCTGCCGCCGACTCAGCTCCAACCGCTGACGCTGTGCTACCTACCACCACCACCACCCCCACCACCACCAAGAGAGTTTCTGCCACGACCGGGGGTTCTCCAACTGCAGCTGCTGGATCCTCCCGAGGGAAAGGTAAGTCTGTGTCCCGAGAAGGTAAGTCTGTGTCGATTGTGGGCAACTCCATGGTAAGACATTTAGTTAGGGCTACCCGCACTAAACTTAGGAAGGTTGTGTGTCTGCCTGGCCATGGAGTTGGGAGGGTTTTAGAGAAGATGGACCACATCTTGGAAGATAGTGGAGATAACCCCATTATCTGTCTCAGTGCCGGGAGTAACGATGTTGGTAAGGGTAGAAGTGAGGAACTGCTGCAGCAGTATCGGGATGTGTTCGATAAGGTTAGGATGAAGGGAGGGATCCCTGTAGTACACTGTATCCTACCCAGAAGAGGAGTTCCCAAGGAATGGACATCCAGGGCGATTGGTGTCAATTGCCGTTTGGAGAAATATTGCAAAGAAAAAGCAATACCATTCATTGATAACTGGGATAGTTTCTATGGGAGAGATGGGATGTACGCAAGGGATGGGGTTCATCTTTCACGGTTAGGGGTTTCTACATTAGCTAGTTCTTTAGATAGGGTGGTTGTGGGGTTTTGAACAAAAATATTGAGAGTGTAAATGAGAGGTTAAATGGAACAATTTTAGCGTCAGGCGAAAGCGATAAGGATATTCAGTCTCATGCTAAAAATGATGACTATATTGCAAATAATAGTAGTGATGGTGCAACGGAAGATGGAAATGTCGTTAGAAATAAAGGTAAATTAGATATAAAGAAAAGAGTATATTACACAAACTGTAGGAGTCTATGTAACAAAATGAACGAACTTAGAGCCCTTGTTAGCAAAGAAAATATAGACATAATAGCGCTAACTGAAACGTGGATTAATACAGAAACCAGGCATTTTTTAGCAGAATTTGATATACCAGGATATAGTTTGTTTAAATATGACCGAACAAGTAAGAGGGGTGGCGGTATAGCAGTGTTTGTCAGGAGTACATTAAAAAGCTGTATTAAATCAGGTATTAGACTAAATAACGATAATGAAAGTGTTTGGGTAGAGGTTAACGAAGGTAGTGAGACCATAGTTATTGGAGTTATGTATAGACCGCCAAATATGAGTAGAAATGACGGAACGTCATTATGGGAGGAAATTAAAATGGCATCAAGATATAGCAATGTGTGCATTATGGGGGATTTTAATTTTCCGAATATAGATTGGCAGCATCAAATAGGAGACTCTGATTCTGAGGAGTTTATAGAGGTAGTACAAGATAGATTTTATTTCAATTCATAGATACGCCGACTAGAGGTAATAATATTCTCGATTTAGTTTTCAGTAACAATGAACATATGGTAAATAATGTAGAGATAGGGGACCACCTAGGAAATAGTGACCACAATTCTGTGTATTTTAATATACAATGGAAAGGTAATACCAGAGAGAATACAACATTAATACCTGACTTCAGAAAAGCCAATTATGGGGGGTTAAGAAGAGCCCTATTAGCCCAAGCGGCTCGCTTGGTGTAGTGACTAGCGTCTCGGACTTCCACCCAGAAGGCCCGGGTTCGCGCCCACGCTCGGCGCATTAAAGATTTTTCACAAGCACTGAGTCGTTACCATCCCTCATGAGCAAAGGGATGGGGTAGTAGTACAGGAACCCAATGGAAATACGCCTAATCGGCCTTATTGAGCTATCCTTAGCTAGCTTAGCATGCGCTAGCTTTAAGAACTATTATTATTATTATTATAGCTGACCCTATGGTCAAAAAATTAAGTCGATCCAGGTGTCCAAATGAGTGTACCCCTTCTCAGGCACCTATAAGTCAGGAGAAGAGACGAAACAAATGTTAGATACATACGATAATTTATCGAGTCAAAAAATATACCAACAAAATAAATAGATCAACACAGAACCAACCCAAATGGATGAATAATAGACTATTAGATCTTCTAGGACAAAAGAGAGGAATATATAGAAAAATTAGGAAAGGCGAAATTCACCTACTTGCTTACTATCAGAATCTATCAAGACAGGTAAAAAAGGATATTAGGAAAGAAAAAAGAAATTATGAAATTAAGGTTGCCAATGACTCAAAAAATAATCTTAAAGCTTTTTACCAACTATATAAATCCAAGGTTAGAGATGTAATTGGTCCCCTTAAAACTTCGATAGGAGAAATGACAGAAAATGATTTAGAAATGTGCAGTACATTAAATAGTCAATTTCTTTCCGTTTTCACTAATGAAAATTTGGCACAGTTTCCAGAAGTCCATAAGGTATATAGCGATAGTATAGAAAATAGGTTAAGTATGATTACTATAAGTAGAAATGATGACTGTGCTTAAGGAAATTGACAGACTGAAACCTCATAAATCGCCTGGTCCTGATGAGGTATATGCTAGAGTATTAAAAGAATGTAGGGATGAGTTAAGTTACCCATTAACATATTTATTTAACAAGTCATTGGAGACAGGTATAGTTCCAGAAGCTTGGAAGCTTGCAAACGTAGTTCCGATCTTCAAAAAAGGTGACAAATCAATAGCATCCAATTACCGTCCCATTAGTCTCACATCAATCATAGGAAAGCTACTAGAGTCAATTATTGCTAGTAAAATTAGAAACTACTTAGATACATTTAATTTAATAAATTCTTCTCAGCATGGATTCACTCAGGGACGTTCTTGCCTTACTAATTTGCTTAGTTTTTTCTCAGAGGTATATGAAGCAGTAGATAATGACAAGTCATATGATATAATATATTTAGATTTCAGTAAAGCTTTCGACAGAGTCCCCCATGAGAGATTGATGAGAAAGGTTGAGGCGCATGGAATAGGTAGGGCGTTGTTGGGATGGATTAGGTCATGGCTAATTGGTAGGAAGCAGAGAGTCAGCATAAATGGTACGAAGTCAGAATGGGGAGCAGTCAAAATTGGTGTCCCCCAGGGATCTGTATTAGGTCCTCTGTTGTTTGTTATATACATAAATGACCTTGATTTAGGTATAACTAGTAGGATAAGTAAATTTGCAGACGATACCAAAATGGGGAGAACAATTGATTCAGATAGAGATATAGAGTGCCTCCAAAGGGATCTAGATACCTTACACGAATGGTCAGTAAATTGGCAGATGAAGTTTAACATTGACAAATGCAAGGTATTAAAGATAGGGAAGATGCATACAAATGTTAAATATAAACTAGCTAATATGGAATTAGAAAACTCGAATTGTGAGAAAGATCTAGGTGTGTTTGGTAGCAATGATTTGAAGCCTAGACAACAGTGTATAAGCGTTCGAAACAAGGCAAACAGGATTCTCGGGTTCATCTCTAGGAGTGTGAGTAACAGAACTGCTGATGTTGTCTTAAAACTTTACTTGTCATTAGTGAGACCCCATATGGATTATGCTGTTCAATTTTGGTGTCCTTATTACAGAATGGACATAGATTCATTGGAGAGAGTACAACGTAGAATGACAAAAATGATCCATAATATTAAAAATCTTCCGTATGAAGAAAGGTTGAAGAAATTAGGCTTACATTCGTTAGAGAGACGCAGAGTTAGAGGTGACATGATAGAGGTATTCAAGTGGGTTAGTGGAATTAATAAAGGAGACATGAAAAATGTACTAAAGCTCAGTGATAGCGAAATAACTCTTACAAATGGTTTCAAATTAGATAAATTTCGTTTCAGAAAAGATATAGGCAAATATTGGTTTGGTAACAGAGTTGTAGATGGGTGGAATAGGCTACCAAGTGATATAGTGGGATCAAGAACGATAGGGAGCTTTAAGATCAAATTAGATAGGCATATGGACGAGATGGGTTGGGTGTGAGGGGGATCTACCAGGTGTGGGCCAATCGGCGCTCAGCAGACCCCCGTTATCTTGTGTTAAACTCTGACCGTTTTGGTGGGGTCAGTACTCAAGGTATTAGTGAGATGGGTCTATAGTTGGGCCTTGTAATTAGGGTTGGGTGTGACAGGGATCTGCCTTGTATGGGCCGATCAGCTTTTTGCAGATTCCCATTTTCTTATGTTCTTATGTTCTATCAAGACAGGTCAAAAAGGAAATTAGGACAGCAAAAAGAAATTATGAAATAAGGATAGCCAACGACTCAAAAAATAATCCCAAACCTTTTTACCAACTATATAAATCTAAAGTAAGAAATGTAATAGGCCCCCTTAAAACTTCGATAGGAGAAATGACAGAAAATTATTTAGAAATGTGCAGTACATTAAATAGTCAATTTCTATCCGTTTTCACTAATGAAAATTTGGCACAGATTCCAGAAGTCAGCAAGGTATATAGCGATAGTATAGAAAATAGGTTAAGTACGGTTACTATAAATAGAAATGATGTGCTTAAGGAAATTGACAGACTGAAGCCTCAGAAATCACCTGGTCCTGATGAGGTATATGCTAGAGTATTAAAAGAATGCAGAGATGTGTTAAGTTACCCATTAAAATTTCTTTTTAACAAGTCATTAGAAACAGGTATAGTTCCAGAAGCTTGGAAGCTTGCAAATGTTGTTCCGATCTTCAAAAAAGGTGATAAATCCATAGCATCAAATTATCGTCCCATTAGTCTCACTTCAATCATAGGAAAGATAGAGTCAATTATTGCTAGGAAAAGGAGAAACCACTTAGAAACATTTAACTTAATCAATTCTTCTCAGCATGGATTCACTCAGGGCCGTTCTTGCCTTACTAATTTGCTTAGCTTTTTCTCAGAGGTATATGAAGCAGTAGATAATGACAAATCATATGATATTATATATTTAGATTTCAGTAAAGCTTTCGACAGAGTCCCTCATGAGAGATTGATGAGAAAAGTTGAGGCGCATGGAATAGGTGGGGCGTTGGTAGGATGGATTAGGTCATGGCTAATTGGTAGGAAGCAGAGAGTCAGCATAAGTGGTACTAAGTCAGAGTGGGGATCAGTCAAGAGTGGTGTCCCCCAGGGATCTGTATTGGGTCCTCTGTTATTTATCATATACATAAATGACCTTGATTTAGGTATAACTAGTAGGATAAGTAAATTCGCAGACGATACCAAAATAGGGAGACCAATAGCTTCAGATAGCGACATAGAGTGCCTCCAAAGGGATCTAGATACCTTACACGAATGGTCAGTAAAGTGGCAGATGAATTTTAACATTGACAAATGCAAGGTATTAAAGATAGGGAAGACGAATATTAATGCAAAATATAAACTAGGTAATGCTGAATTAGAAAACTCAGACTGCGAGAAAGATTTGGGTGTGTTTGTTAGCAACGATTTGAAACCTAGAAAACAGTGTATAAGCGTACGTAACAAGGCAAACAGGATTTTGGGGTTCATCTCAAGGAGTTTGAGTAACAGAACTGCCGATGTTATCTTGAAACTTTACTTGTCATTAGTGAGACCTCATATGGATTATGCTGTCCAATTTTGGTGTCCTTATTACAGAATGGATATAGATTCCTTGGAGAGAGTACAGCGAAGAATGACAAAAATGATTCATAATATTAGAAATCTACCATATCTCTCGATCTCGATTGATAATGTGTAGGGCGCTGGACTTGCGCATATCACACATATAAGGGTATTAGGGTGGAGGATGGGGGGTCAGGATATAGGATGGGGGGAGCTAAGTGGAGGGTTTATTGTGTGCGTGTAATGTGGGCGAAATTTTAGTTTATTCTGTGTTTGAATGTGTCTAGTGTAGGGCTATTTATTGTATCTTCTGGGAGACTGTTCCAATCAAGTATGGTTCGTGGAAAGAATGAGTGTTTGTAGAAGTCAGTATTAGTGTGGTATGTTTGGTACTTATGAGAATGTGTGTTACGAGTGTTGCGGGTGTTTGAGTTGTGTAGGTATTCATATTTTGTAATGTCAATATAATTGTGTGTGATTTTATACATTACTGTGAGTCTGTGCCTGAGTCTTCGTGTGTTAAGGGTTTCCATGCTTATTTGATTTTTGATACGGGTTGTGATGCCTGGGGTTTGTGTGTAATTGTGTGTGATGAACCTGGGTGCTTTTGTGTTAATTTTTTCAAGTGTGTTAATGTTAAATTGAGTGTATGGATCCCATACTGCGGCGCAGTACTCCAGTGTTGGGCGAACAAGGGTGTTATAAGCTATGTGTTTGATGTCTCGTGTACAATTGTGTAAATTCCTCCTCAAGAACCCTAGTATGCGGTTTGCCTGACTTTGTATGTGATGAATGTGGGTGTTGAATCTTAGGTTGGTGGAGAGGTGGACGCCAAGATATTTGTATGAAGGAACTGATTCTAGTGGTTGGTTGTGTAATGTGTAATTGAAAGTGATGGGTGATCGGGAGCGGGTAAAGCGGAGAAGTTTACATTTATCGGGGCGGAAAGACATCTGCCAGGTGTTCTCCCAATGTTCGAGGGCGTTTAATAATAATAATAATAATAATAATTCTTTATTCCAGACACATAAGATAGATACAGTATAAATACAGTATGACCTAATGGTCCATATCACATACACTTCTCGTCAGAGCATAGATAATAATTATACACAAAGATATATTAATAAAGAAACAATAAAATAAAATATACAGTAGGCCTTTTTACAGAATAGAGCACATATCACATTTTGTCACAATATAACACAGATAGGCTAACTAAGGCTATTGCTCAATGTTGGTTAACACCTATTGCACAGATCATTGCTCATAGTTCAATTAGACCTATATTACATTACATACTATGTGTGCAGCAGCTTCTGCCAGTGAGATATAATACGGGATTCATAGATTATGATCACTAGACCAAAGAGCTACAATCAGCGTGTTACTGGAGGATTGCAGTCGCTGCAAAAAGCTGTACACCAGTCTCCTGATGACAGCCTGACAGCACTGCACATCCAACAGTGTGCACACCATACTAGTGCTTTCATATTTAGAGAGACCAATGAACATCTTGAGTATATTATGATAAGATGTACACAGACCATTTATGGTGGCTCTCTTATACTTCCACCACAAATGGGCCGTGTACATAGAGGAACAATATGTCCGGAACAAAGTTACTTTAGTTTCCCAATTACACATGTGGAATTTTCTCAAGCTGGTGTTACCACGTAAATATAGCTGTCTGCGCTGACGGCCGATATCTGCATCATCTGAGCAATCGTTTGAGATAATGTGTCCCAGGTATTTTATTTTGTTTACTTCTTGAATAATTTTATTATTGAGTGAGAAATTTGGCAGTTTACTTTTATACAGTAATTTTGATCTAAATATAAGAACAGCACTTTTCAGTGGGTTGAATTTAACACAATGTTTACTACCAAAAGATTCACATATATCAAGAAGTTTGCTCAGACCCGCAGAAGACGGTGCAATAATGACCAGATCATCAGCATACATGAGATGGTTGATGATTTTATTCCCACCATAACATCCAATCTGCTCTTTATTCAATTTATCACTTAATTCATCCATATATACATTGAATAAGTAAGGTGAGAGAATACTACCCTGTCTCACTCCATTGGTTACTGTAAAGGAATCCGAAATAATGTTACCCCATCTTACATTAAATGTTTGATTGGCGTACCAGTACTTCAAGATTCTCAGTATATAGGATGGCACTCCCCTTGTTGCTAATTTATCAAACAGGATATTGTGGCAGACATTGTCAAATGCCTTACTAGCATCAAGAAAGCATGCAAAAATAGAGCTGTTCATTTTGATGTACCCATCCACTAGCTCCTTCAGAGTGTAGATGCACTGGTCCGTACCATGATTCTTTTTAAAACCAAATTGATTACTATTAGTTGAGATATACACTGAGATTCTGTCTAAAATGATTAACTCTAGTATCTTACTTACAATACTGGCAAGGGCAATAGGTCTATAGTTGTCTTTTGATGTAATTTTGCCAGCCTTGTCTTTAATTACTGGTATCAAGGTAACGGACATCATAGATTCTGGTAGGAAACCATGGATTAGAAAGCTGGTAAAGCAACTGCTGAGTTTCTCCAAGAGGAGAGTGGAGGAGTACTTCAAATGTTCAGCATATATACCATCAAAACCACAGGATTTGTTAGCATCTAGCCTACTTATTGCAGCCTTGATTTTTTCACTTGTAACTTTAATTGTGTCATATTTTTCTTCTTTGTTACACTCTGTTGTAGCAGCAATGGTATTTCCTTGGTGCCCAACAGAGTTAAACAAAATTTGGTAATGTGTTTTCCAAAGATTGGCTATGTTATTAGTACCAGAGATCCCATCTACACTAACGGGTGTAACAAATAATAGGTGTGGAAAAAGACGGAAAGGAGGAACACAATGGTGAAGGAAAAAAAATACTTAACTTACGAAAACGAAATGCATGCATAATTGACGGTATTAGTCGTCGTTAAAATAAAGCGAATGAAACCTGGTTATATGCACGGAATACGATGCAACATGGGCAGTGCCTCCGTGTCGTAACAATATCGATCGGGAAAATTCTGGTTCATATTATATTTAGTTTCTAAAAACAGAACAGCTGGGCCTGGGGTCGTGAGGGGACATTTTTTGCCTACCTTCCTTCAAGGGAAGGGGAAGGGGGGACCTAGCCTCGCGCGGTTCCTTCTACGGTTCAGGTGTGGGGTGTGGTTTACTTAGGTTAGAGGATAGTCAAAAGAGATACAAGAATAAGGTTTGCACTCCCTGGATAATAATAATAATAATAATAATAAGAAGTCTTGCTGGATAAGTCCACAGTCATCTCTAGTCAGTATGGGCCTAAACATCAAACTATCGTCGGCAAATAGTCTAGTAGAAGAGTTAGGTGTTGACAGAGGAAGGTCATTAATATAAAGAAGGAAAAGAAGATGGCCAAGAACGGTGCCTTGTGGGACACCAGAAGAAACAGGGACAGAGTCTGAGGAAGAGCCGTCAAGGAGTACTCGTTGAGTCCGTTTTGTAAGGAAATTAGTGATCCAGTGAAGAGTAGGTCCAGTTATACCGTAAAAAGCTCATTTATGCTGAAGTCTTTTGTGGGGTACTTTGTCAAAGGCTTTGGCGAAATCGAGGATAATAGCATCAACCTGTTTAATGTCTCGTCGGTCCAGTTGTTTAGTTATGTCATGATATGTGGCAATGAGTTGTGATTCGCATGATCTTTTGGGCCGAAATCCATGTTGTGCGTCAGTAAGGATGTTGTTTGCGTCTAGGTGATTCATAATGTGTTTATGTATAATGTGTTCTAAAATTTTGCATGGGATGGATGTGAGTGAGATGGGTCTATAATTCTTGGGGTCAGTCCTGTCACCTGTCTTGAAAAGGGGAGTGATGTTCGCACAAAGCCAGTCAGGTGGAAGGATGCCTGTGTGAAGTGACTGAGTAAAGATGCTTTGCAGGATGGGGGCAAGGATTGAGGCACAATTTTTAAGGATAAAGGCAGGAATGTTGTCAGCACCAGTGGCTTTGTTTGTGTCAAGTGTCTCTAGTAGTTTCTGTATGCCATTAGTCGTTATGTCTAGGTGGAGTATGGGTGGGTAGGGGTTTTCAGGCATGTTAGGTATTTGGTTGTTTTCTTGTGTGAATACTGATTGGAAATGAGTGTTGAGTATCTGTGCTTTGTGTTCTGGAGTGGTTTGTAGAGTGTCATTGTTGTCTTTAAGTGATGTGATGTTGGTGGTATCCTGCCTGCGCGACTTGAAAAATTTGAAGAAATATTTGGTGTTGTTTCTGACGTTTTCTGCGAGATAAGAAGCTATGTGTTTGCGTTCCGCTTTTATTATGTTTTTGGCAAATGTTTTTTGGTGTGATGTATATGCGGTCCAGTTTTCAGGTGTGTTGTGTGTCTGCGCGCGTTTATAAAGTCTTTGTTTTTTGCGATGTTGTCTACGTAGATCCCTGGTGAACCATGGAAGAGTATATCTACTTGATGGGGTTTTTTGTGGTATGTATTTGTGCATGGCTGTATGGATGGTGTGTTGCAAGTTGTTCCAGTTTGTTAAGAGGGGTCTTGTGTGTGGGTCTGTTAATAAAAAGTCATTTTTGAGTTTAGTCAAGTCTTGTTTGATCGCGTCTAAGTCCGCTCTGGAGTAGATAAAGATAGGTCTTGGTCGCTGTTTTTGTCTAGTTGGTCGGAGATCAGCGTCAACAAGTACAATGTCATGGTCGCTCAGTCCTGGAACAACTTGTGTGTTTGTTATGTGAAGAATGTTGTTAGTGAGAAATAGGTCTAAGGTGTGAGATGTGGTAGAAGGGCCGCCGTCGCCACCGGGGCGAGTTTGTGTTCGTGTTGGCTTGAGTACTGTTTGTTCAAAGTGAAATATGAAGAAAGGTTGAAGAAATTAGGCTTACATTCGTTAGAAAGACGCAGAGTTAGAGGGGATATGATAGAAGTGTTCAAGTGGTTCAGTGGGGTAAATAAAGGAGACATGAAAAATGTACTGAAGCTCAGTGATAGCGAAAGAACTCTAACAAATGGTTATAAATTAGATAAATTTCGTTTCAGAAAAGATATAGGAAAATATTGGTTTGGTAACAGAGTTGTAGATGGGTGGAATAGGCTACCAAGTGATATAGTGGGATCAAGAACGATAGGGAGCTTTAAGATAAAATTAGATAGGCATATGGACGAGATGGGTTGGGTGTGAGGGGGATCTACCAGGTGTGGGCCAATCGGCGCTCAGCAGACCCCCCGTTATCTTGTGTTAATCTCTGACGGTTTTGGTGGGGTCAGTACTCAAGGTATTAGTGAGTTGGGCCTTGTAACTGGGGTTGGGTGTGACAGGGATCTGCCTTGTAAGGGCCGATCGGCTCTTTGCAGACTCCCATTTTCTTATGTTCTTATTATATGTATGTGCAATTTTCAGACAAGCAGGCGATGTGTCTATTAATAGCCTAATAATGTTTGCAAATTCTTTCTGACCTATATTGCAGACATAACCTAATAGGAGTTAACACATTCACTACCCTATTCATCCCCACCTTAATTTTCCCTCAATGAAGGCTCAGCATTGAGAGCCACAAGGACACTAGTATTCAGCTGTTCTTATGCCCTTGTAGTCCTGCCGATTATCCAATAATTAATTAGCTCCCTGAGTCTCTGCAGCATAGGTCAGTACATAATATTATTAATAATAATAACAATAATAATATTCATTCAGTTAGCATTTTACATTGTCGGTACAACATAAAGACAATCCTTTACAAAGAACACAAGTCTTACCTCGATCTGTCATAGTAGGAGACCTTAACTACAGTTCATTCACTAACCACAATTCCCACATCTCAATTTACTGTGTTTGTTCTATGTAAAGTAGACATCTTGTAAAACTTATAGTTGTACTGAATTATTTAAGGAGATAAAGTATCTTTGTATGCTCTTACTGAAAGAAAATATCAGTTTAAAAGTAGGCCTACTTCTGTTTTAAAGTTTACAAATTGATAAATTGAGTTAACTGCTAGCAGTAGGGTTGACTGTCCCCACCTCAACAAGAGAGGTACTGCTGGCAGTAGGGTTGACGGTCCCCACCTCAACAACAGAGGTACTGCATGCTGGCAGTAGGGTTGACTGTCCCCACCTCAACAAGAGAAGTACTGTTGGCAGCAGGGTTGACAGTCCCCACCTCAACAAGAGAGGTATTGTTGGCAATAGGGTTGACGGTCCCCACCTCAACAAGAGAGGTAGCCTACTGTTGGCAGTAGGGTTGACGGTCCCCACCTCATCAAGAGAGGTACTGTTGGCAGTAGAGACACATCACAGACCTCATGAAGAATGGATAGGGCCCCTGAAGATTTCCATGAGATGTCTTCTCCTCCTCCCCTCATCCAGGCCCCAGTAATGACAGGGATACCCAATAACAGGACTCTCCACATCTCTACACCTACACACTCAGAAGGGAACTCAAGTGAAGGAAGCTATTGCCATGACTTCTTTCTCTCAAGACCAGCTGCAGATGATGAATTAATATCGAGTGGAGTTCAAACAAGTTTTGGCAGCAGTGATGAAGAGGCTGTACTGGCCCAAATTAATGAAGAAGAAGAACCAGCCCCCGACAGACAGCCACAACGAGAAGGCACAACTCTACGTCTCTGGTTCCCCTACCCACCTTTCTACCTCTGTACTGAACATGGTTGCATATAGAAATGTACTTCCAAAGTATGGACAAACAAACGACAATCGCTAGAACGGCACCTTCTTGAAACTCATAAAATCAAAATAGAAGCAAGAACTCAACAATGCGCAGGCTGTCATACAAGACTTGGAGCTCGCCCTACCACCCACAATGCAAGGTGCCAGGCTAGCCAAAGGATCCGCAACGAGCCAGTCATTCACTGTTTTCAATGCCCCGATTGTGAATATTCCTGCCCATCAAAACAGGGATTTAAAAATCATATTAATTGGCACAAGTGAGAAAACCTAAGGGAAAGGGCAGAGAACACTCTAGGAATGGAAACAACCCAGTAGACATTGAAGCAGAATCCCCTCAGTCACAAAATTCGCAAGCATCACGGGTAATATCTCCTCCACTCAACCAACCACGGTCCCCATCCAGAAGTAGCATTGGTTCATCAGAGAGCGAAGGAAGGTTGTTCATAGATGAACAAGCATCAAACAGCTCTCACGACTCCTCTCACTTATCTCATCAACGGTGCCCAGGAAATCAGGGTCAACTAAACAGAGACGAATCACGGAATGGAAGCCAATCCTCAAATCCACAGGAGTGGAGAAATCCCTACATACCAGGACAACAATTACACCAAAACATTGAAAGTAGAACAACTCCAAGTTCTCCAGCATCTCAAAGCGACGGAGAAGAACCCCGACCCCCATCATCAATTTCCTCTACTCTACAGAGCTCTGCCTCCTTATTAATGAAATCGACATCCCAGTGTCACAAACTCCACCATCACCAGGTAATTTAGACATAGGAGAAGAGCAAGGACCAGCTCCTCCACCATCACCAGCTAACAGTGACATAGCAGAAGAACATTGGCTGCTGGAGCGATTCTATCCCGAAATCAATGAACTCCTACGCTCACCTGGCTGGAATGCTTTTGAGGAACTACTAGCATCCATAATAGAGTGTGTCCAAAACACCAATGGGATTGTACTAGATCGTCAAACTCGCCCAAAGACTACAGCGGACATCAACGACTGCAAAACAATTCAGCGCATCTACAGAAGCAACAGAAGAGCTGTCCGCCTCATTACCAGTGGAGAAGGAGAAAGATGCCAGATTACCAAAGAGACAATAGAAAACCACTTCACGGAGAAAATTAGACAACGCGAAGGAGACACAAGAGCCGTCAACAACATACCGGAACCTCCTCAAAATAGGCCAATCCTAGACCTTAACCCCTTCACAACCGCTGAAGTTGACTGGAAGGTTTGTGCAGCTGAAAACACTTCACCAGGTCTAGATGGTATTTCATACAAACAGTGGAAGAAAGCTGATCCTAGCAGCAGAGTCATCACAGGCATCCTTAACATCTGTCTTGCAGCAAGGAGAATACCAACATCATGGAAAACATCCCGTTCAATCCTTATACCCAAAGCTGGTGACCCCTCCCTAATTAGAAACTGGAGGAACATCACCCTGTGTGACACCATCTACAAACTGCACACAGGATGTCTAGTCACTCGCCTTAGAAACTGGTGCCTCGATAACGATGTACTGAGCCCCAGCCAAAAATGTCCCCCAACAGATGGAGTGCTGGAGCACAACTACCTCCTCCAACATTATATGGACACCACCAGGCGCAGCAACCAAGACCTATGCATTGCATTTCTGGACCTTTCAGACGCGGCGGATCCCCAGATCGACCGTGGTGATTGTCACCTAAACATCTACAAAAGTATAAAGTATCATCACTGCTGCTTTGGAGCGTATTGGAACTGGGCCGGAATTTGCAGAACTCATCACAAACTGCAATACAAAATTTTTGACTCAAGGAGGATACACCAGCCAAATTCCAGTGGATTGCGGAGTCAGACAAGGCTGCCCAATAAGCGGCCTGTTATTTAACATTGCCATTTGTTACGACTGAGGTTTAAATATATCAGGGCTCTTATTCATTGGACTAGTAATGGCATAAATGCTACAACGGAATGCGCTAGATCCAACCTCTGATGTATATTCCCAGTGAACAAAGAACACAAATACTCTCCAGAGTTCTATATGCAATAATAGGTTATCAAACTCTCAATAAATGTGCGTCTACTCTAGGCTTAATGTTATGTGAAAACAGCCTATTACTACCTATAACCGAAGGTGCTTGGTTATGGTATGCAAAGTAAGGTGGTAAGAGACATTACAGCTTACGTTACTTTAATCAATAAATGTCAGGCACTCCTGCATGAAAGAAAGTGCACTAAAGTCCTTCAACACCAACAAGGAATCTTCTTTAATTGTTAGATGCTATCAAGATGCTCGAATCGGAAATGGAACCCAAAAAGGCAGGCAGCGGAACAATGCTCGTGCAGGCTACGCACACAAAAAGGCAGAATATATAATGCAGTCGGAGCCCAGAATATCCTAAACGCTACAACAATAATAATAATCGCCACAACAATGCAGTATTCCTATCAACAAAAAGAGCCTAAGTCATTTGTGTCTCAATACATCAAACTAGGCTGCGAAATGCTTGTGTAATCATAAACGGGTATGCATAATAAGAGTAATTGGTTTAATATACTTAATGTCTACTATGACTGATAAAGTCTAGCTAGAGTCAATGATATGAAATACTGGTGCGCATGGCATGCCGCATAGCCTAGTGCAAATCTCAAGTCTGTGCGTCAAATATTACGTTATAGTGAAGGGTAGCTCTCTTGAGAAACCTTAATACCGAAGTATCAAGCGTTCTCCTGGCGTACCTCAAAGACAAACAACCGAGCCTAGAACAGTGCAGAATGGTATAGGCAAAAAGCCCTCATTCGTGCATGCTCTACTCTCAATGGCACACCGACTAGAATTTACCCAATCAACTCCAGTTCTCAGGTATGTCGTGCAGCTTTTAACTAAAGCCAGCACCCATCGGAAACAATACCTTATAGTATCAGACTCCTAGTCTAGCATTATCTAATCTAGCAGAACACTAATAATTGTAGGAAGCGGTACTGAACAATATGAATGCCAACCAATGCTTCGTGATCAACTTATCTTAACAACTAACATACATGGGTTATATAAGACCTTAACGCACAATACAACTGGCCAGCATGAAGCTGATTATGCAGAGTTAACCAGAGGGGGTATAATATTAATAAAAGGTGGTGAAAGATATGGAAAATGAGAGAGATAGGCAGAGGAAAAGGTTCTCAGGTGCAGAGAGGAGGACAGATATCAAAGGGATAAGAGGGATGCGTTCTAGAAACCAGATCTGAGGGAGAGAGTGGCCAGAGAGCAGTATATATACTAGCACTAGTTCGAACCGCGTAGGAAAAGCGGTAACAAGTCCTCTAGCCAATGCTAAAGAAGCTAGCTAAACATGGCGTCACCAAGCATGGTAAAAAACTCCTCCAACGAATCCCCACGAGGCCAGCCAGCTATGACGTCATCGAGTATAGCAAAACACTGCGCACCTCCCCACACTCTGTTCTACTCTACTCTCTCTCTCTCTCTCTCAAATCCTATCATTACTACTTAATGATAAAACATATACTTTGCAATTAAATATATAAAGCCTTGACATGGGTGAAAACAAAGAGCCTTTCTGGACTGCCCATGACACGAGCTTTCATATGAAATAAAGCACACAACAATACACCAACTGTAGCCACATCCACTGCCCTGGCGATCCTAGCAAGTCACTGTAGGACAAGCCATGCGGTTCTAACTGAGTGGTTAACGTCACCCCCCCCCAAGATTTTTCTCAGAGGCCCAAGGCTCACAAAAATGTGATTGTTAGAACCCATGCTATATCTCTACTTCCCATCACCCAGCGGCAGTAAAATATCTGGCACAGTTCTCAACAATTTTTTTTACAAAATTATAACCCTCCCCAACACAATAGGTTAAATTATATGTAGTTATGCTCCTCAAGAGCGAGCTTCTCTAGCCCAGCATTCTGAGAGGAGTGCAACTCAAAATTACTGCTATAACATACTGAAAAAATTCAACTATCAAAGAAAGAGTTTTTATTTGATTTTTTATGTTTTTAATTTGTTTATTTCGGCTGCACTATAGGGGCAAGCCTAGTTTTTTCTTCTATACCAAACGCTCAACTCCTGCTTTACGACCCAATACGCTGGGCTACAACCGCGAGCCAACAAGCACCAAGCGCAAAATACTATTCAAACTAAAGCAGGAGGCTACCCGTGTGTCAATCTACCCAGGATCATACACCCTTGAAAGACAATCTGCAACCACGTTGTCACAACCGGCAATATGGCGTATGTCCAGGCTATACTCCCGTAACACCAGCGACCACCCGGTCAGCCTCATATTCCGATTGTGAAACTGGTCCAAGAACTTGAGAGGGTGATGATCTGTGTAAACTACAACGACCGGACCATAGGCTGGAACATAGACCTCGAAATGCCCCATCGCAAGCACAACCGCCAGCAGCTCCTACTCGACAACAGAGCAGCTCCCCTGGGCTGAATTGAACTTCTCCGAGTAGAAACTAACAGGATGCTCCAGCCCATCATCGTCCTCTTGCATAAGGACGGCACCAGCCCCCACACCACTAGCACCCGCTGCCAGCTGGAAAGGCAGGCCAAAGTCAGGGGCCCCGAGGATCGGGCGAGTGCACAACAGGTGCTTCACCACTCCAAACGCCCTCTCACACTCAGGCGCCCACTCGAATTTCTTATCCTCCACCTGAGCTTGACTGTCCCATTCTCCTTCTCCACCTTGACTGCTATACGTCATCACAGGCACAGTGAGAGGCTCAGGGGGGTGCCTCACATACTCCTTCATGAGATTAACGTGACATAACTGACTGCGCTTACGTCTGTCTGGAGTGGCTACCAAGTAATCCAGGTCCGATAGCTTCTCCACCACCCTATAAGGACCAGTGTACTTCGCGGATAAGGGGTGACCTACAAGGGGCAGTAGAATCAACACCTCCTGACCCACGCGAAACTCCCTGAGTTTAACCTTGAGGTCATACCTGTCCTTCATGAGGGCCTGAGAGCTAGTCTAATTACGGTCAGCCAACTCCAGACTGCGCAACATCCGTTCTCGACTGTCGAGGACATACTTGAGCATAGAACAAGGTTTATCTGCACCCTCCCATATTTCTTTAACCATATAGAGAGGCCCTCTGACACGGTGTCCAAAGACGAGCTCATTAGGGCTGAATCCCAAACTTTCCCCAGGTACCCCCCGTGCAGCAAATAAAACATATGGCAGGCCAAGATCCCAACCCTTCCCACCCTCAAAGCAACAACAACGAAGCACAGATTTTAAGGCCGAGTGCCATCGCTCTAACACACCCTGGCTCTCCGGATGATACGCAGATGACACAACCGTAACAATCCCATGCTGCGGCATTGCTTGAACAAAGAGGCTAGAAGTGAAGTTGGATCCTTGGACTGACTGAATTACCTGCGGGTAACCATACCGGGAAAAATACACTAGCAAGTTTCGGACCACCGTCTTCGCTGACCCATTTCTCATGGGGTACGCGTCAGGGTACCTTGTTGCTACCTCCATGATGGTCAGGGGATACTTGTAAAAATCTCCCGACTGTGCATCACTGTCCTCCTCCAACTCGACAGCACCGGTACCACATTCAAGAACCTCCGGGTCTTCTAATTGCAATTTACGAATGTCCGAAGGAGCAAGCTTATCTAAGTGTTTGCGAAACAACTCATGCCCCCCTCCTACACTGAATTTAGCCTCCCGTTGCTCTCTCTCTGTGCATCGTTGCTGTCTCTTCGTCTTTTTAAGCCCATCCTCTGCCTTCTTACTAACAGTTAATGGGTCTTCTCCAGACTCGAAAATTGGTCCTAATAATGAGTCCCCGAGAATGTCCGTTGATACTAAACTCTCACCCGTATCAACTTCCAACCCCTTCTTGGTACCTTTCCTCCACTTGTCTAAAGACTGTTGACCAGAATGTGACTCCCTGGATGCAAGAGATCTGGTGACAACACACGCCATAGGTTGCACCGGACACTTCTCAACCCACTCCTGCTCCTCCCTACTCACGTCGGCCGGCTTCTCGGCAACGACTAAGGGTGGAGCCTCAGAAGTAGGCCCCGTAAAGTCGTTGCCGAGAAGGAGGTCGACGCCCCCAACAGGTAACTTCTCCACAATTCCTACATCCAGGTCACGAGTCACACCATCAACTTCCATCTTCATTCTTACAAGCGGGTATGACCTTGTTGCATTAACTCCCTGAACCACAACCACCCGCGCCGTATTTACAGGTTTACCAGTGAAATTCCTCAACAATGTTTGCGATGCCCCAGTGTCACGCAAAATTCTCACCTCATGTCTTCTACCCCCCCACTCCACACAACCGAGTCCCCTGTGGTCACTAAAGGCATCACGGACAGGGAATAAGCCTTCCGGATCATTCTGCACTGGCAGTGTATTTACCTCGGAAGAATTGCCTCTAACAAACTCCGATGTCCTCTTGAACACTCCAATGCCGTGAGCAAAAGACACGGCTGCCGGAGGAGGTCGACTAGGGCACTCATTTGCCTTATGACCCTCCTGGTGGCACTTAAAACACATACATTTCGGTTTCGGCTTATACGGTGATGTAAAAAGCCCCTGACTTTTCTCATACGGCGTGGTGTTAGGTTTGGATTCAGTTTTAGTTTCATTGCTCTTTTGTTTAAATGTGTCATTTCTACGGGGAGGGGGAGGATAACGGTCCCTAGCACTTGCATTGTACTTCTGTGAGGACCCGCAACCCCGAATCAACGACAGCCGTCGATCAGCCATTTCTGCTGCTTCGACTAGAGTTCTTGGGTTTTTCTCCTTTAAGTTCAAAGTTAGATCACCACCCGTGCTCTTAAAGAACTGCTCCAACATCATTAACTGCTTAATTCCATCAAATGTTGTTACCTTCTCAGATCGGAGCCAGTCCCCCATAGCATCGGACAAGTCCCGGGCATGTTCCAAAAAGGTGCTATCTCTTCCCTTAGTTACACCCCGGAACTTCAAACGGTACGTTTCTGGTTGCAGTTCGTAAGCCCTCAGGACAGCCTCCTTGAGATCCTCATACACAATACATGACTCCAAAGGTAACGCATCGTAGGCTTTAAGACCCTTGCCTATTAATCTAGAGGATACAAGTGCTGCCCATTTATTCTCTGGCCACTGGTATTCCTGGCACTTCTTCTCAAAGCGTGCGAAAAATTCTGTTACCCCACTCTCATCAAACACCGGAACCAGTTTCAATAAGTGCGAGAGAGATTGATCAGGAGCACGGTTACCAGCCCCAAGTCGCTGTCCCGTTGTCTCTACTCGCGACTTTTCTATGTCCATGTCGGCACAGTACCTAGTCGACTCTAAATCAGCTTGGATTTTTGCTAGCTTGGCTCTCTCTTCTGTCTTGGCTAATTCTAATTGCTGCTGAAGCTCACCTGCCCTGATAGCCTTTCTCTCTTCGATCTTAGCTAATTCGAGCTGAAGCAATAATTCTGGAGTTAACCCTTGAGGAGGTGAAGGTGCTACAATGTTTGAAATTACCGGTGGTCCCCCCAGGGGCAACCCACCCTGCCAGTCACCACCCAACTGTGGAAGCGTACCCGGGGTCGGCAAACCACTGGGATGACTGGGAGTCGAGTGTAGGGGAAGCATGGCCGAAGGGCTCTGAGCACTCAACCCATCTCGCTCACCAGTCACCCTGCCCAGTACACACGTTTTCAAGTTATCCCTGGTCATGCTGCTAGTACCCGCATGACCGATAGCTGTGGCCAGGCATTGAAGACCGTACCGATCCATACCCTCTAACCGCTCGGCAGTAACAGGCCATTGCAAAAATATCCTAGCATCCTCCTCACAGTTCACCTGATTAACCCTTTCATCATACTGCTGTTCCTCAGTTTCGACATTACGTACTGTGTCTCCATTCTCCTCTGAGCCGGTATAAGACATGATGCTCACAAAAATTTCCCACCTCAATATTCAGAAAAGAAGCACCCCAAACTCTTATACCTCAATATACACACAAAAATTCTCGGAAATACTCAAGGGCTATACTATGTTGCAAAAAAAAAATTATTCTTGCTGATCCCCGCAAAATATTCCCCAAAACAACAAATGTTCCCTGCTAATAAATGTAGGTTCACCAAATCCTAGGTAAGGTCGCCATTTGTTACGACTGAGGTTTAAATATATCAGGGCTCTTATTCATTGGACTAGTAATGGCATAAATGCTACAACGGAAAGCGCTAGATCCAACCTCTGATGTATATTCCCAGTGAACAAAGAACACAAATACTCTCCAGAGTTCTATATGCAATAATAGGTTATCAAACTCTCAATAAATGTGCATCTACTCTAGGCTTAATGTTATGTGAAAACAGCCTATTACTACCTATAACCGAAGGTGCTTGGTTATGGTATGCAAAGTAAGGTGGTAAGAGACGTTACAGCTTACGTTACTTTAATCAATAAATGTCAGGCACTCCTGCATGAAAGAAAGTGCACTAAAGTCCTTCAACACCAACAAGGAATCTTCTTTAAATGTTAGATGCTATCAAGATGCTCGAATCGGAAATGGAACCCAAAAAGGCAGGCAGCGGAACAATGCTCGTGCAGGCTACGCACACAAAAAGGCAGAATATATAATGCAGTCGGAGCCCAGAATATCCTAAACGCTACAACAATAATAATAATCGCCACGACAATGCAGTATTCCTATCAACAAAAAGAGCCTAAGTCGTTTGTGTCTCAATACATCAAACTAGGCTGCGAAATGCTTGTGTAATCATAAACGGGTATGCATAATAAGAGTATTGGTTTAATATACTTAATGTCTACTATGACTGATAAAGTCTAGCTAGAGTCAATGATACGAGATACTGGTGCGCATGGCATGCTGCATAGCCTAGTGCAAATCTCAAGTCTGTGCGTCAAATATTACGTTATAGGGAAGGGTAGCTCTCTTGAGAAACCTTAATACCGAAGTATCAAGCGTTCTCCTGGCGTACCTCAAAGACAAGCAACCGAGCCTAGAACAGTGCAGAATGGTATAGGCAAAAAGCCCTCATTCGTGCATGCTCTACTCTCAATGGCACACCAACTAGAATTTACCCAATCAACTCCAGTTCTCAGGTATGTCGTGCAGCTTTTAACTAAAGCCAGCACCCATCGGAAACAATACCTTATAGTATCAGACTCCTAGTCTAGCATTATCTAATCTAGCAGAACACTAATAATTATAGGAAGCGGTACTGAACAATATGAATGCCAACCAATGCTTCGTGATCAACTTATCTTAACAACTAACATACATGGGTTATATAAGACCTTAACGCACAATACAACTGGCCAGCATGAAGCTGATTATGCAAAGTTAACCAGAGGGGGTATAATATTAATAAAAGGTGGTGAAAGATATGGAAAATGAGAGAGATAGGCAGAGGAAAAGGTTCTCAGGTGCAGAGAGGAGGACAGATATCAAAGGGATAAGAGGGATGCGTTCTAGAAACCAGATCTGAGGGAGAGAGTGGCCAGAGAGCAGTATATATACTAGCACTAGTTCGAACCGCATAGGAAAAGCGGTAACAAGTCCTCTAGCCAATGCTAAAGAAGCTAGCTAAACATGACGTCTCCAAGCATGGTAAAAAACTCCTCCAACGAATCCCCACGAGGCCAGCCAGCTATGACGTCATCGAGTATAGCAAAACACTGCGCGCCTCCCCACACTCTGTTCTACTCTCTCTCTCTCTCTCTCTCAAATCCTATCATTACCACTTAATGATAAAACATATACTTTGCAATTAAATATATAAAGCCTTGACATGGGTGAAAACAAAGAGCCTTTCTGGACTGCCCATGACACGAGCTTTCATATGAAATAAAGCACACAACAATACACCAAATGTAGCCACATCCACTGCCCTGGCGATCCTAGCAAGTCACTGTAGGACAAGCCATGCGGTTCTAACGGAGTGGTTAACGTCACACATTGAACTCTTGCTCAACGCCATCAATGCACTAGGTTTGCAGCAAAACAACTTACACCTTCTTCCATGCCTAGGCTATGCAGATGACATAACCATTATTACCCGCAGTCAAGACAACCTGCAGGAGCTAATTAATGTCACAGCAAATATCAGCGCCTCATTAGGACTCTCCATTAACCCTGCAAAAAGCTCAACCATTCACCTCAACAAACAAACACCTCGAGGTACTAGAATATAGGTTTGACTCCTGTAAGGAGATAAAGAAAACCTAATATTTAGTAGTGGCCCCGTAATCATTGACGAACATGCCTATTACATAAGGCATCCTCTTCAAACACTAATCCGCCGTAGTTTGAATCTACCGCGCAGAGCATTTAAAAACTGAGGAGCCTTCATCATGAGCGCACGCGACCTCACTCATGGCTTCAGTCATTATGAATTGGGTTCTCACTACGAAAAAACTTCGTAAAAAATAAAAAGAAAAAGAAAATAAGAATAACTATCCAATAAGCTTTCCATCATATCGTGGATGTACTTGTGTGGATTTCTGACCAGACGCTGAATCAGGCGTCATTCCTCCTTCACTGACATATCAAGTAAACCAAAATCCTTAATACATCAACGAATGGGAAGGGGACGGTCGGGAGGGCCCCAGTCGTCAATGATTACGGGGCCACTACTAAATATTAGGTTTTCTTTATCTCCTTACAGGAGTCAAACCTATAATTTATTAGTGGCCCCTCCATCATTGACGAACATGCCTGATATCTAAGACTGGAGGGGAACATTCGTAATCATATCATAACTCTAGAAAAGCAGATAATAAAAACAACCACATAGTATTCTTACTTTTGAAAAATGTATTTAATACGGCGTAGGCCGGAAATATACAAGAAAAAGGGGTTCAGGCAGGTGCGTGCTTCAAAGAAGCCTGCCCGACAAAAATAGGTAACCCTGAAGATTCTGAACACAGATCTGTAGTTACAAAAGGCACCCCACTCAACGAGTGGTGACAAAAATAATAAGTTATAAGTTTATATGTGCACATCATAAACCCCAAAATACATGTGGAGATCAATTGCTAATGAACTCCATTGAACTAATGTTACATTGCTTTCGCAGCTAAAACTACTATAACAACACCGTTGTTTTGTACTAAACTTTGTACTAGCACAAATTCTCGCAGAGAAATTTTCATATCACATTTTAACCTTAAATTGTATCACAGCTCTCATACTCCGGCGGGGTCTAGGGTGTCCTATGTCAATTGACTGCACCCCCCCTTCCGTGAAAATAAACATAAGTGACTGCAGGGCCACCTAGACCCTCTGCCTTAAAGCTATACATGGTAAGGAAGGTTTGTCTAGAGCAACTGACAAGTATCTAGAGAGAAACGTATGATTAGACGCCCACAACTGTGTGGACGCAATATCTTCAACTGAAAAGTTTTTCAGGAAACGTAAAGAGGCCGCCCACTTGCGTAAATCGTGGGCCCTACCCACAACGCCGGGATTACTCTCTTTAATGACTTCTACCAGAAGAGAGGCTAATCGCCGTTTAAGTAAGCGTTTACCCGTACTCGCTACCCATAAAGCACCTTGGGGGTTATGAGGAGCTATTCTCAAATATTTGGTTAGAGCTTGCACTGGACATAAATTATGATGCACCTTTCCCCTTTTTAACGCCGGCACCGTGAACTCAGAAAACACGTGTGCACTATGCTCATTCTTGGCTACAAACGCCGGGGAGGGTGCAATGGAAATTGAATCATTAAGTCTACCAAACCTAAGACAATTAGGTGTGTTGCTCATCGCCGCCAGCTCAGACACTCTGTTTCCGGTGGCCAAAGCCAAAAGGAAAACTGCCTTCTTTAAGATTAAAGCAAAGTCTGCAGTATTTTGATACAGACGAGAATGAAGTAAAGACAAAGCTTTGTCCAGAGACCAAGTAGGCATGAGCTGACGGGGAGGTGGGCGGAGTTTAAAACACGCTCTCATAAATCCTGTTTCCTCCGCCACCGGTATGGATAGACCTGTAAGGTCGAAAAAGGGCACTCTAATCGCAGTTAAGTGATTCTTCAAAGTAACCACAGATAAACGTTTCTGCTCAAACAGATAGTTCAAGTAATTAAAAACCAATGCCACTGAGGGTACAGTTTGTTCCGTTCTAACAATCCAAGAAGTAAAAGCTTTCCAATGAGATTGATATTGTCGCTTAGTAGACTGAGTATATTGATTGAGCAATTTATTGGTCACATCCCTACCGTATGGTGCTAGCCACTTGGCCTCCTGAATGTCCATAATGCAAAAGTCAGCGAGGTCTCTAGGTTGCCAATCGTGTCTAAGTGGAAGTACCCGACCGGGAGCGATACCGGGTCCGGGCACCACATTATTAATTGCTGGTACCACACCTGCGCCGGCCACAGGGGCGCGATTAGCGAGACTAAGCCTCGATTAACTCGTAGTTTGTTCACTACGTGGCACATTAGTGACGCATCTGGCGGCGGAAACAGATAGATGGAGCTCCATCTGTTCCAGTCTGTCACTAGGGCGTCTGGCCCCCCTGCCGGCGTTATCGCCCGGCGGGTGAGGTATAGAGGGAGCTTGTGAGTCTCCTCGGACGCAAAAAGATCCACTTGTGGATGGGAGAGCTCCGCAATCATTAGGTCGAAAATGGGTTGCTTGAGCTCCCATTCTACTGTCGTGCTCTGTCTCCGGGACAGAGCGTCTGCCCAGACGTTCGCTACGCCTGGGAGATAAGATGCGTGAAGATAAATATCTAGACTGGTGGCTAGAACAAAAATCTCTTCCGACACGAGTAGCAACTTCCTTGACCTCGTTGACCCTTGTTTCTGAATACAGTGAACTGCATTCAGATTGTCCATTCTGAAGGCCACTGACTTGCCCCGTAACGCCGGGCCGTGAGCCTGAAGGAAATACAAGGGGACTAGTAACTCTTTGACATTTATGTGAGAGATTTCTAAGTGGGACCAAAGTCCCTGACCCTGGTGCCCCTGATTTGACTGAAATCCCCACCCTATGGTGCCTGACGCATCCGTGTCTACCCATACCGTTGGAGGAGGAGAGGTCCATGACATGATTGAGTGCAATGTTTCCCTCTTCGCCCAGACCGCTAGTAAGGTGTGGATTAATTTTGGTATGGGCCATAATTTTCCCGCCGGTAAGAGTGGGAAATATTTGTTGCCTTCCAATATTAATCGTTTTACTTTCAACCGGCCCAACTTGACAGTTAGCTGAATCCAGTTGAGAGAGCCGACCAAAGACTCCCAGACTCTTCGTGTCGTAGTCAGACTGTGAAGAAACCTGAACAGTTTCCTGCGAAACCTGTTGCGATTGTCCACACTCTGACTCAGAGTGAGAGCGGCGGTGTCCCAGACCAGCCCTATCCACTGAATTACTCTTGAGGGAACAAGGTTTGACTTTACCAGATTTACCTTGAAGCCTAGAGTTTTGACATGATTTAAAATGATATTGACATGTTTTATGCATAATTGTTGTGTCTCTGCCACCACCAGCCAGTCGTCTAGATACCACAACACTCTGATTCCCTGTTTTAACAACGGCATCAGGGCTTGCCGGACTAGTTTCGTGAATAATCGAGGTGCTAGGTTCAAACCGAACGGCATCCTCTGAAAAACAAAATTTTGGTGCCTGATCCTCAAGGCCAGAAACCTTTGAAATCTTTTGTTGACCGACACGTGCCAATAGGCGTCTGTCAGGTCTAGGGAAGACATCCAGCCTCCCGGCGGAAGTGTTAGCCTGATTTGATGAACTGTTAACATTCTGAAAGACTCGTTGTAAATGTGAAGATTCAGATAAGACAGGTCTACGACCGGCCTCATCTGAACACTGTCCCGTTTGGGAACCAAAAACAGTTTTGACGTGAATACAGGGTAATCTGGAGGGACCGGGATGATGACATTCTTGGCAATCATCTCCTGGACCAGCAACTCCACCTCTAATGAAACACAATTTGCCGTTGTCGGCTGACGTAAGCGAGGTCGCCGGAGCCACTGCCAAGTGATGCCTTTGCATGCCACCATCCGTGCCCAGGTTTTTAACGGCCATGCTTGGTGACACGTTCGGAACGACCCAGTTAGCAGACAAGGGTTCGCCGGCTGTACTTCCCTCGGTTCCTCCGGCTCTAAGATAGGCACTGGGAGTGAGAAAGACTTTAGTTTTTTGATGGTGGGTTTGGTGGTGTTGGACGCTTCGCCGGCTGGCTGGTGTGGGCCGAAGACTGGCCCTGCCCCGGCTTATACTGGCCGCGTCCCCTCTGTCCTGAAAACCCTCTCTGTCTATGCCTGAACTGACCCAGGGGGGATTGGGAGGACTTAGGCGGAAGAAACGGCTTAGAACCCCCTGGCTGAGCTTTAGTAGGAGGCTTAGGTTTGGGGAAGTTAAATGCGGGTTTCTTAGCCTGTGCGGGACTGTGCTTCACGGCCTGTGCCATGTTAAACACTGTTCGCCATACATCAGGGGACATTAAAGAAGGTGTAAGTACTGGGGACATTACCACCTGGTTAGCAATGCGATCAGGCAGCTTGCGAACTAATGACATCCTAAGATCCTGTCGTGCTCGCACCGCCTCAAGTAAGGCTGTGCGTATGTCACCTAAGGATTGAATCGACGACTGAAGAATCAGACGCCGGGATAACTCAACTGATCTTCGAGCATCCGCATCTGCGATTGCCTGAGTAGACCTGAGTAAAGACTTAGCCACCTGTTGAGAAACTATGTACTGTGAAAACAGGCGGAAAGCTTTTCCCCTTAGCCTAAATTCTCTGTCTAGGTGAGAAGGGGTAGGGGTAGTGAATGGTTCCTTTAGTTCACAAAGATTAATCTTAGGGGCAGCTAGAAAGAAAATAAAGCTGACGGAACTCCGCCGGCAGAACCTACCGGCATGGAGAACCATGAATGTGTATCCTGAGGGATCTGGTGGGAAGATTTAGAAGTGAAAGTGGTTGCAAAGTTTTGAGCCTCTACCTCCCAATCCACCCAAGGTCCTGGTCCCAACTGTCCCACCTTCAACACTGGATTAGCTGTCTCGTCTGTGACGGTCTGTAAATCTAGTTCAGGAGTAAGAGCCGACAGAGCCTTAATATCATTAAATCCATCCAGCTTAGACCAGTCTGAAAAAAGTTTTGAAGCTGAGGCAGGGGGTAAAGCAGGCTTAGATGCATAAACAAAATAATCCTGATGATAATAACTAGGTATAGCCTTGATATTTACGTCCAAAACATTACCCAAGGCATCCAATGCCCTTAATTTCTTAGACTTATTTCCCTGGATAAACCACTCACGTGGTACCGGGAGTTCCTCTGACAAGGTAGGCTGGGCAAGCTCTGGCTTAGAGGGGTTCAAAGGGACCCATGACTCGTCTGGCCCATAAAGCAGGGGCATAGCTACCTTTCTAAGAGGCGCTTTGTCTAGAGGGGGTGGATTAACATCCGTAATGACCCTGACATTTGACGTAGTGAATGCCGCCGTAGCTGGCTTAGAGCTCCCTGCCGGTGACAGAGTAGGAGGGTTAGGAATCTTAGATAAATCGATTGACGTTATCAGAGGCCGTACCGCAGAACTTGTCAGGGGAGCCCCCAAGTCCATTGTGGGGTTTTCTCGTTGTTGATTAAAGAATTTTGATAGAGCATGAGTAAGTAACCCATCAATTTCTTGTGCTGTAACAAACTGGTTAGATGCAGAACTTTCAGGTGAATCAGTATTATCATGGGCGGCGTCCAGGCCTGAGCCTGACCCTTGTCCCTCCCTATCTGAAATTAATGACACTTCATCTTGTTCCTCCCGATCCTCCTGAGAAGACCCCGCCGAGGCAGGGGCACCTTGTTTCCAAGATAAATCAGGGATAGAGGATGGGGTCGCCGCGTCCCTGTGGACATTGGCTACTGTGTGACTCGTATGAGTCGGACGTGGATGGTCAGACCCTGGCTGAGCAAACCGCCAAACACCGAGGCTCTGGCCTACGCTCTCTTGAGAGTCTGAAACATTCTCAATTATTGAATTTCCTGAACTTTCCGTTTCTAGGGTTAAAATATCAATAGGTAAATCTTGTTTAGGGACAGGCGCTTCACTATACTCTGAGGCTGTAACAGAAACATTTTCAGGTGTAGAGGTACGATGAGATGCACTAGACTTAGTAGAATGTCGAGAGGACTTCTTATGGGAATCCTTTTTGGAGGATTTGTGGCTACGGTGTGACCGCGAACTAGACCTAGGTTTGGAAGAATCACCACCATGGCCACTGGGGGAAGCTTCAGTCTTACACTTCTTACTAGCCGGGGAAGAGGCCCGACTTGAAGACCGCTGTCTGAGGGGTGACCTTGACCTCGATCTCGCCTGCGACGAGGAGGTGGCTGCCGGGGTAGTAGGCTCTCTCGGGCGTTTAAACGTATCCACAGACGATACAGAACCCTGGCTAGTCTCTGTCGGCTTAAAACCCGTTACTCTAGAGGTACGTTTAGAGGGTGCTCTGACAGCAACTTATCCCAAAGTGGGACGTTGTCACATTGAAGTGACTTATGTGCGACAATGGTAGTGTAGGCCGACATTTGTTGTCTGACCTCTCTCAACGCTACCGCCGCGGTCTTGTCATTGTCACATAGGACTTTATTGGCTAATTGGGAGCAAAAGGAACAATTAAGTGTAACCCAGAGACCCCTTGAATGGTCTAGACATCTAACACACCTTATGCAAAGGGTATGCGCAAAAATTGGGATACCCGCGCAAGTAGGGGTAATGCACAGGGCAAAAACTGGGGCCACATTAGCCATGACAGAGACTGGTGTGAGGAAACTACCGCCGGGTCTGTATTGGTCCGCCGGAGCTCAGCTCTGGAAAAATAAAGACAAATTTCCAGGAATTAATGCTCATAAGGTTAACCCACGTGTTCGCATACAAGTGTTAATAACCCGCCGGGTAACGGGATGCAAAGACACAGCTAACACATCTCGCTACGCGGCTGGGTGTAAAGAGGCTAAACAAATCTTCTTAGCTAAAGAACATGAAGAATACCCTCTGATATAATGGTCCAGTATGGCACTTATAGTCTGTAGGAGGTGGTGACTGTCTCAAGATTCAATTTTGTAACAAAGCCCCCCTCATAAAGACGCCGGCCCTTGAAATATTTTAGTAGAATAGCCCAGGGCAGGAATATACGAGATCTGATTTTTTAACGAATTGTCCCAAACGATCGTCGTAAAAATAGAAGGCGGCGATACTGAAAGTATCACCCAATTAAGGTTAATCGAAATTGAATTTGTTTATAAATTCCTTAGTTCCTCCACTTAGGGGCACCCGCCGGGTGTGGGAATCGATTTGGTTAAACCTCACTGATCCTTCAATTGCCGTAAGAGTAAAGGCAGCGATACACAGAGTATCACTCAAATGGATTGGTTAACTATATGAGACCTAAGTCGTTTTATCCCACCCTGCTCAGGTGCACCCGCCGGGTGAGAAGTCTAAAAGTTAACCCCACAAGTTCCTGACCCCACTTCTTTGAAAAAGATCGCCGGGGAGGAACGCCTAAACAACAGCTAGGTTTTCCATGTGGTTGTCGTAAACCAGGTAGAAAAACCTATAAAAAACGAGTGTTCTCAAGAACGTCGTTTCTTTATATATATCTATATATATATGTAAGGATGGGTACAGCCATCCCGCCGGGAATTTAAAGGAGGCCTGAAACCAGGCACCCACAGAGACGCAGTCCTGGAGAGCCACAGACACCTCCCCACGCCGGGGAACCAGCCAGAGTTAAAAACCACGTGTGGCCCAACACTGCTCATCGGTCAGGATTTTTCATGGTGAAACCGAGAAAAAACCCGCCGGAAGGCAAACCCCACCCTGAACAGACACCATCTGAACAATACGACACGAGGAGAGACACGCACGACTAACCAAGGTCACAACATAATCCGTGGAATTAGCCAATACACAACTAAACCAGGAAACAAATATAGTCCGAGGAATTAGCCAATACACAACTAAAACCCGGATACACATGACACAGTAGGGCATATTTATAAAATAAATAATAACACTAGACATGTGGCAAAGCTACGAGCGGCTGGCTAGGCCTAGGTAGACGGCATGAAAATAGTTGAAATATAAACACACACTGGAATATCACAACAGGAACCACCGCCAACACACCACCGAAGCGATAACTTCCCACCCCGGGAAGCCTGACACGGACCCAGAAAAAACTTCACTAAGTGAAGAAAAATACGCTGGGAACGTCAGCAAACACACAGCTTACCTCATCAGAAGGATAAAAGGCAGCAATAATTAACGCGTAATGAAAGCCGCCTGCATCACCAACTAACACAACTGTGAAAAGTTCACGTGTCCACAACAGGACCACGAGGGTACATCCGAAATAGATGCCCCATACATACGACCCAAAATACACTGCACTGCGGGCAACCAGCCCAGGACACTCCTGCTACGCCTATCCTAACCTTACTCGATACATCCTAGAGTAAACAAATGAGAAAAAACTCACTAGGGACGCAACGAATGCGGAACCAGCGGAGCCTGAAAGGTACGTCCGGGCAGGCTGAGCGCAGAGCAAAGAAGGAGGAATGACGCCTGATTCAGCGTCTGGTCAGAAATCCACACAAGTACATCCACGATATGATGGAAAGCTTATTGGATAGTTATTCTTATTTTCTTTTTGTTTTTATTTTTTACGAAGTTTTTTCGTAGTGAGAACCCAATTCATAATGACTGAAGCCATGAGTGAGGTCGCGTGCGCTCATGATGAAGGCTCCTCAGTTTTTAAATGCTCTGCGCGGTAGATTCAAACTACGGCGGATTAGTGTTTGAAGAGGATGCCTTATGTAATAGGCATGTTCGTCAATGATGGAGGGGCCACTAATAAATACACCACTTTCAATATCAACTACCAACCCATCGCAGTCAGAAGAGAAGGTGAACCTACAAGTTTCCTCGGAAAGCCAGTTGGTTTCCACCTACTACCCAATGCCTCCACAGTTGACGAGTTTATAGAGCTAGGCACCAAAATATTAACAAGCAAACTGGCACCATGGCAATGCATAGATGCACTGAAGACCTTCGTTCTACCCTCTACAGTTTATCAACAATGTGAACGTGGCAATTAAGGAAGACTGACTGGCAGAGACTGGACAACGCCCTGAAACCTCTTATCAAGAAAACTCTCAGCCTACCATCACGAGCATCAAATTAATACCTGTATGGAAGCAGTGCAGCTGGATCCTGTGCAGTTCTTTTGGCAGCTGAGGATTCTGACATCTTCGTTATCGATTCTGCATTCAAGCTCCTCACCTCAAGAGACGAAGCCCTTGGGGAAATTGCCAAAACTGATGTCCAGTCCATTGCAGCTAATAGAACCAACAGGGATCCTACTATGGTCGACGCATGCAGATTCCTATCTAAAGAGGAAATGGGTACTAGAGGGAGTGATCATCAAACACTCTGGTCCCGCACGTGTGATGCCTCTGGACGCCTCAACATCAGCTGGTCAACCAACGATGATGAAAGATTACGAGTCTCTTCCAATGATACTACACTGGACAGCAGTTGCAGAAGGAAAATCGCTTCAACAATTCGAAACCACAAGCGATCAATCCGAGACACAGCTCTGCACAGAAAGCCTGACCAAGGCAAGGTCATGCAGCTGGTTTCAAAAGAAAGAGCCTCTTCCTCATTTACCAGAGACGGGAGTTTCACCACCTTCGCTGATTGGAGATTTGTTCACCGTGCGCGCCTCGACCTCTTACCATTAAACGGTGCCTGCCGATTTGATGCAAGAAGCCAGCAGTGTAGGAAGTGCAATCATCCACAAGAAACAATCCCACACGTCGTCAACCATTGCATGAGACATGCCGATGCAATGCAGAGGCGACACAATGCTCTAGTGGACAAGGGTACGCAGAGCAGCAGAAGGACGCAACTGGGAAATCCTGAGAGAAAACCAACAAATCCCGGGAGCTGAAGACCATGGGAGACCAGACCTTGTGCTAAGAAAAAACCGTGATGTGATCATCGTAGACGTGACCTGTCCTTTTGAAAATGGAGATGGTGCTTTCGAAGAAGCCAGAAGAAGAAAGGAAGAAAAGTATAGAAACCTGGCACACGAACTTCGACAAGTGCATCAGCGGGTCAGCACAGAGGCCTTCCTCTGGGAACCTATGACCTCCTAAATGAACGCCTCATGCGGAAACTTGCTTCAAAGCCATACCTTAAGCTTTTCAGGAAGTTGTGTGTTAGTGACATGATAGGATGGTCCAGAAAAATATATATCGAGCACATCACCGGGGCAAGGCAGTATTAATCATATTCATAATGACCAATCCTGAACTCAATATATTATAATTTATGAATTATTCTTACGAATGCCATGTAATATAAAGAATTTGCACACCAATTTATATTTCTATGAAGTAGATGAACTTATCACTGTATATATTCATGCATGACATAGATTATCATTAATAATATATACGAAGACAACCATTGTAAAAACTATGTAACATTTGCTTCAATAAAAAATTAAAACTGTTCTTATCAGCTTAATATCTGATACGATCCCCATGTGGGATCAACGATATTAATCTGATTTTTGGACCATGGCGAAGTGGTATACCCACACACTTTCATTATCTCTATTTGTTTTAATATCTGATCTAAGGCAACATTTTAAAGTATCCCCGACATATATTGCAGCTCCACCTCCCCTTCTGTCTGTTCTGTCGTATTTAAATAAATTGTATCCTGGCATATGAAATTCTGCTACTAGATGTCTAGTGAAATAAAGAAGAAACAGCTAACCAGGAAATCACCACCACAGAACAACGGCAGAGTGGCGAAAAGACTCAAGAGCGAAAGGACGAACCACCACCACCGCACGCGCACCACAGGAAACAAATTCACGGTCACCTAGCAGAACGAACAATTATATACCCCGTAAAATGGAAACACGAGTTGCCAACACCAATATAACACGTCCCCCAATGCCAGGAAGGGACTTATTCATCACCATCAACAATCCCGAAGTCCCGGAAAATAAGAAACGAGAAAGTTCCGTGTCAATCAACCCTCCAATCAACAAGGAAACAACCCCCAGCCCAGCAGCCTGTGCCCAAGTCATTCCCTTAAAAATGACACATCCTCCCACACCAGGAAGGGACTTAGTCATCAACAAGGACCATCCTGAAGTACCAAGGAATTGGGAAAGTGGAAAGGATAGGCAACACCAGAAATGGCCCCGTCAACACAGTGAGTCCCGTCGCCATTTTTCCCCACAACCACGCCCCCGCCATGAAACAGGAAACCGAGAAGTACTCTTCCGCGTGTCACCCCCTCACTCGACGCCACAGGGATCTAACCGCCACGAGCGTCCTACATCCAGCCGCCTTTCTACCGCCCAACCACATCCCAGCCGGGGCACTGAGAAATGGTATGAGTATGGCGGGAGATTTTAGGATCGATACTCAGTTGGAAGACTGTCTGTGAGAAATAAATTGACTACACTGGTATCTGGGTAGTGTTGGCAACAGCCTTCCAATAGGGTAACTTCATTAGAGTGAACCATTTCCTACCAGAACCTGGTGATTAAATATTGAGGAGGATAATTAATATTAAGTAATTTAGAACTGTATAGGATTACCTTGGCCAAGTTAATTTAGTTCTAAAACCTTGTAGGATTAAAACTTAGAGGTACTGTATTAGGCATCAGTTTTGAAACTCCCGCGATCGCAGACGATATCCACAATTTGTAGTGGTAACCTCAACCCCTGGATAATATGTTTATGAAATCGTTGTGAAACGATATTTACATTAATATTTATATAATTAAACGCTTATTTTTCATTTCTATGATTAAGTGAAGAGGGAATGAACCCTTAGGAACATATTAGTATATAGTTTATTTAAGAGTCGGAAATTGAGGTTCCGACCAGACACCATTAAACTTTTGAGCTACAAGGACGTGTCTCGTGACCTCCCAACACACTCCCCGCGTCCGGCACGGAGTCCCTGACCCTACCTAGCGAAGCTGGAATCCTCTGAAACAACGCCAGGACCCTAGTTATAGCTAAGTCATTGATATATATGGCCATTTATACAATGTTTAGTTAGGGTATCTGAGAGATAGGCTATCATGGGTTAAGATTAGGCTACTAAACAACCCTCATCTACTCATACAATCCATGCCATAAGGTAGGCTATCTATTACTTATTTTTTATTCCTTTTCTTTTTTGATTGGTGTGACATATTAGATTGATATTAGATTGATATGCAGGATTCGAAGTTGCATAACAAATCGTAAGCAGTGTCCACCATCCTTTAACTGTCTTCGTGGTGCGATGCATAAGGTGTTGATTTTCGGTGTGAGCATCCTGGGTTCGAATCCACGGACTGCCACATGTGTTTGTAAATTTCATTAATCGATTTTAGGAGTATAGTTGGTTGTTGAAAGGAACATAATAATTGATATTGGTTCAGGGGCAATTTATCGAGAGGACTTCCCTAGTGGTTAAGGCCCCATTAATTGCTCTTTCCATTCACATATGCATAGCCTACGTGAGTTGCAGTTGGGATGTGTGTACATGCTTAGATTGATATGCAGGATTCGAAGTTGCATAATAAATCGTAGGCAGTGTCCACCATCCTTTAACTGTCTTCGTGGTGCGATGCATAAGGTGTTGATTTCGGTGTGAGCATCCTGGGTTCGAATCCACGGACTGCCACATGTGTTTGTAAATTTCATTAATCGATTTTAGGAGTATAGTTGGTTGTTGGAAGGAACATAATAATTTATATTGGTTCAGGGGCAATATATCGAAAGGACTTCCCTAGTGGTTAAGGCCCCATTAATTGCTCTTTCCATTCACATATGCATAGCCTACGTGAGTTACAGTTGGGATGTGTGTACATGCTTAGATTGATATGCAGGATTCGAAGTTGCATAATAAATCGTAGGCAGTGTCCACCATCCTTTAACTGTCTTCGTGGTGCGATGCATAAGGTGTTGATTTTCGGTGTGAGCATCCTGGGTTCGAATCCACGGACTGCCACATGTGTTTGTAAATTTCATTAATCGATTTTAGGAGTATAGATGGTTGTTGGAAGGAACATAATAATTTATATTGGTTCAGGGGCAATTTATCGAGAGGACTTCCCTAGTGGTTAAGGCCCCATTAATTGCTCTTTCCATTCACATATGCATAGCCTACGTGAGTTGCAGTTGGGATGTGTGTACATGCTTAGATTGATATGCAGGATTCGAAGTTGCATAATAAATCGTAGGCAGTGTCCACCATCCTTTAACTGTCTTCGTGGTGCGATGCATAAGGTGTTGATTTTCGGTGTGAGCATCCTGGGTTCGAATCAATCTTTGCAATGGTTGCGTAGGTGCGAAACCAACTCGGCCATCTTGGTACGCTGGAGAGAGACACTAGAGGACTACGATTTTACAATACAGTATCGTCCAGGTAAACTTCACACCAATGCAGACGCCCTGTCACGTTTGCCAGTACCGAAAGACCCCCCCACCAACCTAGCCGCCTTACAAAACACTGAGCTCTTACATACCCCCATCAACCAACATAATTCCCCCCCAGCCCCCTCACTAATTCAATCTTGGGAAACAAGGATCAGATCACCCTGGATACCGTTAAATATCTTCAAGAAACTGACTCGCTGGGGAGATCAACTTGCCACAGACTCCGGTCACATAGTCCTAGACCCCACCATTGCCCCCGACTACATGATTGCCATCCACGAGGGAAACGGCATACACCTTGGACAAAAGAAAATGTTAAAAATCTTCGTGGATCAGTACTGGACCCCCAACCCCTCCAAGATTGCATAACGCGTGACAGAATCCTGCAAACCTTGTTTATTGGGGAAGGATAGATCACGCACCCCAGGCCCAGCTGGTACCATTTCTGCCAACAAACCGTTCCAAGTCCTATCCCTCGACATCATGGGCCCGTTTCCTTCTTACGCTGGCAACCGCTATATCGTCACATTTGTTGACGTATATTCAAAATTTTTAATAGCCTGCCCAGTTAAAGACCACACAGCCACCACCGTCGCCACACTGCTTGCCACAGAAGTGTTCCCTATATTCGGCCTTCCCCTTGCTCTTCTATCCGACAATGCCCCCGAATTTAGTGGACACGTTTGGCACCAGTTCACCCAACAATGCGGTATTAAGATCAAACACTCATTCCCGTACTGGCCTCAAGGAAATGCTATATGCGAACGCAGCCATCGCACCATCAACAACCAGTTATGTACCAAAATGATTGCTCTTAACACCTCAGACTGGCCATCACAGATAAAAATGATACAATGGGGCATGAACACCTGTCCCCGAGAAGACGGTATTTCACCTCATGAACGTGTTTACGGCGTACCCCCCCTGTTACTGCCGTTCCACCATCACGCTCACCTCCCCTCCAACACCTCCACAATTGACCCATTGCAACATCTGCAAAACACCCTCCATACCGCCCAAACCTGTCAAAACACCAAAACTGATAACCCTGATGATAAAAACCCTTTCGCCATCCATGACACCGTAATGGTAGCCAACCTCCCTGTCACCAACAAATTAGGCCCTCGCTATGTCGGACCCTACACCATCATCAAAGTCCCAAATGCCTATCAAGTCATCATTGATTATCATGGCGTGACTCGCACGTTCAGAAATAGATTCGTCCGAGCATTTAAACCTCTAAAACCACAAGACATTACCCCACCCCACACGTCCGACCCTGAATTGAACACCCCTACTACCCCTCCCACTCAGGCTATGAATGTTCTCCTACAAACCCCTAAAGGCGTAAACCCTCCAGCACAGAACCTGCCGGTCATTCCTCAACCTACCCCCCAAACTAACCTCCACAAACCCCAAGCCCCCATTATCACACCTTCCTCCACCATGACCAATTCCTTCACTTCTGATAGTCAAGTACCTCCCCAAAATATCAAAGTACGAAAACCTCCACCCACAACCCCGACCACAACAGAAACCCTCCCGTCTAGCCCTGAAGTACCTCCACCAGGCACCACAGTAAGAAAACCACCACCCCCACCTAAAACCAAGTACACACCCAACCGCACCACACAATCTACCCCAGTCACCTCACGCTACAACTTACGCCCACGACTGAAATCCTTTAAACCCTCCAGAAAACACACCCTGATAACAAAGTTCCGTAGAGCTGCCAGACCACTATCCTCCTCCTCCTCTTCTTCTTTGTCGAATTTTCCTCCACAAAGGGAAAGAAGACGAAGAATCACAAGCAAACACCATCACCCCTCTAACTATATTCCAAAAATAACCACCCCCACCCTCCCACGAGAGCAAATACCTTCCCCTTCAACCTCATCCCCTCTCAACCCCCACCTCATCACCCCGAATGACCTTCTAGATCTGCCCCCCCACCAAACTCCCACAAAACCACCTATTTCCACCACCATCAAATCACCAACCCCACCAAAGAACGCACCCAACACACTTTCCTACCCCCAACCCTCCAAATTAAACCTCCACTCACTACCCACTCATCTAGCCCCCCCCGCATCCACCCCTTTCCCCTCCACTATCCCTGCGACCCCACCCACGCATCAACCAACCTCATCATCTCATAAAACCCCCAACCAACCTCCCCCTAAAGACTACCCTATGCCAACGACCAACCCCTCCTCACCCACCACGTCTACCACACAAGTAACTCCCAACCAAAGCCCCTCCAAAATGACATACCCGACCTCCACACCCGCACTTAAATCCCCCCACAAAGTCGCCCCTCCGAGAACCCCCATCAATACCCCTACCCAATCCTCTCCCATTCCTCCTACCACCCTCACTCGACAAAAACCTCCACACGCATCTACCTCTCAAATAACCCCCTACATCACCCCCACTAAATGCTCTCCACCTGTAAAGCGTTCTTCCCCTCAATATAAAACATCGTCGAGCGACTCAAGTCCCACTACAAAAATCTACCTTCCCACCAGAACCTCCAAAGGTAGAATCATCAACAGACCCATCAGATTTGAAGACAGTTATGTAAAAACAAAACCCCTTTCTTCCACTAAAAGCCCAAGCCACACAACACACACACCCCCTCTTTCTCACACACCTCCATCACGCACCTTACCTAAACCAATATTGCACATTGCCTCCATATATTTTCCCAGCCTGCAACACCACCCAAGACAACCCCAAAAACCCCAGACTCCTATCCCCCCTTCACCCCCAGCTCCGCCTTCACGCGTTAGTCCCTCCCCTTCAGTTGTTAACCCCTTCGCCACACTGAAGAGGCCTCCTGTCAGTCCCACACACCTCACTCAATACCTGACCTCCACCATGAACACATCCACACCATTCGTCGCTCCCGTCCCTACCCCCACTGAGGACGAATACACACCGTTCATAAGACATATTAAATTAAAAACGTCCACAGGACGCTAATCCCCGTCTACAACGGCCACATCAAGCCCGGGCAGCCGCCCTCCACAACACCGAAGACACATTCCTACAGGTCTACATAGACCTGCACAAGAAACCTGACCCTCGCTCTCTTGCCTGGTGGGACCTTCTACACACCCTCCAAATGACCCACCATGACTATACTTTTCTTTACTTCACCCTTGAGGTTCGAGGACGAGCCTACAACGAAGGAGAGGGAAGTAAAATGCCCCACAACGAGAAGCCCACCACGGAAGCCACGAGCGAGAACAACAAAGAAACGGGAACAGAAACACCCGAAAGAAAGGCCCACAGAACGAAAGGACCAGGTGACCAAGCCAACCAGTTCAGACAGGCCGAAGCCCGCAGGGCTAAGCAGCTCCAAACCACACCTGCCTATCGCTTCTAACCACTGACCCTACCCCCACCTCGCGTATCCACTACCCCTCGTGTCCTACACCTCTTACCCGCCAGACTCTACCTACATGATGATGAACATGAATACACCTTAATTTAATACACCCATGCCCTGTCCCTAAGTTAAGATATCAATATCAACATACACTAAAATACCTTGTCTTGCCAGACTAAGTTTCTGAAGACCAACCGTCCCCATAAATCTATGTATGTTCTTCCATCCGAGAAGCAATATGTTAACCCCTGTCTTGCCAGACTAAGTTTCTGAAGACCAACCGCCCCCATAAATCTATGTATGTTCTTCCATCCGAGAAGTAATATGTTAACCCCCATGTCATAATTGATAAGAAACTATGATACCCACGGGTACACCATTGTATATATAACCATTATTCCTGTAAGACCTAGACAGAGATAATGACTGAAGATGTTAGCAACCATGCAGTAACTCTGATTCTTACCCCAACCAGAGATTGTATAGATAACCCTCTTTTACCATTGTCTCGACGCATATCTACCACGAAACAATAACGAAGCTACCTTCATAGAAAGATTAATAAGTTAATTTCGAATTAGTACTATAACACGTTAGTACTAATAAGTGAATCTTGGATAGTATTTTGTTGGTCTGGTCCTGGTTATCTTGCGTCCGTGATGTTGGGGGCTAACGACTGGTTCCTCGGCCGTCCAGGTGGTCCAAATGTAGGAAGTTCTCAAGTCGGATTTCTTGGCGATCGGTGCTGGCTACACGCTTATATACCCACTAGTGTGTGTGAAGGTTATAAGGTGCACGTAGATACTTGTACGTGGACAGATGCTTCTATTTTATCTCTGCCACGGAGTCTGCCGGCTCTGGAATCTCACAACTCAGGAACAACACAAGGGCAGAGCTAGAGGTTAACTTCAGGGGGGTTAGCCACTGGTTGGTGTCTAGCTTTCAACTGATTTTACTGGGGGCTGGAGCTGGGTTTATAGGCTCGGTTTTTGGACCCTGTAGGCCATAGGGATCTCGAGTCTTATGGAATTATTTGAGCTCTCAATAGCTATGGGGACTAGGTAAGGTGGTGATTACTGTTGTGGCACATGGCTATAGGAAGCCTTCATATTTTAATATAACTGAGCCTTAGTAAGAGGTACTATTTTGGCTATACTGGAAGTATTGAGGGGAGGGAGACTGGATCTACTTTGCGGGGAGGACTGGGACAGCTGTGATAGGGGCGTCTCTCTTATATTGTTCAGTCTTCATTCTATGGTATAGCTGAGGTGCTAATTTGATTATCCGAGTATGCAAGAAAGGTGAATGGGTTATTGTGGGTAAATAGAGGTTAGTAAGGGGGTTAGACATGCATGGTTAGTTCATTGATAGGAAGAATTCCTGTGCTACCTGGCAATGACCCGGAAGTCAAAACAGGGGTCAGGTATACCTCCGCAGGGGTGGGGGTCTCCCTCCTCGGGTGGGTAAAAAGGGGTAGCTGGGTGCCCTCTCTCTGGGATGGTCGTCCGGCGGCTGTGGCTAGGGGCTTGCCATATCACCAGCGTTTGTAATAGCCCTCTGTTTATGAGACAGATGTGGGTGTCCTTAATACCAAAACCGAAGGTGCCTTGGCTAGCTAGTTATAATCGGTTGGTTGTTAATTTCATGGTTTGCTTGGTGTGGTGGAGACGGGTTGCTAATTCTGCCACATTTATCTGGAAGTATGGCAATAGAAATTAGTTACTGGCGAGGCGGCGAGCCTCGCACCGACGACCATGGTGTGCAGGGTTGTGAATGGGTTGTAAGAGAATAGATGGCATGCAAGGGGTTAGTAAAGTTCTAATGTTGTTCTGGCCTACTAAGTGAAGGTAGGCTGGATAGGAGTATATATATAAAAGGTTGGAGAGCGTTAGCAACGGAAAAATCAAGGGTCTTCAAGAGGTATGAGGGAGAGGCTAGGTCGGACAAGAGTCGAGAAGCGCGGGGTGTTAATGAGAGGGGGGGAAGTTCAGGGGCTACGTGGAAATGTGACCCTAAGGTCTCCGGGCATGGGGGTGGCATTAGGCTACAGTTGATTTTGGAGTTTGAAAGGACAGTGAAAGTACGTTAGCCAAATGCTACCGGGGGATGCAACTATGGGGTGGTATATGAGTCTGGAAAAGATAGAATCATGTGGGGCTGTGGGGGGAGAAGGAGGTGAACTGTAGGTGTGTGCTTGACTGTGGATAAAGTAGGGAAAAACATGGTGTATTATTACTCGTCAAGACGAGGGGTTATGGACACTATTAGTTGGCACGAGTTTTTGTATGTCTAGTTGTCCCTGGGAACTGCGTTTTCTATGAAATATAGACCAAAGAAAAGCGGCAGTTCGTAGGGGTACTTCGTTATTGTTTCGAGGTACTATGATAGATACTGGTAACAAAGGTTATCTATACAATCTCTGGTTGGGGTAAGAATTGGAGTTACAGCATGGTGGTTAACATCTGTAGTCATGGCTGTCTAGGTCTTACGGGGGCAATGGTTCTATATCACTGGTGTACCCGTCGGTATCTCAGTTTCTTATTAATTAGGACATGGGGTTTTAACATACTACTTCTCGGATGGAAGAACATACATAGATTTATGGCTGTCTGACTGGTTGGCATTGGCTCAACCTAGGGACAGGCATGGGTGTTTTAATATGAATGTGTATTCCTGTTCATCATCATGTAGGTAGAGTCTGGCGGGTAAGAGGTGTAGGACACGAAGCAAAATGGAGTAGTGTGGACTGTGGATACGAAGGAGGTGAGTGAAAGACGTATAACAATTGTGGAAAAGTAAATGGAAAAGATGAACACAATGGCGGATAAAGATAATTAACCTAAGGATTAAATACATAGATTTATGGGGGCGATTGGTCTTCAGAAACTTAGTCTGGCAAGACAAGGTATTTTAGGGTATGTTGATATTAATACTTAACCTAAGGATTGGATACATAGATTTATGGGGGCGATGGGTCTTCAGAAACTTAGTCTGGCAAGACAAGGTATTTTAGGGTATGTTGATATTAATACTTAACCTAAAGATTGAATACATAGATTTATGGGGGCGATTGGTCTTCAGAAACTTAGTCTGGCAAGGCAAGGTATTTTAGGGTATGTTGATATTAATATCCTAAACTTAGGGACAGAGCATGGGTGTATTAACTTTAAGGTGTATTTATATTCGTCATCATGTAGGTAGAGGTGTAGGACACAAGGGTAGTGTATGTGAGGTGTGGAAAAAAGGTCAGTGTTTAGAAGGGGTAGGCATGTGTGGTTTGGAGCTGCTTAGCCCTGCAGGCTTGGGCCTGTCGGAACTGGTTGGCTCAGTCAGTTGGCTCAGACCTTGATCATTATAACGGAATGAAGGTTCTTGGTACGATGTTGCCAATGTAGCGGCTACCGCTAGATCCAGCGAATCACTTCCATCACGACATCTAGCGACATCAAGATGTGATGAATTCTAGCGATATTCAAGTTAGTTTCCCTATGTTAAGGTATTGGAGAGATGTTTCGATTGTTAAAGATTATTCTAGATACTTTAACATATGTTTTCTAGTGACATACAAGTTTTTAGTGTCTGGTGACTATCTAGCGATTTGTCAATGCTATTCTAGCATACATTTGTGATTTAGTTTATCTTGCATTTTTGTCTAAATTTTCTCCAGAAGACTTCCTACATGGTATAGTGTATTGTTCTAGTGATAATTAAATATTATATAGGGCTATTTTAAGTTGGCTGATGAATATGAAGCAGTATTATGCTGGACGATGAGAACACTGTATGTAAACATGTCTCGGATATCACTGATAATTTTTGGCATTTTCTGCCAAAAGCCCAATGGCTTATCAGTGGTGGTAACACAAAATGCAGCTAAATAATGATAGTAATATTGTCATATGTAGCGCTCAGCGTGTACGTATACAGTGTGTGTGTGTGTGTGTCCTAGCTGTGGTAGCGCAGGCGGGCCCGCCTGCCTAGACACCACGGTGTCTGCTAGACACGACCACACGGGCTTGGGACGGGTGTGCAAACTAGACAGGTGCCACGTACCTAATATTTTGTCGCAAAACTTAGTTGGGCTACTGTACCATACCCTTCTGGCTTCTTGCCACCACCAACACAACCCCCTCCCCCCACCCACTCGCTGACTATCGGTTGCCTCACAAGGAAAAAAAAGGAAAATCTGTGGCGGCGAAACAACTGCACCAATCGGTTCCATATTTGTGTGACAAGTCCCTTACCCTTCTGCCTTCCCCCCACCACACCCCCAACCGCCTCCCACCACCCACTTCCAGCATATCCGTACGAAGAAAAGGGAAAAAAGGAAAATCCGTGGTGGCGAAACTACCTCACCAATCGTCTTCATATTTGTAACAAAGAGTCAATTAAGCTTCTACCTTCCCCCCACCATCCCCCAAACCACCCTCCCACCACCTTCCTACCTATACGTTCCGATACCATCAAAGTCGATGATTTACTCTGAAAATTTCAGCTACATTTGGGACCATCGGGGACCTGATTTCTAGCGAAAATGGACAAGGGGAGTGTTTTTTTACCATTATCCTTCCTTTCTCACCCAACTTGATAGATTTAGCCAAAAAAAAAAAAAAAAATCCTCTGGCACTGGCAGATGCATAGGGTCAATAATTGTCTGGCACTCTGCGGGTTAAGGTATACGCGAACCTTACAAACGGGCGAGACGGTCTAATCTTAGTAGGCGGAATCAGCCAAGGGGAGGTGTGGTGGAGTGGTCATGCCACTGGATTGGTAATCCAATGGACCCGGGTTCAAATCCCGATATGTCAATGGGAAGATATTATTGGGATTGAATTTGTGCTGTACCTAGTATCAGTGCATTACCACAAAGCCCACCGAAATGCCAAAAAAAATACCCTCGTTGTTCCCTGATTAAATAACACTGTATGAATATTCCCATATTCAAAATATGTTACAGGGGGACAATGCCTAGTGAGTTCACTGCTCAATAGGTGGCGTTCTGAGAGTGAGGGTCTGAGTCTGGAGGGTGAGACGGTGAAGCGCTTGAGCGAAGCAACCGGCCGCTTCAGAGATGGAGCTGCTTCGAGCCATGATGGATGCTTCGCATGTCTCACTCCCCAGACTGGAACAAGACCTCACGGGCTTCACCGTGTTGGGCGGTGGAATGTACAGGCTCTCAGCCTATGCCCGAGAGGGAGTAGTTGGAATATAGAAAAAAAAAAAAAAAAAAAAAAAAAAAAGGAAGGATTGATGTTTGGCTCTTCCCGCCCACAACATTCGGGCGGGAAGGACCTAGCTAAGCGGGCGGGATCTTCTAGTCGGAATGGTCTGAGGGCGGAATAGTCAGTAAGCCAAATACGACACCATTTCCAGTCTATCGGAGATAATGATGGTAAAGGAAAATGCGGCTCAAATAATCCCTTCCTCCCTGGGAGGGTGGATGGGAGGAGTATCCTGTGACACTTCTTATGGAGATGACTGTACATTATGTGTTTATTATTTCTTGGAAAGATAGAAAGCATCCCTGGGGGATGGTTTTGGTATAATTCTCGTAATGTTACGAGATCCTTCAACATGATATACTTTTGTGTACTTATCTAATTACCTATTGAATCGGTGACTGGACGACTCGGCCCATGGGACAACTCGGCTCGGACAGCTCGGCCCACTTTTGGACAACTCGGCCACGACGGCGAGACAACTCGGCCCATTATTTGAGACAGCTCGGCCCCATGTTTTGCTATGGGGCAATTTGACGAGACCAGTCAGGATTAGGATGGGGAGAGCTAAGTGGAGGGTTTATGGGTGAGGCCATGTATGCAGCACCAAATCCTGTCCTCTGCGTATGTGCGGCCTTTTCCCTAATATTTGTATTATGTTATTTAGGCTCAACTGTTAGGTTAATTTAAGTTAGGTTAGGTTAGGTTAGGTTAGGTTAGGTTAAGATAATATAATAGTATAAAGCAGTGGTGGGCGCGCTCCGGTGGGACCGGTAATGCGGCAGCGCTCCTCAGACATAAGGTAATGCGGCAGCGCTCACGCGCTCCTTTGGTCAGCCGACCCGATGCGCTTCCCGCTCTGCGCTCCTGCGCTCCGCGCTCCCAAAAATAGGTATATAATAAAAAAAAGTAAAAAACAGCTTCTAGAAGTTATTTAATTATTTACCTAAATGAATACAATCCTTTGTCTTTCACTTCATTAAATTCAAAAATTCAAAAAGTTAAAAAAAACTCAAGTCATGGTGTCTTTCTGAAGTTTAAGTTTCTCACTTTCTCAGTTTCTGTAATTCTTTATGTCATATCAATATGATTGATATCATTGTGACATTGTGACTGTCCATTGATATCTATGATATGACATAAAGAATTACAGAAACTGTCCAAACTGAGAAACTTAAACAGTTAAACTTATCAAGCTAACAAGCCTAACAATACAATAACAACATGATTAGTTGATTACATGATTAAACAATTAATAATTTAATATCATAATATGATATGATTGATATGATGATATCATTAATAATTTATTAAAATAGGCCCCTTCGTAAGCCGTAAGGGAGGAGGAAAAGCAACACTCACCTCCCCCACCCTGCTCTCTCGCTCTCTCTCCCTCCTTCACTACAATGCATCTCATGTTCTACTCATGATATAAAATATAATGCATTGTCACAGGTGAAAATAAAGACCACTTCTGTACTGCCTGTGACATGACGATTCACAAGAAAGAAAGTACAACATTGTAGATAGACTGTAGCCAAATTCACTGCCCTGGCGAGCGCTAGTGGCTACCGGGAGGCGATTTTGCCAACGCTGGCAGGCGTCACAGTATCACTGTATCGCAATTCACTAACACCGTGAGTAACACCGTACGATGACTGTACAAATGACGTTCTAGAACCTGTTGTTGACAGGAAAAATTGCTTCCGGAGCGCCAGAAAGGAGCGCAAAATTCAAGCTGCGCTCCTTGCCTGCACTCCGAGTTCAGATTTTTGCCGCTCCTCGCTCCGCGCTCCTCTATATTGGTAGTGCGCACCGGATCGCAGAGCGCAGAGCGCCAAATCGGCGCGCCCACGCCCACCACTGGTATAAAGGAACAAAAAATTGTGCCAAGGGACCTAAGATTCTCATGCATGCGCAGAGGACAGGATATGCAGGATTTGGTGCTGCATACATGGCCTCCCGTTTATGGCGTGTGTGTAATGTGGGCGAAATGTTCGTTTATTGTATAATTATGTCATAGGCTAGTTCTCTCGATTCATAATGTGTAAGTTAGGTTAGGTTAGGTTGTAAGGGGGGGTTTTCGTAGTCTTTACTTTTCTTTTCTAATGTTCCTGGCTCTTTGCTGTTACCCCCCACCTTATTTATTATTTCCTGTTCATTCCATCATTGTGTTTCTTCCTTACTTGATGATTGGTCCAACTTATTACTCTGGTAGCTTAATGGCCGTTGCATGCAAGGAAATGCAGGTGAATGAATGCAAATGGTCTAAATGACACAGGATATATAAAAACACAATATACCGTTTGGTATTCTTAACTATATTAAAACACTGTAAAGAGAAATACACTTTTCACTGTGATACACAAATCAATAGGATTATTACTTTAGTCAACCACGGAATATATCGGTATTATTGGCGCAATGAACTAATTCTTATCAACACATCAAAGTTAACTAAAACCCTTCAACAGGTGACCCCAAGGCCACTACCCTAGTAAACACACACTCGGTCACTAGGTTCATAAGGCGTACAACAGCTCACAATGAGGTGAAGGTTAGCTCAAGGCTCAATAACAACAACAGCATCCTGTCTCAGTACAGCCACTAGGTCATGTCCACTGGGGTGGACACAGGACTCTCTGCACCTGATACTTCTCCTGGGACTTCGCTCCTGACCTGGGACCTGGTATTAACATTACCATTAATAAAACTGACAAAATTCTATATCTTAATTCATATCAACATTACACAAGTGGTCAAATGTGTCAATTAAGAGACAACAAAAGGAGGATGTACATTATTGGGTTACAGATAAAATGTACTTAGTTGACCCTCAAAAATATATAAAGAAAAATGGTCCAAATAGAAAACGGAGGGTTGGAGATAGATATAATTTACTTAGTTGACCCTCAAATATACATAAAGAAAAATGGTTTAAAATAGAAAACGGAGTGTATACACACACACACACACGACTCAGGAATGTGGGCTTACATTAAGTTACATACATGATATTGAACTCGACATACAGGATCTTATTGCTGTGAAAATACTACACTAACATAATACAATTAACATTATCTTATACATAATTAATAAGGTTGGCAGGACAAATAATATGGAATTTGGAATCTAAATGAGTAATTATCAGACGGAATGAATAATTTCACCTTCGACCAAGACAAAGGATGTCGTATAATTTCGTAGTTACATATAAGAAACTGGGCTTAAAAATGGTCTCAAACTTATCTTAAATACTTCACAATTCATTTCAACTCACCTTCAACAGAAGGTTTTATCTAAACACAACACAAAAGGGAAATTTATACCGAGTTAATCCAAATATTTCCCCTTAGTCCGCCCGAGGCTGGCGACTGGGAGGGAATGACGCTGGCACTCTCGGCTCTAGGCTCTGTAGGACTCGGGGTCAGCGTCCTTTGTCACAACAATAACCATACCTTGATATGAGCTCCTCAACTTACTTAGAGTCTAATAAAACTTTCAAAGGATAATTGAATTACTTTTATATAATGTAAACGAATTTCAGGCACTATTACTTACGATTAACTATTACTTACGATATCCTAGGTAAGACTATAGTTTTTAAGTTGGAGGTAGGACTCATAAATTTCCACCTGTCAAACCCCCTTGAGGTGGGCACTTGTCGCTAAGGCCTCAGAATCAGGGTGTCACACTAGAAACCCGGTACAAGCAATTATTAGGCCACATATCAGCATTATACTCTAGATTCACAAAGTTAAAGTTATGCTTTGCAATTAACTTTATACACCTGGAAGTGATTACATGGCCAAAACAAGTAAATTTCATTCTAATTCCAAAACAACATTGCTCCGATTGTGACACCCATTTTCTAAACTTAATATAACAATACCAAACAATTATATTGAATATGTAAAGTTAGAATAATGACCCTCATACCTATGAGACACCATTGGGCCTTTTTAATTATTTCTTTCTAGTCATTACAATTTAATATATGTCAACTGATATCTTAATCAAGATAATAACATAATACCGAACATTTCACCTAATCTCAACACTGACTGGGTCATTATTGGGCTTAAAGTGAGTGAACAGTAAAAGTCTTGGTGTAAATATTGCCAAAATTAAGCCTAGTCAATTTTAGACCCCTTACAAGGTTAGGTTAATTAAGAGTTGTCTCGTAATTAACACGGGGCCGAGCTGTCTCGTTTTTACTGGGCCGAGCTGTCTCGCCGTGGGCCGAGCTGTCCTGGCCGAGCTGTCCCGTGGGCCGAGTAGTCTAGCATTCATTGAATCCGTCTTGTGACATACTTACCTTAATATTATTTACACTCTGTACATAAGGATGTTTTAACCTACTGTGTCTTTGTTTATATTAATATTATACACATATATGCTTATTAACCTGACAAGCACGATATAGACCTAGGGGCTAGGGTAGTTATTTGTGCATTTCTAGCCTTGGATTCTGACAGAATTCGTTATATTTACAATATAGAGCATTATTTGTGTTCGGTATGCTTTTATTTTACATATATGATGTATATATGAACCTTCAAGAGTGCTAAAATAAGTGGGAAAAGCATTTGGGTGGTGAAAAACAAAGATATTGGCCACCCGGTCATAATCTCAGGCGAGAGAGAGCCACAGGCAACCCTCCTCTCTCGCTGTCTGTGAGGTAACTGAGACGAGCGGGGCGGTGTGGGCCGGTGTCTGGGTATTACATAACGATCTTTTCTGCAACCCACTTGTGCTACATTATCGCGGGAGAGAAAAATAACCGATAAATGATGATAATAAGAGGAAAAATAGGTGATAATTGAGGAGGGGAGGGAGGGGGGAATAAGGTGGGGAAGGAAGGGAGGGGGGAGGGTGAGATTTACATGGATGACTACTGGAGGGGAATTATCTCACCTAGAGACAAATTCCTTTGTTTTGATAGGCCCTTTTTTTTTTTGGAAGGCTTTTTTTATGGTCTTGCTTCCGTGAGGCCTATCGCGTTCCCTATAGGAAGCCTTCCGTGAGGCCTATCGCGCTTGCCGGGTTAATGATATTCTCAAAAGGGTTGGGAGAATAGAATTTTCCTGGCTGGAGCTGGCGATCCCCTCGGGCAAATTCCTTTTCCCGGCGTGATAGGGCGATCCTCTTTCCTAGCCGCTTTTCCCGGCGTGATACAATCCTCTTTCACAGCCCCACTTCCCCCTAACCCCCTTTCACTACTATTTTTGATTGATTGTGAGGAGTAAGCAATTTTGAGGCTTCTTATAACTGGCATACCATGTGAGAAACCTCAAGATTACCCTCCCACTCAGTTGGATAAAACGGCATACCGAACATCTACTTGTCTGAGGAGTTAAAAATCCTATTAAGGGATCATTGTTAATTGTGGCATACCATCAGTTAACATTGACTCCTCTAATGGGCTGTACCTTTAGAGGTAAAAGTTGAAGTTGTCAGGCATACCTACTCTTCAATGTTTTATTACTACAGATACGGCAACTGTATCCTATTAAAGGGATCTGTATTATTACTGGCATACCAATGATTAATATAGAGACCTTTTCTAGGTTACGTGTCCTATTGGAAGGATCCTTGTTCTTACTGGCATACCAGTAACGAACATAGAAACCTTTAATAGGTTCGACTCTTAATGTTAGAGAGTTGAGGGACTCCGGCATACCTACCCCTCAAACGTCTAGTGTTAAAAGTTAACACACCCAAAGTATCCTCTTACAAGGATCTTTGTCCTCACTGGCATACCAGTGACTGATATTGAGACCTTGTATAGGATATTAAGTGTCCTACTGGAAGGATCCTTGTTATTACTGGCATACCAGTAACTAACATAGACACCTTTCAATAAGTTCTACTCTTAATAGTAGAGAGTTGAAGAACTCGGGCATACCTACCCTTCGATCTTCTATTATTAAAAGTTAACACTCTAACTCCTCGCAAGAGATCTGGCATACCACGATCTACTGTGAGGGTAAGGGCTTGCGAGATACCCTCACGGGCACTCTGCACAAAAGTCCTAGGTGTACTGAGTTTACTGGCATACCATTAGACTAGTGCAACTGAAAGGTTTAACCACCACACTCCACCTTTTTACAAGGGACCTTGGCATACCACGGTCACTTGTAGAAAGAAGGGCTTGGCGAGATACCTTCACAGGCACTCTTCTTATACAAGTCCTAGGTGCATTTTGTCTGTGGCATACCATTAGACTTTGTAACTAAAAGGTTCCAACACCGCCCCGGATTCCTTGAACCTCTTAAAAGGGCCAGAGGCAGACGAGATAGATATTTCCACAGTCTTCTCGCGTTAGCCTGATATAGTGCTACTTCGTCATAACTGAGGCACTATATTTAAGATCTCACTTCAAGAGTACCTGAACGGAATTCCATCACCGGTTAATATAATGGTCAGGATAGACAAGTATTCTACACTAAAGCTATAGGCTGAGATTACTTGCATTAGTCCGATGTGGTGACCAACTATTTAATTATAGTTACGGAACCACATTTAAGACCTCAAGCCCATTAACCCATCTGTAACTTACTTCACACGACCGGGCCCCCTAGACGGCCTATGGAGACTCAGAAGACAACAAGCAGTTAAGCTATCCAGCACCTGTGAATATCACCATTGATAAAGTGAATATAAATCAATGCCAAGTGACCAAGGAGAAAGTTAATTAAAGTTCTTCAATATTTATTTATTGAAGACCACCAGTGACCAGTGACTATAAATACGACAAAGTCCAAAAGTTCCTTATTTGAAGATAAATGAATTAAAGTGTAATCTAACTCGAGTCTATAGATACAGATCGACTCTATATATAAGTGTATCAGTATAAAAATCAATATTAGTACACCTCACTGACGTGGATAAGGAATTAAATCCAAATAAGCCAAATTTGAGCATGTATTAACTCTGCCATAATTCCTACCAGTGATAAACAAGTTAGAGTTCCAGAAGTTCCTTATTTTGAGATAAATTAACTTGAGTCTATAGATACAGATTCAGTATATGTGTGTACTAGTGTTAAAACCAGTGTTCGTACACCTCTCTGACTTCTATAAAAAAAAAAATCAAATAAACTGAATTTAGCAGGCATCGACTCTGCCATATTTCCGCTCTGTGAGAAATAAACCAGAGTTCGAAAGTTCCTTATTTTGAAACAATTCATATGAAAGTGTTATTGCAACTCTTATGCCCTGATTTGATTCAGGTTTAACTATTAGTTAGGGTGAGTTCTTTCGAGACTGGGATATCCAAGTTCATACAAATACATATAAGGGAGACAATAGGGATACAGATAATATCGAAATATGGTTTGTAGTACAGTTTATTTACTTAAGTCCAAAATATATAAAACTGAGGGCTAAAGATGCTATCATAAGAAATTCATAGGGTACAACTTAATAACTATCTCCTAGCACGATCGCGAATCTAGATGGAGATCAGGTATATTCAATGCAACTAAAATGTGAATCTTCTGGAGAATCATACGCACTATTCTCTTGTTGAAAGCTTATTATAGAAACACTTGATCAGGTTATACTAAAATTCACTATACTGTATACCTTGGCTTGGCTTTAGTTAGTGGATAATATTGGACGAGGTTACAGTAAGTTACTAGATTTCCTGGTGCTGAATATGGAAGCTTATATACACTGATGTACTTCCTTAGTTTGAGTTCAAGTTTTGTGGACTCTTAAAATATTTTATACTGGTTGAGATTATTTTCAGAGTTCGTTGATGCGCGAAAACCGCCTTATTTGGTCTTAATTCGCAATTTGAGTTAAAGAGGTATTTTATGCGCATATTTATCACTGTACACGCATATTAGTAATCTGTTTCTATAGATTATGTTAATGGTACACTTTGATCATTTTAACTCAAATTTAGGAGTGATGGGCTCTGTTTATTTTCTCACTGGGCGGAAATATGAAGAGTTAGTTGATGCCCAAAATCCATCTTATTTTGGATATTTGTTATTCTTTGAGTTAGAAAGGTATACTAAATATTTTTCTCACTAGTACATACATAAAAGTAATCTGTTTCCATAGATTAACTTAGTTGAAAACTTTTACGGATTTTATACTAATTAAGAGGTAGTAGGGACTCTGTTTATTTGTATCACTTTTGAACTCTAACTTATTTTATACTTCGTCACTGGTACTGATTTAGGTAGTTTCTATATTCTTTCTTTTCTTGGAGATATATACACTAGTTGATTGATGTCTTCTGATGCTCCGTGGGCCGTCCAGGTTGGCCAGTCGTGTGAAGTAAAGTTACAGAGGGGTTAATGGGCGTGGGGTCTTAAATATGGCTCCGTAACTTGTAATAAAACAGTTGGGCACCATATCGGACTAACGCGAGTATTTAAGCCTATAGCTTTACCAAGTATACTCGACTATCCTGACCTTTATATTAACCGGTGATGAAGTTCTGTTAAGGTACTCTTGTAGTAAGGTTTTAAATATTGTATCTCGGTGATGACGGAATAACACAATATCGGACGAACGCAAGAAGAGTTTAAGTACAGCTCTTCTTGACTGTCACTAACCGTTATAAGAGGTTCAAAGAACTCAGGGCGGTGTTAACCTTTTATTTGCAAAGTCTAGTGGGGTGCCACAGACAAAATGCACCTAGGACTTATATATGCAGAGTCTCCGTGAAGGTGTCTCGCTAAACCCTTTTAACACAAAAGATCGTTTTAGAACTTAGATCATCTGTGAGAAATGGTTGTGTAATTTCCAAAATGTTGAAAGGTAGGGGTGCCTGTGTCTTTCAACTTTTAACTATAAAGAAATATAACCTAAAGAAGATAACTATATTAATCCCTGGGGTGCCAGAAATAATAAACTTACTTATATCTAGGTCACAATTGCCGTACTTACAATATTAAACTAGAAGTGGAGGGGTGCCTACACACTTCAGACTTTAGTATTGGAGATACAGCCTACTAGAGGTCTCTATGTTAACTGATTGGGTTGCCACAATTAACAAAGATCCTATAATAGGATTTCTTATTCACAGACAGTATAAGGACTTCGGGGTGCCGTACATCCAGACTGTATGGAAGGGTAAAAATAATGTTTCTCAAAGCGGAGTGCCGACAACTGAGAAACCTTAGAGTTACTTGATTTCCTTCAGACTTCCTTGGCCTAATGTGCACCACTACTGGGGTGTACCCATCCTCTGTGGAAGGATAGCAAGGGCGTGCGTATGTACTTTTTAGTAGGACAAGAAGTCCTTCTTGTCCTAGGGAAGATGGATCTCATTTACTTTATGAGTAACTACTCTACTATACTTGAAGAGTTAATCAAGATGCATTCCGAGTTGAGCAGCCACACCGAGCAGAGCTACATAACCTCCTCTCTTCACCACCACCACAATGCCTCCCGCAACTTCCACACTCGTTGCCGGCACTGTAAAGTGGTTTAATGTGAAGAAGGGCTTCGGATTCATCACCAGGGACGATAACAGCACTGATATTTTTGTACACCACAAAAATATCAAGAGATATAACCCCAGGAAATCGGTGCCCTATCTAGGTGACGGAGAGAGGGTAGAATTCCACACCAAAACAGGGGCAAGAGGTCCTGAGGCCACTCTGGTCACAGGACCCAAGGGCAAGACAGTCAAGGGCTCACATCATGCCCGAGACTTGAAGGAGAGGCAGGGTATGTTGAAAAAAGATGACAGACTAAAGAGCATGGACCTGCTTAATGATATATCAATTAAGATTGATATTATCATCAGGACGGCCGTGGCTCTTACTGGGGGAAACACCACCCTCCTCCAGCAATACCTACCTGCCCTCCTTCAGGCCAACAATCTCCCAGGTATTCTTGTACAGGGAGGATTGTTGGATACTGCCCAGATGGGTCCTGTCAGACAGAGACCTACTCCACAGAGGCGCTTGACCATCAAGCCGCCTCTAAACAGAAACAACTGTCCCCCTGAACCTGAACCTGAAGCAGTAACTCCAGAAGCTGATCCTGTAGAAGCTACTGGAGGAGCTGCTGAAGAAAAAAACTCAACACCAACTACTACTGCAGCAGAAGAAGAAGAGGCGATGGAGGAGACCCCTGCAGTCAACACCAACCCACCTGCAGCTTCTCCTTCAAAACCTGAAAAAGGAGCCTCCATGCCAGTCATCGAGATCGAACCAGCAAGGCAGTTAGAGAAGAAGAAACCAGACACCCCCAAGACTCCTCAACAACTATTCCAGGAAGTCTGCCTAAAACACCTGTACACAGACTTCAACATGACAATGAGCTATGCTTATATGGACTGTGTCCCAGCTGAATTCCACGGGTTCCTGTCCTACTGTTTGGAGAACTGGAAACGAGACGGCTGCAAGTGCTATTTCCACAAGAAGGACAAAAACAACTACGTGTCGTGCCACTTAACAGTGGAGGAAGCTCTACAACGCGGCTTCCCGGACCTCCCGAGGAAGTAAAAATCACCACCACAACCACCACCCATCACCTTCACCACCATCACCAGCGGGCTATTAGTACGGGACTCCCAGTCGGGCCGGGAGGATAAGTATATGGCCTTAAATTCCCTACCCATACAATAGCCCACAGTTCCAGCCTCACACGCCCCCGACCAGACATGGCAGATGATACCCATGCCAGCGAGGAGCCTCCCCCAATGCGCCCCTGTCGACCTTGCCATGGCCAGTCTCTTTAGCAGTTAAAATCAGTAAAGCCCTCAGGCAGCTCCAGTTAAGCCTGGACACTTTTTTCTCCGGCTAAAATGCACTTCATCCAAATGATTCTTGTCCTATCCCCACTTCCCCCTAACCCCCTTTCACTACTATTTTTGATCTTTGAATCAAAATGGTATGATGTTTAGATGCTAGGTAAGTCTAGGTTTTATTTGGCTTTATAGGTTACTGGGAGAACTAAGGGGGTATGGATATATTTGAACTTTTGTACAGAGTTTCGAGGACGTTTTTAGTTGACCTCTGAGCGTGAGAGTTCAGGGGGGGAAAGAGGGTACTGGACGTGGGGTTTCTCTGTGTCGTGGAATATTATTTGTTCCCACAAGAGCATGTCACTGGTAATATTGAAAACAGGGTTATAGGAGAATGTTCGTTTTTCTTTTTAGAGTTAATACTGATAATTATTTAGTTGTTGTATATATAGGGGATATACGTTTTGTACATAAGTTGATGCCGCCCAGGCCTAGGGTTATGTTGGTAACCCTGGGGTCAACGGGAGGGTGCGTGTATCGCTAGCCTCGCCCGCCTACATTTTCATACTTTTTCAGACAAGGTCTGTTGTCTTTAATATTAATCATAGGAATAGTTGAGTAGGTTAGGTTTTCTTGGTAGAGTTAACATTGATAGTTTCTAGGCTTTAGGTATATAACATAGTAGTTGTATAGGAGTTGTAGGACTCTCATGCGTGGAGGTTAGGTTGGCAATACTGGGGGTCAACTATGTCCCGTGGCTGGTAGCCTCTCAGTTTGTTAGGTTATAGATTTTCAGACAAGGGCCTGCGGTGGTTAATATGGGTAACATAGATAGTTGGTCATGTTAGATTTATTTAATAAAGGTAATACTGATAGTTTCTGAACGGAAAAATATATAAGAAGAAGATCTACAGAATCATATGGGTCCGGGCTGGTGAACTTATGTTGGTACCCTTGGTGGTCATTTTTGGAATGCTAGACTACTCGGCCCACGGGACAGCTCGGCCCACGGCGAGACAGCTCGGCCCAGTAAAACCGAGACAGCTCGGCCCAGTGTTAATTGCGAGACAACTAGGCCTTTCACAACCCTTATTTGCTTCGACAACATAAAAACGATATAGATGGCTATATTGATCATTTTGGAATCACTATGTCCCTATCTATTTATGTATCTATCTTTTCGTTTCATCAAACAAGTGACAATTCATTAACTTTTATTTCTCGTATTGATAATTTTGGAATCACTATGTCCCTATCTAACCTAATAATAATAATAATAATAGTTCTTAAAGCTAGCGCATGCTAAGCTAGCTAAGGATAGCTCAATAAGGCCGATTAGGCGTATTTCCATTGGGGTCCTGTACTACTACCCCATCCCTTTGCTCATGAGGGATGGTAACGACTCAGTGCTTGTGAAAAATCTTTAATGCGCCGAGCGTGGGCGCGATCCCGGGCCTTCTGGGTGGAAGTCCGAGACGCTAGTCACTACACCAAGCGAGCCGCTAACCTAACCTAACCTAACCTAACCTAACCATACCATAGCATAACATGGGGCCGAGCTGTTTCAAAGAATGGGCCGAGCTGTCTCGCCGTCGTGGCCGAGTTGTTCAAAAGTGGGCCGAGCTGTCCGAGCCGAGTTGTCCCATGGGCCGAGTCGTCCAGTCACCTCATTTTTGTTATCTGTGAGGCAAAAAGGGTTGGTGGCCCACGACTCTCAAAGCAGGAAGGAAAGACATGTGGCTTGTTTATAAAAATAGAATAATGGTAATATTTGAGAAGACGTGTACATATGTGTTTATTATAAAATAGATAAAAGAGTTAATCTGTGTGCGGTAGATGGTTCTTACATAATTAAATACATACATAAATAAAACATCATAATGTTAGGTATCATAACCTTCTCAATATTAATAATCTGGTAACTTACTAGAGCTGCTGCTAGTAGGTCGACATCAAGGGTTTTTATCAAGACACGAAGGAAGATAATGTGATTTGTTTATTAGTAGGATAGTTGATTACTGAGAAGACATAAATATGTGTGTTGGAGAAAAATGAATAAAAGAGTTAATCTGTGGGTAAAGACATCTATATTTTAACATCATAAGGTTAGGTATATGAGACTTCTTAATATTAGTAATCTGGTGGTCTACTATGGCTGATGTTAGTAGATCGAACATGGTAGGGAAACAGGGTCAAATGTTGGCTGTGAGGCTTTTTGGTTTAGTTTATCCTCCTCTCGACGTTTTCTCTTTCGTTGTTCTTCTTCCGTTTTCTTCGGTTTGGTGTGAGGCCTTTTGTGGTAGTTATCCTCCTCTCGACGTTTTCTCTTTCGTTGTTCTTCCTTTTTCGTTTTTGGGAATTACTTTTATTTTCTTCCTCTGGGCATCTTCATTCATTTTAATTTTCTGGGTATTTTAGAAACCAAGGCTATAGATGCAGATTCTATATCTAAGTGTACCAGTGTTAAAACCAGTGTGATTACGCATCTCTGAAATCCGTAAGGAGTTAAATTCAAATAAGCCGAAATTCCTCACCATTGACTCTGTCTGATTTTAAATATGATTGAAATAAGTTAGAGTCCATAATTCTCAATGTTGAACTTCTAACCTTATATACAAGTGCACAAGGTGATATTAAAGTGTATGATAGTATACCCTATCAACCTCACATATCCTCGTCAAGAATAACGACTTAATCTGATTGAAATATTAAGCGAATATCAGAGCATTTGATACTTCTCAACATTATATGGTCCTACAAATATATCACCATTAGGTAAGCTGTGAAATGAATATTAACGAAATAGCTTGAATATACCTGAGCCAAAATGGGGTAGCGCCAGAACACACCACTGTTTCTGTGTTAAGTAAAGGGAAAGCTATAAACAACCATAAGGGCAGTATAATAAAGTAATGGGAAGTTTGACTTTCTTGCTCTCAGCGACCCTACACACTCTCACACCCAAACCTTTAGTGTGAATGAGTCATGGTATAACCTAGTGAGAACCATATACAGTAAGAGTACAAGTAGAAGTTAATATTTTGCCTCTTGTGTCACTCTTACTCTGAATTATGTATCGTTCTTGATAAACACGTAATGGATGTTCTACTGCTTTTATCCACTACAAAGTAGTTCTTAATTACAACATTGCAACTGTAAGTCGCTATTTACTGTAGAGAGAAGGAATGATAAAGTAATATTATTATTGGAGTAAGCTAATTAGGTCATATTACTTATTTGTATACTTGTCATTAGTGAGACCCCATATGGATTATGCTGTTCAATTTTGGTGTCCTTATTACTGAATGGACATAGATTCATTAGAGAGAGTACAACGTAGAATGACGAAAATTATCCATAATATTAGAAATCTTCCGTATGAAGAAAGGTTGAAAAAATTAGGTTTACATTCGTTAGAGAGACGCAGAGTTAGAGGGGACATAATAGAGGTGTTCAAGTGGGTTAGTGGGATTAACCCGAGAACGGCAAGAACACTCTTAACCCGTCCAGCCCCGGCTAGTTTTGTAATGTTTGTTCACCAGAACCCGGCCGGTTTTCAAAAAACAAATTTATTCCAGAAACAATAGCGAATGGGTTAGGAATGAAGGAAAAACCACGAAAAACCGCTCAAAAAGCTTAAAGAATGGTCCTACAGAGCCCCCGAAAACGTATTTTACAAGAGTAAAAAATTGAAGGCAATTACCCCAAAAAACCAGGTTATTGCGCGCTCACGCGCACGCACGTGGACTTTGAGAGTTTTCAACCATCGGCACGGTTGCGTGGGATACGTACACAGTTCCCATACAAATCTGAGCCCTCTTGAGTGGCTAGACCTGAGGTTACGGTCGGCGCAATTAGGGTGATGCGCCAGGTGCGTCTCTGGGGCTGTGCGTTACATACATCGCCGACGCGCCAGGCGCGTCGCTGGGGCTGAACGGGTTAAGAGGTTTTGGTGGGCAAAGGCGAGAACATGGCCTAAAAAAACATGTTAAAAGGCCCCAGTAGCACTTAAAACAAGTGAAAGACCAAAAACCAAGCAGTACCCCTTTAAAGTAACCCTACCAATTAACCTAACATTGAAGGCATGTTGGCAGTGATAATATACCCATGTAGTAAGGGACTATAACCCTTTGAGTACCAGCGTCGTCTGATATATTATAGTCTAGCTACATTTACACGATATTATGCAGCTTAAGAAGGATCTGTGATAGTTGAAAGGGTTGGTTGAGATAGTTTGAAGCCTTATTATTGCTAGAAGTCCTTCCTAAGCTGAATAAAATCGTTTAATAGTTGCCAGAAAATAATGAAAAGCACGTCACTGGTACTGTACGGGATAATTATATAGCAAATTATCAAAGGTTAATCTCTATCACAATACTCACTTTAGTTAGTTAGTTAGTTAAAATTGGACTTCAGAGGCTATTAACCCTTCTAGATTATTCAAGGGGGTACTACTTGGTTTTTAGTCTGTATATTAATTAATTTATTTATTTTTGACTTTCCTCGCTAGAAATTCACCACGATTAAAAAAACACCCCCTAGACCTCCCTTCAAGATAAATGTGTAGCCTACATTTTTCGATACAAAAATGTCCCGGTCAAAGGTCGGCTCCTCTTAAAATTACAGGCTGCTATCGTTCGCCAGGGAAAATTAGACACCTAAATGGCACGAAAGGTCTTGAAATTGACAACGAAATGGGGCAAAAGGTATTAAAATCGCCAAACTAATGGAAGGAACGTCTTAAAATCTCAAAACTAATATGCTAAACACGAGGGAGAAGGATGTCCATAAAAAGCGAGTAGTACCCCCTTAAGCCAGCACACTGAAAGTCAAGAATAACGTTAGGACTGGAGCCTCTTTTCCAGAACTCCAGTCCCTTGACTCACTTTGGTTATATTGTACAGTCGCGCTAATAAGTGATGTCTCTTCTCCAATTATATTTTTATCAATAATTGGTATCGGCAATATCTAAGCTTCATTTCTTCATATCGAGTGAAATATAAAATCATGTTCTTACACTTACCCACCCTATTCAACATCTGACAGGCATTAATACAGCACATAGAGAGCCAAACGTAATGACAGCTGGGAATGACTTATTAGCGCGACCGTACTGTTTATGTCTTTGATTTGTTACAGTGTAGGAAATTATGGACTCTCCTAAGGGAATATTTTGGTTTTTATTTATCTATATTTATTCCATATATTTATTTTTATTTATTTTGTTTTTATTTGTTTGCCTCCCTAGACCTCTATCAAGCATAAGGGGGGTGACCTGCTTTTTGTTATTTCTGTCCTTTTCTCTCTTTCTCTGGCTTGTATCCATTCGGCCCCATTCAGCCAACTATTTTAAGACCTTTATCCCCATCTAGGTGTCGATTTCTTCCTGGCGAGCGATAGCGATCCAGCATTATATGAAGAAATCCGGCTTCGCCGGAGAAATTTTTCTATCGAAAAATGTACAAATTTAGCCTGCTGTCAAATAAAAATAAAAAATATGCTGGCTCGCTATCGCTCACCAGTAAAATATTGACACATGAATGGGGATAAACGTCTTAAAACAGTAGGCTGAATGGGGCCAAATGGATACAAGCCAGAGAAAGATACAAAAGGACAGAACAAAAACAGGTCACCCCCCTTAACCCATACAGTACCGGTGACGCCATTTTCCTTATATGCTGGCAACTATTAAACGATTTTATTCAGCTCAGGAAGGACGTATACCAATGAAAAGGCTACAGACTAGAACAATTCATCCTCTCCGATACCATACATCCTTCTTAAGTTTAATAAAAATCGTCTAAATGTAGCTGAAGTTAAATATACAAGACGTCGCCGGTACAGTAAGGGTTGAAAATGACCTCCAAGACCCCTGTTCGAGATAAATGTGTGCCGAAAAATACCCCGGCCGAATGCCCGTTTCTCCTAAATTGCAAACTCGCTAAGGCTTATCCCTCAATACCATCCCATACCTGACCTGATTGCTCGCCAGGAAAAAAAATTGACACGTATATGGCATTAAAGATCCTTAATTTGACAAAGAAATGGGGTGAAAGGTCTTATTAGGTCTATATTATATTTGTTGCTTAATATTAACCCTTTTAGTGCGGAGGACGACTATTATATTATATTCTAGCATTATGAAGATTACTTTTAGCCTTTTAAGGGAGCCCACCTCGCTTATTTTCTCTTTCTCTCCCTCTCTTTGGCTTTTGCCCATTCGGCCCCATTCAGCCTACTGTTTTAACACCTTACGAGCGGCCTATGCGGTTTATTTATAGGTACCGCCCAGCGGGGTGTTTTTAGCCAAAATAGGGCTGTTTACGTGATCATTTTCATGCCTAAATAAGACCCAGAACGTAAAACAAGTATCTATCCCTGAAAGGGCATAAACAGAGCTTTCGAATGACACCATAACGATCCTTTTATGATGGCTAGTTTTCTTGCAATAACCGTGCAACGCGAGTGCAAAAAGCATGTAATTAGGCACTTTCCCCATACAATTCCGTATATAGCGAGTGAGAGAGGGAGGGAGGAGGTGGGATTCGTGTCAGTAGGTTCGCCGCGGTGGTCTGGAGCAGTCATACGCTCGCTACTCTCCTGCCACCACTTGTCTCTCTCTCTCAGCAACATTACGTGCTGAAATTGCCACACGACCTATGTCGAGCGCCGCCACATAGTCCAGCTTTATTTAACTCGACTTATGTTGCTCGCCGCTAATTAAGGGTTAAGACGTTTACCCTCATCCAGGTGTCAATATTTTCCTGGCGAGCGGTAGCGAGCCAGCATATAAATATTTTTGTTTTGACAGCAAGCTAAATTTGTACATTTTTCGATAGAAAAATCTCTCCGGCGAAGCCGGATTTCTCCATACAATGCTGTCTCGCTATCGCTCGCCAGGAAGAAATCGACACCTGGATGGGGATAAACGTCTTAAAACAGTTGGCTGAATGGGGCCAAATGGATACTAGCCAGGGAAAGAGAGAAAAGGAGAGAAAGATAAAAGAAGCAGGTGACCCCCCTTTCAAAAAGGATCTATAGTAGCTAAGATGGTTAGTTGAAATAGTTAGAAGGGTTTTTCATTACTAGAGGACCTTCCTAAACTGAATGAAATAATCTAATAACAGCTTATGAATAGACGTTACCCGTACTGAGAGTGTTAACCCCTTCTGTGCCGGCGAGGTCCTCTCAATTATATTCTAGCTATATTTAGACGATTTTGTGCAGTTTAAGAAGGATCTGTGGTAGTAAAAAGGGTTAAGTGAGAAAGTTCGAAGCCTGTTATGGAGGCCCTTTCTAAACTGAATGGAATCGTCTAATAACAGCCAGAATATAATGAAAATACGTTACCCGTACTGAGAGTGTTAAGGGAGCCCATCTCGCTTTTTTTTATCTCTGTCTCTCCCTCTCTCGTTGGCTTGTATCCATTCGGCCCCATTCAGCCTACTGTTTTAAGGCGTTTACCCCCATCCAGGTGTCAATATTTTCCTGGCGAGCGGTAGCAAGGCAGCATATATATTAAAATGCCCCAGAACAAGAAGCCCACCACAGAAGCCACGAGCGAACACCACACAGAAACACCCGGAAGAAAGGTCCACAGAACGAAAGGACCAGCTGACCGAGCCCGCCATTCCAGGCAGGCCCAAGCCCGCAGGGCTAAACAGCTCCAGGACACACCCATTTACCTTTTCTAAAACCGACCATTTTCCACACCTCACGTACACTAACCCCTCGTGTCCTACACTTATTAACTACAAAGATGATGAACAGGAATATACATTCATATTAAAAACACCCATGCCTGTCCCGACGTTGAGCCAATGCCAACACATCAGACAGCCATAATTATATCTATGTATGTTCTTGCATCCGAGAAGTAGATGTTATATATCTTAGAAGTTAAAGCACCCACGCTGTCCCTAGATCTCTTATATCATTTTCCATGACGAGTATAGATATATGTAACCCGTGCTCAGTCGCCCCTTGCATTGCTCCTCTAGTAACTAAGTATTAATATTAACATTCCCTAACATCTTGTCTTGCCAGACTAAGCTTCTGAAGACCCATCCCCCCATAAATCTATGTATGCAACCCTCAGGTTAAGTATTTTTATCCGCCATTGTGTTCACCTTTTTCCATTTACTTTCCACAATTGTCATACGTCTTCCCCTTGCCTCCTTCGTATCCACAGTCCACACTACGCCAATTTACTTCGTGTCTTACACCTCTTACCCCAACCAGAGATTATATAAGATAACCTGGTTATCAGTATCTGTCATAAGTACCCCGAAACAATAACTAAGTACCCCTACGAACTGCCACTGTGGTTGGTATTTTATATTTAATAGAAAACGCAGTTCCCAGGGCCAACTAATAGTATCCATAACCCTCTGACTGATCACATAACTCTATCTTTTCCAGACTCATATACCACCCCATAGTTGCATTCCCCGGTAGCATTTGGCTAACGTATTCTACTGCCTTTTCAAACTTCCATATCAATTGTAGCCTAATGCCACCCCCACGCCCAGGGACCTTAGGGCCAAAATTTCCCTGTAGCCCTTGAACTCTCCCCCCCCTCTCATTAAGACACCCGCGCTTCTCGACTCTTGTCCGACCTAGCCTCTCTCTCATACCTCTTGAAGATCCTTGAATTGTCCGTTACTAACGCTCTCCAACCTTTTATATATATACTCCTATCCAGCCTACCTTCACTTAGTAGGCCAGAACAACATTAGAACTTTACTAGCCCCTTGCATGCCATCTATTCTCTTACAACACATTCACAACCCTGCACCCAATGGTCGTCGGTGCGAGGCTAGCCGCCCCGCCAGTAACTAACTTCTATTGTCATACTTCCAGATAAATGTGGCAGAGTTAGCAACCCAGTCTCCACCATATCCAGCAAACCCTACAATTAACAACCAGCCGAGTAAAACCAGCTAGCTAAGGCACCTTCGGTTTTGGTATTAAAGACACTCACATCTGTCTCATACACAGAGGGTTATTACAAACACTGGTGATATGGCAAGCCCCTAGCCACAGCCGCCGGACGACTATATCAGAGAGGGCGCCCAGCTCCCCCTTTTTGCCCACCCGAGGAGGGAGACCCCCACCCCCGCGGAGGTATACCTGGCCCCTGTTTTGACTCTCGAGTCATTGCCAGGTAGCACAGGAATTCTTCCTATCAATGAACTAACCATGAATGACTAACACCTTTACTAACCTCTATTACCTCACAATAAACCATTTACCTTTCTTGCATGCTCTGATCACTAAATTAGCACCTCAGCTATACCATAGAATGAAGATTGAACAATCTAGAGAGACACTCCTATCACAGCTGTCCCCATCCTCCTCGCAAAGTAGATCCAGTCTCTCTCCCCTAAATACGTCCAGTATAGCCAAAATAGTACCTCTTACTAAGGCTCAGTTATATGAAAATATAAAGGCTTCCTATCGCCCTGTGCCACAACAGTAAATACCATCTTACCTAGTCCCCATATCTATTGAGAGCTCAATTAAGTCCATAAGACTCGAGATCCCTACTGTCTGCAGGGTCCAGAACCGAGCCTATAAATCTACCTCCCGCCCCCAGTCAAATCAGTTGAAAGCTAGACACCAACCAGTGGTCACTACCCTGCAGTTTACCTCTAGCTCTGCCCTTGTGTTGTTCCGGAGTTGAGAGATTCCAGATCCGGCAGACTCCGTGGCAGAGAAGACTGATAGAAGCATCTGTCCATGTACAAGTCCTAACGTGCACCTTATAACCTTCGCACAAATTCGTGGGTATATAAGTGTGTAGCCAGCAACGATCATCAAGAGATCCGACTTGAGAACTTCCTACATTTTGGACCATCTGGACGGCCGAGGAACCAGTCGTTAGCCCCCAACATCACCGGAAGCAAGATAACCAGGACCAGATCTACCCATACTATTCAAGATTCATGTTACTAGTACTAAGTGTTATAGTACTAGCTTGATACGCACCTATTAACTTTCTATAAAGTGGCTAAGACCTTGCCCAGTGTAATTCATATTTAACCATTCCATTTGGGACGTACTAAGCGATCAGTGTTTTTTTATTAACAGGCGACCTTGACTCTCGTAATTACCTTATTCAGATATTAAAACTCTAGTGATATCTAACGTTCGCCCACTGATTCGTGTTCTACATATTTCTGCCTTAAGAATATCAAACTTAGTTCAGTACCCCCATGAGGTTGCTAGAGATTTCCGTGTTCTATAATATACGCGTCTAATCCTAACTGTGAGTTGCTACGTGGGCACGCGACCAGCCAGCAAGAGGTAAAATCAGTGACAGTGAATTATACGAATATATTGAGGTCTTCCAGTAAAATATAAACTTGCTAATTAAACCCGTGATCAGAAGAATATACCTGAACGTTGGAAGTGGGAGACTAGGCTCCATCCAAATCCGCAAATGCTAGCAGTTCCCTTCTATCATTTGTTTTGTGCAAATATAACTATCTTTCTATGCTCTTTATTTCTTTATTTCAATAAACGTGAACTTGTGTCGTGTTACTGTGTGTTTATTTTGTGTTCTCTATTCCTCATACCTTGTATTGTGCATGCAGCCTTCTATACCCAGTCATTCAGAACTCACATTACCCAAGTTAAACCTGTAGAAAAACAGGGCATAACATTGGCGGCAGCGGTGGTTCTTGATTCGGATAAAAGGTTGCATTACATTGCAAGTTTGGAACAGCTAGAACACGAGAACATCATGGCGCAACCTAACTACGTTTTCATCCCAAATTATGAGGAAACAAATTATGGGATCGAAGTATTCATGGACATAGTGAAATCCTTAGTTGACATTACTTATACCACGGACGCACATAAAATAGCCGTAACATTACCACACCTGGGAAAAGCCGTTTCCCTGGTGGCCTATCAAGTGCGCGCTGATCTCACCTGGAACGAATTTCGCACAATAGTGATAGAAGCCATTAAACCTTCGTTGGGCGTTTTCGTGGCCCACACCCGTATCCTAGACACGAAATTCGAAGGCGATCTAGATGCCACAGTCAGTAAGCTTGCCCAACACATAAAAAATTCTTTCCCCACGTTGACCAAAATCCAACAAGAACAGCAAATTCTGGTCAACCTTGTGTCAATATTGCCCTCAGCAGTAAAAGACCATTTCCGGGTGCACGATTTCGTCGAATACAAAAAAGACCTCATCACGATCCGACGTATTTTGGCCGTGCGCACAGAAGCACCCACCCAAATCGCTGCAATCAAGAGGTTTCCCACGCACCCGCAGCAAACCAACCACCAAAACCCCAAGAATGCCTACCCAGCCTCATCTTTCAACAACAGACCCACCTACCCTTCCGGCAAGCCCCAACCCAGTAGACCCCGGTTCCAACCGTCCCAGCCACGCAGAATCTTCAACCGGAACAGCAACTACAACACCTACCAAAGTAAAAATCCTACCTTAGTCATTATCAACCCCTATGAATTCCCTGCCTGTAATGCTCAGTGTGCCCTCCACCAAATTCGTGACTCTGCCAAACCTCGCCCCTCTACTCCTCGCATTTCTGTAAATGAAGAGGAGTGGGGACAAGAGGAAGAAATTGCCCCCCATACCATGACCTCAGATGATACCGAGGAAACCCTGGAAGAGGTAGATACCGACCCCCAGGATTTTTAAAGTATCCCCCGCCCACGATGGGCTCGGCGGGGGACGCCATAACTAGTCGCACTGCCCCCATTTATTACATGGCCAAAATCAAGGACATTCCTGTCCGCTTGCTAATCGACACGGGAGCTGCCAAGTCATGTTTGTTCAAATCTTACTATGAAAAACATCCCCGACGATTTGGCCCTTTGTTAAACACCAAAACAGAACTCATCTCAGCTGCTGATACTTACTTAAATCTCCTAGGAGACACTTTACCCCTATCAGTAACCACTCCTGGCCCCCATGCTCGTTGTTATCACACATTTACAGTATTTTCCTCCAACTGTAAACATTATGATGGTTTCCTTGGACTTGACCTCCTTCAAAAACTAGAGGCCCAGATTGACTGCGGCCAAAGGCTGATCTCATTCAAAAACAAATTCCAGCCCAAAGCCTCTGACAAACCAATCACGCAGAAACCCATTCCCAAAAAGAAAAAACAACCTCCCCCCCAACAAAACCTGATTCAGGGTTACCAAGTTGCAGCTAGCACTAAGGTTACTCCTAAAACCCCCCCTTGCCCCGAGATCTCTCAAAACCTCACTCAATTCAGTAAAAAAATGCCTCAACAAACGAAAGAAGACAAGTCCAAGCAACTCCCCCTCGGTAATCCCCTCAATTCTCGTAACTCTGCCCAGAATAAATCCTCCCATGTTTTCAGGACAGACTCTGATATATGTAACCCTAATTCTATCCAATGTTTATGTACACATGTTTCCAGAGAAAATGCCGACCAATGTACCCAACAATGTTTCCCCCATGCCCCCAGAAATGTTAACAACCCCAAATCAATACACCAGTCCTACACCAATAACCCATGTTCTACACCTAACTTTTTCCCCACCAACCCTCCGCAGTCCCCCCAGCAAATCCCGTTTTCTAACTCGCTCACCTCGCACCCTTCTGAACCGCCCGCACGCGCCGTTAATCCCCCCCTCACGCGTGCCGACCGAGGGACACAACCATGTTCCCACCATGCCCCCAGAAATGCCCAGCTATTCCACCACCCCCCCAATCCCCCTTGTGACAGTTTTTCGTCAGTAGCTCCCTTCCACCCCCCCACAATTCACACCCCTAATAAACTTCAAAACCCCACACTTGACTCACCCCCTCATGACAGACAAACCCACCAACCCCAGATAACCTCTAAACAAACTGTTACTGCCACCGACAACGCTTCCCCCACCAACCCTCCACAGTCCCTCCAACAAATCCCGTTTTCTAACCCCCTCACTGATCCTCTCACACGCGCCGTTAATCCCCCCCTCACGCGTGACCCCCACCAAAGTGGCCTTGCCCCCCTTATAAGTACCAAGCACCTGCTCGCCAGTCAATCCCCCACCATCATTAGCCCAGCGGTAGTTCAGGATAAATGCCAAATTCCCCCCCACCATCAAAAATGGGTGAACCTGCGGCCCATACCCCAAACTCACATGGTATTTTCCCCCACTAACACATCCCCCAACCCCCATCGCTGCCTCTTACAACCCGCCATCATTCCCGCTCGTATCAACCACATTCTCGTGGCTAATATCTCAGAAGAACCCCTGACATTACCGAAAGGTCTCATTATAGGAGATCTCGAAACTTTCGATGACCTCCCCATACATTGTAACGACACCCCTACCAGCCTCCAATTGCCCCCTCTTCCTGAGACACTATCTGACCACCAAAAGAACGGCATGTACGACCTACTGATGGAATTCAGTGACGTCTTTGCCCAACAACCCACCGAAATCGGACAGACGGATGTAGAACAACACATCATTAACACCACAGGCCCCCCCATACGACAACCATCCCGTAGAAAGAACCCCATACAACGTCAGGAAGAGGAACGCCAAGTCCAGGAAATGTTAGAGGCCGGGATTGCCACCCCGTCCATTAGCCCCTGGTCTTCCCCTGTTGTCTTAGTCAAAAAGAAAGATGGGACAACCCGTTTTTGCGTCGACTACAGGAGGTTAAATGACATAACCATTAAAGACGCTACGCCCTTACCCCGAATAGACGATTCCCTTGACTCCCTATACGGATCCAAATGGTTCACTACCCTCGACTTGCAAGCAGGGTATTGGCAAGTGCCTATCAAGGCCGAGGACCAAAAGAAAACAGCATTTTCCACTAGTGGTGGCCATCACTATGAATTTAACGTCCTACCTTTTGGCCTCTGTAACGGACCCGCCACTTTCTCCCGTTTGATGGAAACGGTATTGCATGGCCTAACCTGGGAAACCTGCCTAGCCTATCTGGACGATATTATTGTGTACTCTCCAACCTGGGAAGAACACCTCCTCAGGTTGAGACAAGTCCTGCAAAGAATCCGAGCCGCCGGGTTGAAATTAAAACCCTCAAAGTGCGTGATTGCCCGGAATAAGGTAGATTTTCTCGGACACGTGATATCTGAACATGGTATTGCGCCAGACCCAAAGAAACTTCAAGCCATACAAAACCAAACCCCACCCACCACGGTTAAAGGAGTACGTTCGTTTCTAGGTTTAGCCACGTACTACAGACGTTTCGTCCCCCACTTTGCCACCATAGCCAGACCCCTCCACCAACTTACCCACAAAGACACCCCGTTCGACTGGACACCTGAAAGAGACCTCGCGTTTAACACTTTGAAACAAAAGCTAATCCAAGCCCCTATTGTCGTTTTCCCTGACTACCAGAAACCTTTCCGTCTTTATACCGACGTATCTCTGTACGCCATAGGTGCAGTATTAGCTCAAAATAGAGATGGAAAGGAACATGTGATAGCGTATGCCAGCTGCACACTCACCCCACCCCAACAGAATTACGCAGCCACCAAGAGAGAGTGCTTAGGGATCATTTGGGCACTCAGCCACTTCCGGTCATTTGTGTTAGGCGCAAAACTCGAAATAATTACCGACCATCAATCTTTACAATGGCTGCGTAGGTGCGAAACCAACTCAGCCATTTTGGTACGTTGGAGAGAGACACTAGAGGACTACGACTTTACAATACAATATCGTCCCGGCAAACTCCATACTAATGCAGACGCCCTGTCACGTTTGCCAGTACCAAAAGACCCCCCCACCACCAACCTAGCCGCCTTACAAAACACTCAATTGGTATCTACCCCCACCTCCCGACAGAATGCCCCCCCAGCCCCCTCCCTAATTCAATCTTGGGAAGCACGAATCAGACCCCCCTGGATACCGTTAAACGTCTTCAGGAGACTGACTCGCTGGGGAGATCAACTTGCCACAGACACTGGTCACATAATCTTGGACCCCACCATAGCCCACGACTACATGATTGCCATCCACGAGGGAAACGGCATACACCTTGGACAAAAGAAAATGTTAAAGATCTTCACAGACCAATACTGGACCCCCAACCCCTCCAAAATTGCACAACGAGTGACAGAATCCTGCAAACCGTGTTTATTGGGAAAGGATAGATCACGCACCCCAGGCCCAGCTGGTACCATTTCTGCCAACAAACCGTTCCAAGTCCTATCCCTCGACATCATGGGCCCGTTCCCTTCTTACGCTGGCAACCGCTATATCGTCACATTTGTAGACGTATATTCAAAATTTCTAATAGCCTGCCCAGTTAAAGACCACACAGCCACCACAGTCGCCACACTGCTTGCCACCGAAGTGTTCCCTATATTCGGCCTTCCCCTTGCTCTTCTATCGGACAATGCCCCCGAGTTTAGTGGACACGTTTGGCAACAATTCACCCAACAATGCGGTATCAAGATTAAACACTCATCCCCGTACTGGCCTCAAGGAAATGCTATCTGCGAACGCAGCCATCGCACCATCAACAACCAGTTACGTACAAGAATAATTGCTCTTAATACCTCAGACTGGCCATCACAACTAAAAATGATACAGTGGGGTATGAACACCTGTCCTCGGGAAGACGGTATTTCCCCTCATGAACGTGTTTACGGTGTACCCCCCCTGTTACTGCCATTCCACCACCACGCTCACCTTCCCTCCACCACCTCCACAATTGACCCATTGCAACATCTGCAAAACACCCTCCATACCGCCCAGATCTGTCAAGACACCAAAACTGACAACATCGATGAAAAAAACCCTTTCGCCATCCATGACACCGTAATGGTAGCCAACCTCCCTATCACCAACAAGTTAGGCCCTCGCTATGTCGGACCCTACACCGTAATACAAGTCCCAAATGCCTTTCAAGTCACCATCGACTATCACGGCGTAACTCGCACGCTCCGAACTAGATTCGTCCGAGCGTTTAAACCTCTAAAGCCACAAGACATTACCCCACCCCACACGTCCGACCCTAAAGTAAATACCCCTACTCACCCCCTCACTCACGCTACGAATATTCCCATACAAACCCCTAAGGACCTAAGCCCTCCAGCACCGAACCGACAAATCTTTTCTCACCATACCCCCCCCAACTAACCTCCACAAACCCCAAGCCCCCAATATCACACCCTCTTCCACCATGACACCTTCTTTCACTTCTGATAGTCAAGTTCCTCCCCAACTTATCCAAGTACAAAAACCTCCACCCACAACCCCGACCACAACAGAAACCCTCCCGTCTAGCCCTGACATACCTCCACCAGGCACCACAGTGAGAAAACCACCACCGCCACCCCAAACCAAGTACACACCCAACCGCACCACACAATCTACCTCAGTAACCTCACGCTACAACTTACGCCCACGACAAACATCGTTTAAAACCTCCAGAAAACACACCCTACTAACCAAGTTCCGTAGGGCTGCCAGACCACTACCCTCCTCCTCCTCCTCCTCCTCTTCTTCTTCTTCGTCGAATTCTCCCCCACAAAGGGAAAGAAGACGAATAATCACCAGCAAATCACCAACCTCATCAAACAACACACGCCCCTACCCCCAACCCTCCAACTTAAATCTACACTCCTTACCCACCCGTCTAGCCCCCCCCGCATCCGCCCCTTTCCCCTCCACGATCCCCACCACCCCCCCCACCCACCCACCAACCTCCCCATCTCACCGAACCCCCATCCAACCCCCCCCTAAGAAACCCCCCCCCCAAAGTCACCCCCGAGAAAACTCCCACATGTCATTTACCTATAAAACATGCTTCCCCTCACTATAAAACATCGTCGAGCGACTCAAGTCCCACGACAAACATCTACCTTCCCACCAGGACCGCCAGAGGTAGAATAATCAACAGACCCATCAGATTTAAAGACAGCGATACAAAAATAACACCCCGTTCTGACACTAAGGACCCAAGCCACACAACACACACACCCCCTCCTTCCCACACACCTCCTTCACCCACCTTACCTACACCGATTTTGCGCATTGCCTCACTATATATTCCCAACCTACAACACCGCCTAAGAAAACCAAATACAACCCAGACTCGCATTCCCCCTTCGTCCCCAGCCCTGTTGTCACGCGCGAATCCCCTTTCGGTTAGTAACCCATTCACCACACTAAACAGACTTCCTGTCAACCCCACACACCTCACTCCGACCCCCACGGGGGAAAGCTACAAACCATTCATACGAAAGGTTAAAGTAAAGACCCCCACTGGACACTTCGCCCGTGTACCACACCCACACCAAGCCCGGGCAGCCGCCCGCCACAACACAGAGGACACATTCTTACAGGTATACATTGACCTGCAAAAGAAACCTGACCGTCGCTCTCGTGTTTGGTGGAACTTTCTAAATACCCTGAAAATGACCCACCATTACTATGATTCTTTTAACTTCACCCTTGAGGCTCGAGGACGAGCCTATAATGAAGGAGAGGGAAGTAAAATGCCCCAGAACAAGAAGCCCACCACAGAAGCCACGAGCGAACACCACACAGAAACACCCGGAAGAAAGGTCCACAGAACGAAAGGACCAGCTGACCGAGCCCGCCATTCCAGGCAGGCCCAAGCCCGCAGGGCTAAACAGCTCCAGGACACACCCATTTACCTTTTCTAAAACCGACCATTTTCCACACCTCACGTACACTAACCCCTCGTGTCCTACACTTATTAACTACAAAGATGATGAACAGGAATATACATTCATATTAAAAACACCCATGCCTGTCCCGACGTTGAGCCAATGCCAACACATCAGACAGCCATAATTATATCTATGTATGTTCTTGCATCCGAGAAGTAGATGTTATATATCTTAGAAGTTAAAGCACCCACGCTGTCCCTAGATCTCTTATATCATTTTCCATGACGAGTATAGATATATGTAACCCGTGCTCAGTCGCCCCTTGCATTGCTCCTCTAGTAACTAAGTATTAATATTAACATTCCCTAACATCTTGTCTTGCCAGACTAAGCTTCTGAAGACCCATCCCCCCATAAATCTATGTATGCAACCCTCAGGTTAAGTATTTTTATCCGCCATTGTGTTCACCTTTTTCCATTTACTTTCCACAATTGTCATACGTCTTCCCCTTGCCTCCTTCGTATCCACAGTCCACACTACGCCAATTTACTTCGTGTCTTACACCTCTTACCCCAACCAGAGATTATATAAGATAACCTGGTTATCAGTATCTGTCATAAGTACCCCGAAACAATAACTAAGTACCCCTACGAACTGCCACTGTGGTTGGTATTTTATATTTAATAGAAAACGCAGTTCCCAGGGCCAACTAATAGTATCCATAACCCTCTGACTGATCACATAACTCTATCTTTTCCAGACTCATATACCACCCCATAGTTGCATTCCCCGGTAGCATTTGGCTAACGTATTCTACTGCCTTTTCAAACTTCCATATCAATTGTAGCCTAATGCCACCCCCACGCCCAGGGACCTTAGGGGCCAAATTTCCCTGTAGCCCTTGAACTCTCCCCCCCCTCTCATTAAGACACCCGCGCTTCTCGACTCTTGTCCGACCTAGCCTCTCTCTCATACCTCTTGAAGATCCTTGAATTGTCCGTTACTAACGCTCTCCAACCTTTTATATATATACTCCTATCCAGCCTACCTTCACTTAGTAGGCCAGAACAACATTAGAACTTTACTAGCCCCTTGCATGCCATCTATTCTCTTACAACACATTCACAACCCTGCACCCAATGGTCGTCGGTGCGAGGCTAGCCGCCCCGCCAGTAACTAACTTCTATTGTCATACTTCCAGATAAATGTGGCAGAGTTAGCAACCCAGTCTCCACCATATCCAGCAAACCCTACAATTAACAACCAGCCGAGTAAAACCAGCTAGCTAAGGCACCTTCGGTTTTGGTATTAAAGACACTCACATCTGTCTCATACACAGAGGGTTATTACAAACACTGGTGATATGGCAAGCCCCTAGCCACAGCCGCCGGACGACTATATCAGAGAGGGCGCCCAGCTCCCCCTTTTTGCCCACCCGAGGAGGGAGACCCCCACCCCCGCGGAGGTATACCTGGCCCCTGTTTTGACTCTCGAGTCATTGCCAGGTAGCACAGGAATTCTTCCTATCAATGAACTAACCATGAATGACTAACACCTTTACTAACCTCTATTACCTCACAATAAACCATTTACCTTTCTTGCATGCTCTGATCACTAAATTAGCACCTCAGCTATACCATAGAATGAAGATTGAACAATCTAGAGAGACACTCCTATCACAGCTGTCCCCATCCTCCTCGCAAAGTAGATCCAGTCTCTCTCCCCTAAATACGTCCAGTATAGCCAAAATAGTACCTCTTACTAAGGCTCAGTTATATGAAAATATAAAGGCTTCCTATCGCCCTGTGCCACAACAGTAAATACCATCTTACCTAGTCCCCATATCTATTGAGAGCTCAATTAAGTCCATAAGACTCGAGATCCCTACTGTCTGCAGGGTCCAGAACCGAGCCTATAAATCTACCTCCCGCCCCCAGTCAAATCAGTTGAAAGCTAGACACCAACCAGTGGTCACTACCCTGCAGTTTACCTCTAGCTCTGCCCTTGTGTTGTTCCGGAGTTGAGAGATTCCAGATCCGGCAGACTCCGTGGCAGAGAAGACTGATAGAAGCATCTGTCCATGTACAAGTCCTAACGTGCACCTTATAACCTTCGCACAAATTCGTGGGTATATAAGTGTGTAGCCAGCAACGATCATCAAGAGATCCGACTTGAGAACTTCCTACATTTTGGACCATCTGGACGGCCGAGGAACCAGTCGTTAGCCCCCAACATCACCGGAAGCAAGATAACCAGGACCAGATCTACCCATACTATTCAAGATTCATGTTACTAGTACTAAGTGTTATAGTACTAGCTTGATACGCACCTATTAACTTTCTATAAAGTGGCTAAGACCTTGCCCAGTGTAATTCATATTTAACCATTCCATTTGGGACGTACTAAGCGATCAGTGTTTTTTATTAACAGGCGACCTTGACTCTCGTAATTACCTTATTCAGATATTAAAACTCTAGTGATATCTAACGTTCGCCCACTGATTCGTGTTCTACATATTTCTGCCTTAAGAATATCAAACTTAGTTCAGTACCCCCATGAGGTTGCTAGAGATTTCCGTGTTCTATAATATACGCGTCTAATCCTAACTGTGAGTTGCTACGTGGGCACGCGACCAGCCAGCAAGAGGTAAAATCAGTGACAGTGAATTATACGAATATATTGAGGTCTTCCAGTAAAATATAAACTTGCTAATTAAACCCGTGATCAGAAGAATATACCTGAACGTTGGAAGTGGGAGACTAGGCTCCATCCAAATCCGCAAATGCTAGCAGTTCCCTTCTATCATTTGTTTTGTGCAAATATAACTATCTTTCTATGCTCTTTATTTCTTTATTTCAATAAACGTGAACTTGTGTCGTGTTACTGTGTGTTTATTTTGTGTTCTCTATTCCTCATACCTTGTATTGTGCATGCAGCCTTCTATACCCAGTCATTCAGAACTCACATTACCCAAGTTAAACCTGTAGAAAAACAGGGCATAACATATATATTTTTGTTTTGACAGTAAGCTACATTTGTAAATTTTTCGATAGAAAAATGTCTCCGGCGAAGACAGATTTCTCCATACAATACTGGCTCGCTATCGCTCGCCAGGAAGAAATCAACACCTAATGGAGATAAACGTCTTAAAACAGTTGGCTGAATGGGGCCGAATGGATACAAGCCAGGGAAAGAGACAAAAGGAGATAAAGAAAACAAAAAAAACGGTGACCCCCCCTTAAAGCATATGGAGCTCCTCACATTCCCTGCGTTTCCATTTTAGTTGTAGGCTACTGTATAACTATCAATTTTGGTTAAGGGGGGGGGGGGGGTCACTGTCTTTTTTTATCTTTCTCTCCTTTTCTCTCCTTTCCTGGCTTGTATCCATTCGGCCTCATTCAGCCAACTGTTTAAGACGTTTATCCCCATCCAGGTGTCGATTTCTTCCTGGCGAGCGATAGCGAGCCAGCATTGTATGGAGAAATCCGGCTTCGCCGGACACATTTTTCTATCGAAAAATTTACAAATTTAGCTTGCTGTCAAAACAAAAATATATATATGCTGTCTCGCATATTGACACCTGGATGGGGATAAACGTCTTAAAACAGTAGGCTGAATGGGGCCGAATGGATAAAAGCCAAAGAGAGAGGGAAAGAAAGCGAAAACAAAACGAGGTAGGCTCCCTTAATTGTATAATTGACGTCTTTTTACCTCTGATTCTGGCTAAAATTAGATGATTTTATGCAGTTTAAGAAGGACCTATGTTACTAAGAGGGTTTATTGAGATCGTATTTACCCCTTTGAGTCACATAGGTAGATTATAAACTAAAGGAAATCGTCTAATGGTAACCAGAATATGATAAAAATTACGTAATGGTGGTGAAGGTCTCTTATAGGTAGGCTACTGAAGGGGTGATGGTGTTGGCAGTATACCAGGGTCGGAGGGTCCAGAGAATATAGTCCTTTAAGGGGGTAGTGCCTGGTTTTTTGGTCTAGCAATTCACTTATTCATTTGTTTTTAGTTTCCTCGCTAGACCTCCATAAAGCTTCGAAAAACACCCCCTAGACCCCCCTTCAAGATAAATTTTTACATTTTTCAGTAGAAAAATTTCCCAGCCGAAGGCTGGCTCCTCTTAAGATTACAGGCAAGCGATAAAATCGACACCTAAATAGCACGAAAAGTCTTAAAATTGACAACGAAATGGGGCGAAAGGTGTTAAAATCTCCAAACTAATGGACCGAACGTCTTAAAACCTCAAAACTAATATGCTAAACATGAGGGTGAAGGGGGTCCAGATAAAGCGAGTACTACCCCCTTAACCCTGTAGTAGTATACAATAGTTCCTGGTATGGTGGAATGAAGGTGAAGGTCAACATGTATACCGGTACTGGTCGGTGGTAGTGGACCTGGAGAGTGGGGGTTTTTTCTGCAACCCATCCTCTCCCTATGTGTATCCATTAGTTTTGAAAGTTTAAGCCCCATTAGTTTGGCCTTATGAAGATCATTCGCCCCATTTCTTTGTCAATTTTAAGACATTTTGCCCCATTTCTTTGTCAATTTTAAGACCATTCACCCATTTATTTGTCAATTTTAAGACCTTTCATGCCATTTAAGTGTCGATTTGTTCCATGGTGAGCGATAACGAACCTGCAATTTAGGAGGAACCGACCTTCGGCCGGAACATTTCTACCGAAAATGCACAAATTTATCTCGAAAGGGGGTATTGAGGGTCTTATTAAAGCTTGAGGGAGGTCCAGGGAGGAAACTAGACAAATAAATATATAAATAAATGCATAATAACCCCCTTACCATGACTTTACAATAGAACTTTCACCCGCAAATTTGGATCCACAACTGTTTTTGGCAAGACATTTTGAGTTTATTTTGCACTAGTACCGGCAATTAGACTGGCTGTATAATTATCATGGGCATTGGAATTCTTAGACAATTATGTTTCAGAAGTTGCCAGGTAACTAAACACCAATTTACACCACTGCTTTACCCAGTATTTGTATTATCTGTATTATTATTATTATTATTATTATTATTATTGTTGTTATTATTACTATTATTATTATTATGATCTGGCAAGTCCTGTCGCCTATAATTCTATCTGCACTTTAGTTACCGATACCATGGAACAATAATATCAAAATGTTGCCGTATTATAGTTGTGGAACAAAAGTTGCTGGAAAATGCAATCGTGTAAATTCGCTTTTAAACGTGGAATTACACTAATGCTGGGGTCACACATTCACGTATATCGCTCCCGTATGCTCCCGTCAGGCGTGATCGCCAATTTTGTGTAATGACGGGCGTAGTCCGGCCGTGTACGCCCGTATAGAGGAAGACTATTGCACTTCCCGACATACGTACCGTAACGGGGCCAGTGTTACGTCAGACGTAATGTAGTCGTATGGAGCTACGTACGTGCTTGCGACTTGCGTAAGCATGTCCCCGTTAGTCCGCCTCGGCTGCCCGATTTGCGGGAACACAGGCCACGCCCATGGCCACGCCCCCACAAGACCTACGTAGCTGAGGCCGTACGTCTTGTGAGTTTGTAGGCATTACGTGGACCGTGTCCGGACAATCGTAGGCACACCCCGTCTGTCCAAACACAGACAAAGACAGTCTTTGTCAACCACGTATGTCTTGGTTGGAATCTGGGAACTAGAAAAGGGCATGACTGGCCACAACGTTCCCATTCCCACTCCTGACTCGGCACCATGAAGAACATCACGGAATACATCCTGGAGGAGTTCAAGATGGTGAACTCCCTAATCAAACCGGAGAACAGGCATAACACCCGGCTCATGCAATGGATCATTTCCTACATAGAAATGTTAGAACTGCTTGCAATAGCAAACCACATCCATGAAGAAGAAGAGAAGAAGAAGGAAAGGAGCAAGAGGACAGTGTGGGTGTGGCGGAGAGATCCCCACCAGGTCTTCAAATCGAAGGCGGTCATTGGTGGGTCCATGGTCGCAGCCTTCTCCGCCCATACTGACTCTATATGTTCCTTGTTCTTGTGCCTGGGGTCCCCCTTGTCATAAATGAAAGGCGCATCCAGCTCAATCCAATCAGCCAGCATCCTCTCCGTCTCCTCCGTCAGTATCACGTTCGTCTTCTTCCTGCGCCGTTTCTTTGGTGGAGCCTGGCTGTTGGTAGGTGCAGGTTCTACTTCTTCCTCCTCTTCTTCCTCATCAGTCCAGTGGCGTAGCTAAGGGGGGGGGGGGGGGGCGGCAGGGGGCTGTTTGAAATCGCCCCCCCGGGCCCCCAAGAGAAGGGGGCCCCCAAATGGATCTGAAAATAATATTAATTATACTAATAGTATATACTGTATATATAAGTAATATTAATAATGAGTAAAATAAACACCATGTGTGTTTTCTGATTTAACCTCTTTCTTTTCTTCTATCCTGCGACGTCATGGGTATTTAAAATTAGAAAAATAACGATCACTCCATCAGTATTGATTTGGCGGTGCAAGGGGAAACATCGTCGCTCTCGCTCCTAGCCTCCTACCCGCCACTTGCTTAGGACGCACTGCCTATAGGTAGGCCTAATGATTATACTTTATATACATTACAAAATAGCACTATTGAGTTTGACAGTTGGTTAATATACTGTGTTTTTCGTAAGCATGTGTAAAGGAATAAGATATAGCCTAATTTGACAACAAGAAACATGGTGAGTGTTAGTAAGGTGAGTGTATAATCGAAGATTAGGCCTACATACAATTATAAATAAATATATGAACCAAAAATGTCGGTAATATTTTCTTTTTCGTGAACTGTAATGGTCAAATCGATAGCTATATTTCATAGATAACCTATGTACTTAACCTTGTGAGAAAGTTGAGTGGTATCGAAGATATTTGTAGAGTAGGCTAAACTTCTAAAGTGCTAAATATTTAGGCCTTGAAATTTGTAGGACTATGTTTTGGTCTCATATATTTTTCTCGAACTGTAGGGGGCCTAACATAGCCTATACAATGTTTATGGTCTTACTAAACCTTAGCTTTATCGTGAAAAAGATGCATAGTCGTTTAATATTAGTCAATTAAGTATGGGTGCAATACATCAGCTAAAATAGAGCATAGCGAGGCAACATTAATGGTGTAGAGTGTAGGCTACCTTGGTTAGGCTATGAGCACTATGACTCATTCTTTCAAATTTAGACTCTGGATAACTTTTATTTATGCTACCATACGCCTTCCATATAGGCTATAGGCTATGGTGGCTGTACATATCAAGCCCAGGAACTGTGAAATAAGAAGGAACACAGTTGTGAGCATTGAATACTCGTTTGTAGGTTAATCTAGCCCTTTGGCTGGTTCAGGGTCAGGTGCAAACGTTGGTAAGCTTTCTAACAAGTTACTGGGGTTCTCAAGAAGAGGCCCCCAGTATTGAGATTTGAGGTAATGCATAGCTTGATTAGGCCTACCAATGACGCCTATTTTAACTCCCTAACGCCAGTGGTGGGGTTGAAATAATATTTTAATGTTATCACGTTTCATGTACATTATTATTTTTTATTATTTTATTAGTATTATATTTTATATTCTTATTTCAGACATGCCTAATGAACGACAAAGAGAAAGAGTTCATCAAAGTGGTATATGTTTTACAGTATTGTACCATCCATTGTACATGTATTCCTAATCCATTAGATAACGGTGATATAATAATTAATTGTATATTAAATTATTACCAGTACCCCACTATTGAGTCATGGATATCGTCAAAATGCACCTAGGTAGCATTATTATTCTAAAATTTTCTCGGGGGGGGGCTTACAGCGCCCCCCCGAACCCCCCAGCTGATTAGGCTCGCTTCGCTCGCCACCCCCACCCCCTTCTATAATAAGCAAACCATGGAGGGGGCCCCTCCAGGCACCAAGCCCCCTGGGCCTCCAAATCTCTAGCTACGCCCCTGCATCAGTCTCATCATCCACTTCAACCTCGAGCTCTCCACTATCGGGGCCAAGGTCGAGAACAATTTCATCTTCAGGCGTCGAGGGGCCAGGCTGAGAGGGGTCAGAGTTGGAAGGGCCAGGCTGAGAGGGGTCAGAGTTGGAGGGGCCGGGCTGAGAGGGGTCACCAGGTGATGTGTCAGACGTCGAGATGGCAGGGGAAGCCTTCCTGGCCTTCTTCACGCCTTTCTTCTGCATGGTACAGGGCAGGGCAGGGCAGGGCAGGGTGCAGAGGGTGACAAGCAGGGTGCAAAGGGTGGCAAGCAGGGCAGGGCAGGGTGCAGAGGGTGGCAAGCAGGTGGCAGGGTTGGCTTGTTATTTGCTGCTCCGGTGTGGTGAGAGGTATGACGGGAGTGTCCCCCGCTGCTTCTAATATACCCCCCGTACAACGTTGCCGCGTCTTCCCGCCAACACGCAGTGCGGCGGTGTTGCCAGATGCGGCCGGACTTACTTTCACTTTCCCGTTTTTCGTGCACATTGTACGATTGGCGGGAGAAACTTACGTTTTACCTGTCTAGCTGCTACGTTTTACGGGGCTGCACCCGTAAGACGTACCAGCTAGCCAGGTAAAACGTATGCTTTCCCGACTTTTGACATACGTGAGCGCGAGCCCCGTATCTGATTCGAAATCCAAAACATACCGGGCGACCTTGGCCGCACCAACCACCTCCAAGACCAGCGTGGCTACGCCCGCCATGCGTACCAACCCCCACGACTAGACACAATTTAATTTATGTTTGCGTAATAAGCCCTTACGTTTTACGTATTCGGTTGCCAACTACCAATAAACCTTCGTACGGGAGCATATACGTGAATGTGTGACCCCAGCATAACGCTTTTACCCACAACCTTTGATCAGCAACTATAATTCTGGCAACATTTTGGGACGGCTATAGCCTACATAACATGTATCATGCATATTTAACATATTACACACAACAAGGGGAGTCGTTACGATAGGCATCAAATCCTTATAATCACCTCACCTCAAATATTAATTCAATACATAATTTATAGCCTACCACGAGTATTAGATATCTATGGCCTCATCTCACTGAATTCGGCGATTTCACTGGAGTCAACTATAGCATTATAATTTGTTTATAGAAGTTTAATCTAAAACGACTAAAAGCTACTAGACCAGAGTTCCTAGCTGACGAAAAGTGTCGGGAATGTTAATTTTGTGCTATTCCGATTTTAGAAAGCTTTCATGACCTCTTGATCTCTCACCTTGTGTGTCAGTGTTGGACCCTTGGAGGGCTTTATGACCTCTTGATCATACAACTGGTATGTCAGTGTAAGGCCTTTACATGGTTTTAAGATCTCTTGATCATACAACTGGTATGTCAGTGTGAGGCCTTTAGAAGGCTTTAAGATCTCTTGATCATACAACTGGGTATGTCAGTGTGAGGCCTTTAGAGGGCTTCATAAGCTCTTGTTCATACAACTGGTATGTTAGCGTGGGGCCTTTAGAGGACTTATAAGCTCCTAATCGTACAACTGGTGTGTTAGCGTGAGGCCTTTATGAGCTCTTGATCAATCGGCTGGTGTGTTAACGTGGGTCAACACAACTCTAGCTAAGTATTATGCTAGACAAAACAAGTATTGTGGATTCTTTTAACAGGGAGAAATGAGTTCAATACATCGTCACCGATACAATACTGAAATATGAGAAATACAGGAAGACAGAGTAAACAAGAAAGAAGAAAAGAGGAGAGAAAGAAAAGTGGGAAGCCAATGAGAATGGGAAGACGACATCAAGAAAGAAAGGAGAGCGGAAAACGGGAAACCCACAGGAGTGGGAAGAAACGGCAGAATACAGAGAAGTAAGAACAAACGCCATTCAGGAGATAAACTCACCACCCAAAGAAATACAAAGACAACACCCCAAACCCGGACCGAAATGCACTACCAGAAGAAGAAGACACCCTGCAGCCCCGAGAAACAAAGAAGAATGCCTCAGCCGGGTGCCAAATTTGAAAGAGAGCGACCAGATCTTTTTTGCTCTCAGCACAACCACCCAGGCTGTGCCAGTGCTGCAGGGGTCGACCTCAAGACCTTTACATAGACACCCTAGCCCCCATGCCCTTCTTACCTCCAGATACCTCGCCACTGACAAAGATGCTGAATGCATGACTAGGTGAGTGATACCAGAAGAGGGCAGACAGGGTGGGATCAGAGTAGCTGCCGATCTCGAGGTGTAACTTGATCTGCCACAATACTGGTCAGTGCAGTCTAACAACATCTAGCCATATCCAATCTCCTGGTCTAAGTCCATCTACAAGAACACTGGTCAGTGCATAGAGATAAGTAAACTTGGAGCTTCCTGCCCTATCCTCTCTAGCCTATGATAGCAAGGAAGAATTGTGTAGTAACGAAAGTTGCCAGAACACTGGTGACTGGTCCATGCAGCTGAGTTACCATGCAAACACTGTATAGTGACAAAGTTGCCAGAACACTGGTCCGCACAGCCTAGTTACCTTACAGACTCTGAATCTTGACCTACTGCCAGAACACTGGTCAATGTAATCTGTTGATTCTCAGCCCCTGAGCGCTAGCTGCCAGAACACTGGTCCGTGTAGCCTGCTATATCTCAGACCTGGGTATTGACCCTCTGCCTGAACAGGTCCGTGCAGTTGGTTAGTTCCAGCCTTGGGTAGAGGTTTGTTGCCTGAACACTGATCAGTGCGACAGCCTAAACTCGAGCAGGGAATTGCTAAGTCGTCAGAACACTGGTCCGTGCTTCTAAGCAAGTTCTCTGGCCCTCCTGACCTATTCCCTGGATAGCAAGGAGTCCAGTGTGTGTCAAGACCTGCTGGAGGATGTTGCCGGAGGACCTCTACCGAACCTGGCGTTGAAGCCATTACCAGGACGAGCCCAGATAAGATCCATAGATGCTGGACCACGACTCAAGAACGAAGATTTGGTTTTGTTGAAGGCTGTACAGCAGACCTCCCTTCTCACTCGATAGGCCTCTATAGTTGAGGATACAAACCACACTTGTCTATCATTGTAAGGTGAAATATTTGTACATGGACTCCTTGTGAGACTATCTATGATAATATCTTCCCCTACAGCCCCACACACCCACCAACCTTACACATAAACTCAACCCCAGTGACACCTATCTTTTCTGCGTCTGACAAAGTGATACGTGATTTATTTATTATGTAATATATTCAACTCATGCTAACTCCGTTCTAGAAGTGCTTTCATGACCTATTGTGTCTATGTGCCAAGACTTCTATGTGCACTGTTTAGGATTCATACATATCCGTGATAAACTCTAATATTTGAGAAATCATCAGTGCATTACTTGTGTATTTTCGTGCATAATTATTATTGCTTAAATAGCCTAAACGGTGAATCCCGTCTTAACTATTTTTCCAATTCAGCTCAGTTACAGGTTTTATATTTACATGTCCATGTTTTATGTATTGTGCTTTTGTCGTTTAGTGTGAACAATTAGCCAATTAAGCCATATCATATTTGTTAACCTTACTGAATATAATAGCTATAAATGTCTTTCTGTGCTGTCCTTATACCTCTGCATGTGTGTGTGTTTGTGTAAATTAATTTCCTGCCCAGTTGAGATTTGAGTCCATGAAATAGCCAATCAAACCCAGTAAAAATTATGGTATAACAATATATATATATATATATATATATATATATATATATATATATATATATATATATATATATATATATATATATATACAGCATCTATTGTAATTTCTTTGTGTGTAGGTCAGAATTTGTTGTTTTTCAAATATGATGAGTACTTTAGCAAGCACCTATGTCACTGGACAAGGCAAGAATGGTGCTAATGGCTATTACTTGCATGCTATTGTTAGAGTTCCTGGATCAAACAAAGCTTCTGGCATCTAATTTACGATGTTGCTTGTATACATTATGTTGTGATGAGGCGGATGTGGAGGTGGTGGTGGTGGTGGTGGAGGGTCACGAGTCCTCTTATGACCTACTTACTCCATGTTCTCTCACCCATCCTGCCTTTATCTTCTCCCACAACCCACTCACATTAGATTTTGTAAACATTGAATGATAGAGGAAAGGAAATACACACAGCTATTAGTAACAAGCTCCACACACCTAATGACGTCCTCTATTCATGGAAAGCTTGTAGCAATTAGATTTGAAATATTGTTGATTGGATAGCGGTGGGAAGCTACTCTGGGGAAGTGAAATCTATAGCATAGTACGGTCTACCTTGTCGTAGTTCAGACGTTATCACCTCGGTCAACTTGGAAGTGCACCTCCTCCACACCACTCCTCAATCCAGGCATACAGACCTGCCTCTTGAGGCAGGACCATGTGGAATGGGAGGCTCGTCTGGTAGTCGTTTCAAGAACTTGTCCAGCCTCCTCTTGAATGCATCTGTGGTGCAGTCCGTCAGGTCACGAATATCCTGTGGGAGACTATTGAATAGCCTCAGCTTGTTGAGAGGAGGGTCCGGTTACGCTGGGAGGATGAATCTAGGACTTGTCTGTAGCAAGTCCATTCCAGTCGTGTTAGATGTTGGCTCTTGATGCCTCCTTTCTTTTCAGGGAGAGGGTTTGGTATCATACTTTCAAGAATCTTCCATGTGTATAAGATACAGTACCTTTCCCTCCACCTTTGTAGAGAGCAGTTTCAGTTTTCTTAGCCTCTCCAAATATGTGTCATGTTGGAGATTCTCTGGGGTTTTTTTTGGTGAAGGCCCTTTGGATTTGTTCCAGTTTATTAATGTCCCCCGTTCTGCCAGGGGACTACAGCTGGTGCAGATATTTTAATTTGGACAGCACCAGGTGCTTCCATAATGGGATTAGAAGGTCAGGGTCTCATGATTTGAAAGTTCTCAGGATTCATCCAGACATTTGCTTAACAGACTTTGCAGTGTTCTCAATATGGTAGGAGAAATTTCAGTCATTACTCATGATCACTCCCAGCTAGGTCTCTCACTGAATCCTTTTCCATTATATATTTGTTTCCCACCTGATATCCACTGCTTTCAAAGCTTCTGTTTCCGTACCATATTACCTCAATATTTTTACCATTGCATTTCATATTATTTGATTGGGCCTAGTTAGATACAGTATCAAGATCTTTTTGTAGGTCATCGTCGACTTTGTGGGTTATCTTACAGCTGATCCTAGTGTACTCTGCAAAAGATGTAATTCTTGAACTATCGGCGTTCTCGTCTGTATCCCCCAATCATAATTAGAAAAAGGAGTGGACCCAACACCGAGCCTTGGGGAGCTCCACTGAGTACCTTAGTTTCATTGGAGTGTGCTGTATTCACAGTGACAGTCTGTGTACATCCCACTAGGAAGTTGTGCAGTCATATCCCAATTTTGCCACCAATTCCAAGAGCTTTTACTTTATGGAGGAATATGACGTGATCTACCACGCTATCAAATGCTTTGGCAAAATCAAGATAGACTACATCTAGTTCAAGGTAATAAATAACATAATTCTTAACACCAATAACCCCCAAATGAAATTAATGAAAGCATGCGATCCTCCAAGGATTCGAAATCAGGATGCCACATACATAACTTACACACTCTAACCATTTCACCATCAAACCAGTTAAGGTACAGTACATGACCACGATAAATATCCATTTATCGAATACTGGTTATCAATCGAATCATGGTCCCTACTCAACCCAACTGCACTATGAATAGCCTATGAAACCAGTATCACGCGCACTTTTTCCCTCAACATTTATCCTCAACACTGGTTTGGCAACTTATGAGGTGAACATTTAGAATATTTCGGTCACCAAAATCATCTACCATCAGTCTATTTTCCGATACCAGTACAAAATATTCCAATAATGTTGCCAGAAAGATGTTGATGATCGAATGTTGACTATAAAAGTTCTTGTGTGATACCAGCTTAATGCTTATGCGAGAAGAAAGAACATCTTACGGGGTACAAATCTCAAAGGACCGACCTCACAACAAAATGTTCCTGAACCTATAGATATTAATTAACATTGTTCTTAACACCAACAACCCCCAAATGAAATTAATTAAAGCATGCGATCCTCCAAGGATTAGAACCCAGGATATCACATACTGAATTTACACGCTCTAACCATTACACCATCAAGACAGTTAAAAGTACAGCACATTACCATGATTAACCCGAGAAAGGTGCCAGGACTCTTAAGAGGTTTTGCTGGGCGAAGGCGCTGGGACTCTTAAGAGTCGAGGCATAAAAAGTCTTTCTAAACACCCCACTGGCACTCAAAACAAAGCAATATGTGATTAAGTGAGATAACTCCCCTCCATACCTCCTATCACTCCTCCACATGTATCCCATATGGATAATACTCGTAGATGCAAGTTCATGTGAACATTTACTGTAAAAGTATTTGTTAAACATTTCTTTGTAGACATATGCTGCATTGATACAATCCTATGCTTTCCTTACAACCCTCTCACATAATTTTGACCCAGATCGGTCCTCTCCAGGTATCTGCAATTACAGGTTACTGTGCTTTGATATGTCGCGTTATCATCCTATCCTATTTCTACCTTTCCCCATTACCCAGTCACATCATATTACTGTGATTCCATTAATGAACTAAACTGAACCTCTCTTGATCTTTTTAATACTTTCAACCACAAAATGACACAAGCTAATGTGAATATGGAGAAGTCTTATTGACCCAGTCATGGTAGTTACAGTTTATTCAATTTACTACCAATCGATTAAAAACAGACCTATAGTTGAAACTACTAGCCTATGTGGGGTTTTTCTGAACAGATGTAATGTGCAGAGCCTAAGGATACCACACCAGTTTCCATAAAACAAGGGCATAAGTATACCAGCACCAGAGCTATAGCACACCCTTCTCGCCCAGACCAGCCTCCAGCTCGACGACCTCACCATCGAGACGGCTATCACCGGACTTCAGAAGAAAACATACATCGAGTGAGCCCTTCTTACTCTCAAACACACCAATGTTTTTTAAAGTGCCGCTGGTGAGACATCTTTAAAGGGCAATTTGGACAAAATTTGTTATATTTACCATATAAAGCAATATTACTGCTTCATGTGTGCATATTTTACTTGTATAATGAGCATGTGACCATTGAAGAACCAGAAAATAGGTGTAAAAAAGAAAAATATATAGCCAGTGTGAAATCGTATATTTGTGACGTGAGGAGGAAGGTGTGAGTGAGTGCAACATAGATGTGCTCTCTCTGCCATCTCAAGAAAATACTGGAGGCTCTTGGTCAATCTCGTGCCTGTATGAGGGAGGTGGGGAGTAGGGAGAGTGTACAGGAGGGTGACTAAATATATTTTAGGTTGGAGAGACAATTTATAGGCAGTGGGGGAGGAAAATATTTGATAAATGAGGAGATGAGAAATTGAGGGAGCAAGGGTGGGTGAGGAGAAGGAGGGGGAAGGAGGGTAAGACACATGTGAGGGGAGGACAGGAGGTGGTGGTAAGGAGACATACCACCTAATCACATATTGCTTCTATTTTGCCGGCACTGGGGCATTTTTGTTTTCGTTTTTATATATATAATTTTGTATGTGCTATCTACCGGAAGGAGTGTCACATTCGCCCCAGTAAAACCTTCCCGAAGAAATTTGCAGCCCTTGGGTTAATTCTACAAGAAAAATAAAAAAAAACACAATCTATCCTTGTTATCCCCTATTAACTCGAGGAGAGCAAAAATGGGGTGATTAAAAAATTTCGCATATGCGCAATTAAACCCTTCGATTCTGACAGAATTCTTTATATATACCATATAAAGCATTATTTCTTCTCCATGTGTGTTTATTTTACTTATATGATGAACATATGAAAATTGAATTGATAAAAGAAGTGGGCACAGAAATTGGGTGGTGGAAAGCGTATATTTTCGCCGCCCGGTCGTATTCTGGGTCGGCCGGCTGAGAGAGGGATTTTTCATGGTCTTACTTCCGTGAGGCCTATCGCGTACACTATCCTACAGCTATTTCCGTTAGGCTTATCGTGCTTCTCGGGTTAAATAAACTTTTGTTATCGTTTGACATTCCTGAGTCAACATAACTAAAGATATTTAATAGCAGTACTATAATATCTGCATCGCAACATATCGAAGTTAAACTATTCGTCTAAAGTGGTTTTATATAAGTTACCCTCCTAACGCGGTTGAGAATGTAACACAGTCATGTAAGAAAACGATCTAACTCTTTTCTCCATGATCAGGTGCGAGGGTAGACAAAGTTATTTGTGTATATATTCAGTTTCCATTCAATCAAATTCCTGTTAACTTGGGAGACAATTTCCATTACTTATGATTGTATAACTTTGTAATAATTATGTCCTAATATTCTGTGAAAATATTAATGAGTCTACATAAGAACTCGCATAACTATTTAATTCCATAATTACTTTGTATCTGATTCTATGTATCCCTATTGTTACTTGTAGAAATAGGCCCTACCTATAATCTCCCTTATTGTGTATAAATAAAACGTTGTCTTGTACTGGATTGTATAACTTACCTTGTGATTGTACTATGTATGTAGCCTATATTGAACTATTGATTTAATTCTGTTTAGTAAATCCACACAACGTGTTTTATCTCGCATAACAAGATGTTTATGCTTATAAAACAAAATAATAATGAAAAGGCTAAAATAAAACAATTTACATTGTATCTTTATTCTGCAATGAGCACTACTTGGTACGACAGTGCTAGGTTAGTACGTGTTACTGACTATGAATCAGCTAGCCGACATTTAACCCTAGGAGAGCGAGGAAAGGGTATTGTTGCTGTTGTTGTTCCCCGGGTTGTCTAACCGAACAGCCCCAAGGTCCCAAACAAGGCCAAGGCCATAACCAAGCACCCACACAGAACACTACCAGCTTTATCACTAAGAAAGCCCAGGTGACCGAAGCCGCTCCCAGGCGAGGGGCTGAGGAGGGTGCGGAAACGCCCGGGAAACCAAAGCCCCACCCAGGGCCCTGCTCCCCTTAACAATTATGAAGGAAACCTTGAGTAGGGTGTTGACAAACATAGTTGTATGCTAATTAATTACCTTCGATTCTGACAACTAGTTATATATAGTTGTTTATATGTGAGTGAGGGAGACAAAAGGCAGAACTGCCTGTAACGAGTGCCTCCCCCAGAGTTGAAAGAGTAACAGGGTCAAAATCAAGAGATGTTCGAGCTAAAATGGATGGACACGAGGAGTTTGAATCAATTTAAGTCATAGGAAGAGGGAAAGACTGACTCTGGGAGAGAGTTCCAGAGCTGAGCTGTTGAATAGAAGAAAGATTGAGAATAATGTTTCACTCTTGGGTTGGGACTTACCATACAAAGCTTTATTTCTTCTCCATGTGCATTTATTTTACTTATTTGATGAACATATATGAACCTTGAAGAGCGATAAAAGAAGTGGAAATAGCAATTGGTGGGTGAAAAACTTATATTTTCGCCGCTCGGTTGTAGTCTGGGGTGGGAGGGTGAGAGACATATAATCTCCCTGTGCAACGTCTCGCAACATAGGCCTACTGACCGCCACGGGAGAGCTGATTTCACACTTCTAGAGCATCTCAAAATTACTTGCCCATATCTTTGAGGCCATGTTAGAATAATTCGTGTGGAAAATAACCGATACATTATGAAAACGAGGAAAAATAGGTGGTAATTGAGGAGGGGGGAAAAAGGTGGGGAAGGGGGGTGGGGGGGGAGGTTGAGAAACATATGGATGAGTGGTAGAAAGTACTAGAGGGAAATGATCTTGCCTAATGACATATTCCTTTGTTTTGAGAGCCCCTGGGGCATTTTAAAGGGATTTTTTATGGTCTTGCTTCCACAAGGCCTATCGCAATTGCTATACACATACTAATTCCGCAATTGCTATACACATACTAATTCCGTGAGGCTTGCTGGGTTAAATCACTATCTGTGCAGAGTCGGCATTTGACCACTTGCGAGTTGTCGTTCTATAAGGAAGCTGGACCTGCATAGACATCAACATTTAGCAGAATTAGCAGCTAAAACATGGTCATAGTACATTCATAACCCAATTCAACATACCTTTTATCCATCAAATACCTACATTATTAGTGTAAATCAATTTTACATCAATATTTATGGCTCCATTTCCTTATAGCCTGAAACTCGCAATTGGTCAAATTGCTAGCCCACATATAATGGAGGTGCCCACACTTTCGATATATACAGGGTGAGATTTATAGTTATACTTGTATTTTGAGTTTAGTATAATAAGGCACTATAGGCCTACCATTTATCACAGGAGACAGGGCATTTAACGGACGGGATTCTTCGTCTGCTCGCCCTTAAAAGCCACCAAGAACCAAGAACCAAGGTATTTATCCCAATATATTGTAGAAATAGGCCTATATATGCTTACATTGTGTGCTTCAGCTAAAATAGTTAACTTATTATCGTAAGATTTACACAGGTTCCTGAAAGTTGCCGTACCAAAGCCGGAAATGCTCATGTGCCAGAGCGGATCTATCAAGAAGCCTTCGAGATAATAGTGTCAAGATGTCCATAGCCTGAGGCGTATAAAGAACTCAGGAAGCGTAGAAGTGGCACCACTGTACGGAATCATGGCACCACAGACTTTGTTGTTGACGTGAGCGAACTGCTGCGACTCCCTGCGAGTCCATTCAGCCTCAGTATCCATCTAGACGGCGAGGGGGAAGGTAGTCAAAACTTGGCTCCGGCGTTCAGTCATTTTGCTTTGTTGTACCTCGATTAGCCTTATTTAAATGAGACTAGCAGACTTGAGAGTGAACTCGGCACATAATCAGTGAGCAGACAATCTATAATATACAAACAAGCTGATAATATTCACCGCAACCATTGTTTAGCGGCTCCGATTGACGATCGTTTCCTAGTTTGGTTTTTCACGTTTTATGGTAGTTGGCTGAGAGGACGACTCAGGATAGCTGAAAATGATGATTACTGCGCGGACTGTGGCGACGCTGTTACTGCTGCTCATTGTGACTGTCATTGGCAAGGTAAGGCAAAATAACTTCAGGTACCTAGGCTAAGCCTAGCCTAGGACATTACAAATAAATGTTCCATTCAACTTCCATTGCCTGACATGCATGCACCGCTGCGTCATTGAAATTAGGCTAAGACTTGGATCACCTGAGCACTAATATTTTGTTTTTACCGTAGTTTTAGTATTTTGTCATAGGCCTATTCTATATCAATACTAACCCTGGGGGCGGCAGCCCCCAGGTTAGGTTAGGGTAATGACAAAAATATGGTTTTAGGGGGCATGTTTTAATATTGCAAAATGATGGGTAGGACTAGCCTAAATATGAATTTCCAGAGGGAAAAACGGAAAAACTAAATAAGATGGTCACCAATTTTCCCATGGATTTTTTTATTTTTCCCTGTTAGTTTTCATCAATAGGCTATATAGTGTTTGGAAATAATTACAACCCTCGGCGAAACTGTTTTCCCCATTATACAACGATCTTAAGACACGCCGCCCGATAGTGGGGAGGGCTATAAAGTACAGGGAAAATGAAGGGTTAAATGCGTAAAACGGCGATTAAAACGTATTTTAGCAAAACTTGGCTCGGGTTTTAAGGTATTTCTAAGGCCTAAAACTCAATATTTCGAAAATCCGAGCCAAGTTTTGGCCAAAGCTGGCTCGGATTTTGAGTTTGTAGACAACAAAATGACAGTAACCTCATTTAGAAATTTGGCTCAGGTTTCCCGAATTTTGGAAAACCCGAGCCAAGTTTTGGCAAAACTTGGCTCGGATTTTGCGAATTTTAAGAGTAAACAAATTACAGTAACCTAATTTAGAATTTTGGCTCATGTTTCCCTAAATTGCAAACCCCAAAAAGCATAATTTTGGAAAACCCGAGCCAATTTTTGGCAAAACTTGGATCGTATTTTGAGAATCGAAAAAGACTAACTAAATGTCGGAAATCGGCTCATGATTTCCCTAATTGCAAAGCCATCTAACCTAACCTAACTTAACTTAACCTAAATGCGCCTCCGCTCAAAGTGTCCAGATACCGTAAATACTACTGCAACTACGAATCTTGTTTCTGAGACCTAGTATATTAACCTAACCCAACCTATCGACAGAGATGGGCAGGTGGAGTAGCCTAAAAAGCTGGTGGACAGACCTCGGGAGACAGGTCACAGGTGAAAATGGCGTGTGTACGAATCGGTGCCGTCCATAGGAAGATATTGACAACCATGTTACGACAAAATTCCATTTTAGTACCATATATTTTTATTAGGTTTTGCCGAGGCTTAAAACACATTTTCATATGTTTAGAGCATATAAAATCCATATTTGTTTTCAAATATTGCAAAATAATTGGTGACCAACTTATTTAGTTATACTGGAAAAACACCTTAAAACACACTAATCAATGAAGAAACTGATGAGAAAAAGGATTAGGCCTAGGGCCTATAGGCTAGGCCTAATACAAAAAACACATAGCCTAGGCTACATGACCTAAAATCCAATTTGACCAATTTGGGTAAAAGTTTATCACCAACCATTTAGGCTACGAGTTTATATACAGTGTTGTTTAACCCTTGTCTAGTGGGGGGTTTTGGGCATATTCAGGCCCTCCTGAATGATAAATCAATTATCTGCATGAAAAGAAATGTATTCAGCAAAAAACTAGGCGCTAAAAGCTTCAAAATGAGACCAGAACGAGCTACGTAGCACTCGTCGTTCTCATGCAGTGTTACCACTAACATGGGAGTTTAGCGTATAGGCTAGGCCTAGCGGCATATTTTTTCGGTAATTGTTTAGTGTATGTCCTCCTCTCCCCCCTTCGCCCCACCCCTCTCCCACCAAGCCCCTGTTGTTTTTATGCAGCCTAAGAAAAGGGAAATGCTTAAAAACCCCTTTTTGTAATTTTTGAGACCCTATGAATTTACATGTTTTCGTAATCGAGACTGAAAATATAAAAAATGGAGTATTAAAGAAAATGGATTTTTGAGCACAGACTAAACCAAAAATACACTAATTACATAGCTGGTCCTCAACCTAACCTAACTTAAGCTAACCTAACCTTCCCCACTATAATTGATACACCAATAAATCATGACCTCTCTGCAAAAATTTGACCAGTCAGCAATGTTGGTTGAACTGAAGCCAAATTCACTTTTTGCCAATTCATAAGAGAATCTATTTCGAATGAAATTGTTCACGAATGTTAAAATGTCCACTAAATTGATCTGCACCTTACAAAAAAAGGTGTTGGCGAACACACACTGGGACCATCCACATTTGTTTCGTTTCCCGATCACCATTGTTTTTTGGCATCTCCACCTTTTCTTGTTTAAGTCAAAGGAAGCACTTTGTCCACACTTTTCACAGTTTTTATGGATCTAAAATAAGACCATGGCTCACACAAAGGTTGTAGAGGTTGTCGGCTGCATCTTTGTATCGATGATAGAAATTCTGGATTCCACCATCGCACTTTTCACAAGACAAGTTAGACATGTTAATCGCTGGCTGGAAACTAGAACAATGAGAATGACCCCTTGACCCCACGCGGGTCCTCTAGGGTCACCGAAAGTTCGAGAACAATAAATTCGATTAATATACAGGAGACGCAACAACGTGTTTTTCAGGTATTTTTTTTGTGTGTTTTAGTCTAATCCAGTGATGAAATTGAATGGGAATTAACCTCTGAAGTGCGCATGGGGGTAATTGGAAACGTCCCCCTGTGCTGACGTATTTGAGGTGTTTCCGTCACTAAAATATTCATTGTGCCATTAATAGCATTAATACTTATCCATATGCGCCTATTATGGGTTGATTATAAAGGTATTAACCTGAAACAACAATAAAACGAGTGAAAACAGCGTTTGGATGGTCAAAATCGGAGATATAGCCCGCGAGTTGTATAATGTATGGGTGAGGCAATCTGCTTTCCCGCCAATTTCCCCCAAGGCCACTGAGACACAGTCGATCAATACTCTCTCTCTCTCTCTTGCACTCGCTTGCTATCAGTGATGACCACACCCTCCAATCGGATTTCTAATGTTAGCACGAAAATATACCTCAGAATAAGGGAATAACAGGGAAAATAGGTGATAACTGAAGGAGAGGAGGAAAGTGGGGAAGGAGGGGAGGTAGAGGACTGAGATTTTGCATGGCCCAGGGGCCAAAAAAAAAAAAAAAAAATATATAATTTTTTTTTTTTTTTTTCGATGTCAAAAGTTGATTTTTGTTTTCTCTGACTCTTAAGAGTCTCCCCGCAGTGCGCCGGGGGAACTCTTAAGAGTCTCCCCGCAGCTCCCGGGTTAAGCATTTACCCATTATCCATCAATCTAAAGACACGCCCCCCGATAGTGGGGAGGGCTATGAAGATCAGGGAAATTGAGGGGTAAAAAGCGTATAGAACACGATAATACACATTTGTAACCAAAATTTGGCTCGGGTTTTGTCAATTTCCAGACCTATAAAACCCGAGCCAAGTTTTGACGAAACTTGGCTCGGATTTAACTAATTTAAAAATGAAAATAACACAGTAACCTTATTAACATGTTGGCTCGGGTTTTGTAAATTTCCATACCCATATAACCCGACATTTCGAAAACACGAGCCAAGTTTTGACGAAACTTGGCTCGGATTTTACTAATGTTCATGTTAAAATTACACAGTAACCCTAATCAAATCTTTGTTTGGGTTTTCATAGGGTTAACATTAGCCTAACCTAACGAAGTAAGAATGGAGTTAACATTAGCCTAACCTAACAACCTTACCTAACCTAACCTAGTAAGAATGGGGTTAACATTAGCCTAGCCTAACCTAACCTAGTAAGAATGGGGTTAACATTAGCCTAACCTAACAACCTTACCTAACCTAACCTAGTAAGAATGGGGTTAACATTAGCCTAACCTAACAACCTTACCTAACCTAGTAAGAATGGAGTTAACATTAGCCTAACCTAACCTAGTATTATGGGTGGGGGCTGCCGCCCCCACACCCCCGCTGGTTGGGTACTGACTGAAAAACTTATTGTTTTACAGTAGGCCTAGGCCTATGTATTTTTTATTTTGTTTTCCTTATACAGTAATACATTTCAGCTCTTAACCTAACAAGTGCGCATGGGGGTAATTGGAAACGTCCCCCTGTGCTGACGTATTTGAGGTGTTTCCGTCACTAAAATATTCATTGTGCCATTAATAGCATTAATACTTATCTATATGCGCCTATTATGGGTTGATTATAAAGGTATTAACCTGAAACAACAATAAAACTAGTGAAAACAGCGTTTGGATGGTCAAAATCGGAGATATAGCCCGCGAGTTGTATAATGTATGGGTGAGGCAAGCTGCTTTCCCGCCAATTTCCCCCAAGGCCACTGAGACACAGTCGATCGATACTCTCTCTCTCTCTCTTGCACTCGCTTGCCATCAGTGATGACAACACCCTGCTTGCAACTCGCTAATGTTAGCACGAAAATATACCTCAGAATAAGGGAATAACAGGGAAAATAGGTGATAACTGAAGGAGAGGAGGAAAGTGGGGAAGGAGGGTAGAGGACTGAGATTTTGCATGGCCCAGGGGCCAAAAAGTTGATTTTTTTTTTTCACTCACTCTTAAGAGTCTCCCCGCAGTCCGCCGGGGGAACTCTTAAGAGTCTCCCCGCAGTTCCCAGGTTAATGACATATATAGCAATGATGGATATGCTCTACCGGACCTATTAGGCCTAAAAAGATCGATGGGCTAACTGTCGGTCCAAAACATCAGTATAACCAACTAGCCGTTGCATGCCAGTTTAAACCTATGCGAAAAAATCTTTTACTTTGTGTTACTTTGCGATCACCCATTAAGATTCCAGAGTTAGCTGTGGTCCGCTCCTTTATATTGTCCCAACCAACCAACTAACCTTAATGAACAGAGGAGGTACTGGGTTGCCTGGCTGGCCGCTGGAGGCTCGATCACCACTCATCTTGGTCAACAGCTGGTGGATTTTTGTTTTGAATTTTTCCATGTAAAACAAGTGTATGTGCATTTCAAAACTAGCTGTCCTCGTCAGCTGTATTTGGAACACTGGTTATTACACTTATTGGAAGGCGAAAATGTCTTAAGCAGCCTCAGTGGAAAAAAGCTTTAATCGGCTCACACCCTCTACACAAGCTGGCCAGAATCAAACTGATAGCTTATATCCCGGGCCACCTGTTTTCCAAATCATGGCATCACCTGATGGGTCGATAGACATCACGTGTCGGTGAACTCGAGTACTCTTGGCATGAATTAGGTAGGGTGATTACTTTGGCCACGACGCCACCAGTATAGTTCATTGCATTCGCCACCAGATGTCTCAGTTGTTGACTGACAGTCACGCAAAACAGCTCTCCCAGAAGAAGTGTAAACAAACCCTTAAAACGTAAATATCCATATAATATGTATTATGTTAGTTTCCTGGGAATTACACCTACATCAAAAAATTGCTTAATCACATGCTATTGAGCTTAATTTTTTACCAATATTGTAGCGCCTCCTGAATATTGACCATAAATTCAAACTGAATTAACAATTACGCATATTTTAGATAAAATATAATATCTGCAACCTCAAAAATAACAAATAATACTTATTGGTATTAATAAAAACCTATAAATATTGTTAAAGTAGTATATAGCCATTAGGTCATGGCTAATTGGTAGGAAACAGAGAGTCAGCATAAATGGTACCAAGTCAGAGTGGGGAGCAGTCAAAAGTGGTGTCCCCCAGGGATCGGTATTAGGTCCCCTGTTGTTTCTTATATACATAAATGACCTAGATTTAGGTATAACTAGTAGGATAAGTAAATTCGCAGACGATACTAAAATGGGGAGATCAATTGATTCAGATAGCGATATAGAGTGCCTCCAAAGGGATCTAGATACCTTACATGAATGGTCAGTAAATTGGCAGATGAAGTTTAACATTGACAAATGCAAGGTATTAAAAATAGGGAAGATGCAAACAAATGTTAAATATAAACTAGCTAATTTAGAATTAGAAAATTCAGACTGTGAGAAAGATCTAGGTGTGTTTGTTAGCAATGATTTGAAGCCTAGAAAACAGTGTATAAGCGTTCGTAATAAGGCAAACAGGATTCTCGGGTTCATCTCTAGGAGTGTGAGTAACAGAACTGCTGATGTTATCTTAAAACTTTACTTGTCATTAGTGAGACCCCATATGGATTATGCTGTCCAATTTTGGTGTCCTTATTACAGAATGGACATAGATTCATTGGAGAGAATACAGCGTATAATGACAAAAATGATCCATAATATTAGAAATCTTTCGTATGAAGAAAGGTTGAAGAAATTAGGTTTACATTCGTTAGAGGGGATATGATAGAGGTGTTCAAGTGGGTTAGTGGGATTAACAAAGGGGACATGACAAATGTACTAAAGCTCAGTGATAGCGAAAGAACTCGTACCAATGGTTTCAAATTAGATAAATTTCGTTTCAGAAAAGATATAGGCAAATATTGGTTTGGTAACAGAGTTGTAGATAGGTGGAATGGACTACCAAGTGCTATAGTGGGGTCTAAAACGGTAGGGAGCTTTAAGATAAAATTGGATAAGCATATGGACGAGAAGGGTTGGGTGTGAAGGGGGATCAGCCGGGTTGGGCCAATCAGCACTCTGCATACCCCCATAATCCTGCGTTAATCTCTAACCGTTTTGGTAAGATGATCCTCAGGGTATTAGAGTGTTGAGCCTATAATTGGGCTTTGTAATTGAACTGGGGTTGTGTGGGACAGGGATCTGCCTTGCTTAGGCCAATCGGCTTTCTGCAGACTCCCATTTTCTTATGTTCTTATGTTAAATAACTAGATCATTGGTTTGTAATTTCACACTTACCGCCGGCCCTCTAGCAGCCTAAAATCCAACGACCGCTACCACCCACACGCCACCTGTCGGTCAATTAAGGAAATACGCATACAACGGAGCATTTAGAGTAGGCAACAGGTCGCTCCAAACCCAAAATGTAAACACACATCCGTGGACTTACTCTAATACCGCGCACTACTCAAAGTTTTGTATTTGGTTTAATATACGGTCACGCCGGGTAATTTTGACTGGTGGTGTAAAGTTGACCACTACTTTTTTGCGTCTAAGTGTTTTCTTTTAAAAATTATTGACGGTGTTATCTTGAAAGATTGAAGTGTGAAGTATTAAGCAAATATTTTCAAAAGTACATTGAAAAATTAGGAAAAAAATATGGCAAGGCTTTAGAACTCGTATATTACGAATGAAGCTTTGAATCTACATAATATGCATTGTTGCGCTCGAAACCACGGAAAAAATATAAAAATTATATCATGCCACTACAGAGAAGTGTATTTGATTAACCCTTGGTTCCCGGAAGGGCTCTTGAACGCCCATAAAAAAGCATACCAGAGCTGCCCGGAGGGGCTCTTTAACGCCCAGTGGTTGAAAGCCTGTGAGCTTGGTGTGCGAGGCGTCGGTCCGACGCATGTAAACAACAGCCGGCTGGACCGATGCCCCGCATCTCCGGCCACAAGAAGGAGAGCGTCGCTTGTTCGTGTGTGCCTGTATGTTGTTAAGTATCGAAAAGTAGTGTAAAGTGGCTGTTTTGCCATAAAGTTATCTCCAATGAAATCATCATCACAACTGAACCAGTTGACTTAGAGAGCTCTACTTAACGCCATTCTACAGGTAAGAAACACATCTACGCTTGGGGATGCGCGGGAATGCGGAAGCAGTCAGAATAACAAAGATACGGTAGCCTAGGCTAGACGTTTTTCGGCCAAAACTCCCGGTTTTTGGGGAATATATATATAATACATAGCCGGGGCTGGAGGGTTAAATTAATTTTAAGATACTTTTTCCTGTGTAAAAAAATTCTGAATTTTCCATTTTTGGCACCTAAAACGTGTTTTAAGTTATAATTAACATGAGACGGATTTAAATTTTGGGGGAAAATGTGACTAACACCATGTGTCTAAGTTGACCACCTTAACCCGGATGACGTCAACCACGTATGACATACCTCGTACGGGCTAAAAATATACCTGTATGTTGAAATATTCAATTATAGACTCTAAAGGTTCCACGCAACAAAGGGGGACACAGAAAATATCTTGGTCAGCCAGAGGCAGATCTGTGATGTTTAAGTTAGTGGTCATATTTACCCCACGAGTTGTGGGGTGGTCAACTTTTCTGATGTATCTGTGTAGGTCAATATTACACCAGCAAATGGTTGGGGGTGGTCATACTTACCCACTGTCTCTAGCCAGAAGCAGATCTGTGATGTTTAAGTTAGTGGTCATATTTACCCCCCACGAGTTGTGGGGTAAAGTCAACTTAACCCCAAACTGTTGGGCAAAGTTGACCACCAACATTTAAATATAGGCCTATTGCTCATTAAATTGAAAAAAAAAAAATCTTCTTTATATATGCTTAGATAGCCCCATCAAGGATACAAACTTTGATAACTCAAGGATCCAAATAAAGTGTTTTTGTTTACAAAATATCTATGTTTGTTCATCATTTCTGGTCAAAGTTACCCCAGTTGACGGTACACTTCCCAGGTCATTTGAACAGTTCTATTGCTTCTATATATCATATAATACACCATAGAATATGTTTTTAATAACTAGAAAAAGAGGACTTCGATTAAGCAATTACGATTTTTTCCCACTACGCTCACTACTGGCAACGCTGCCGGCCTCTCGAGAACAGAGGGAACATGAGTTAGTGGGCGGCTGTCTGGCCCGCTGCGCTCCCGGCCATTTGCACTCGATTATAACCCTTTAAAAACCTTAATAATGCTCCTAACTTGCTGCAAATTGGAGGCGGACTTAAGTCCGCCCCCGGTCTTTAACCCGGGAACTGCTGGGAGACTCTTAAGAGATCCCCTGGCGGACTGCTGGGAGACTCTTAAGAGTGAGTGAAAAAAAAAATCAACTTTTGACATCGAAAAAAAAATATTTTGTTTATTTTTATTTTTGTATTTTTGTATTTTTTTTGGCCCCTGGGCCATGCAAAATCTCAGTCCTCTACCTCCCCTCCTTCCCCAGTCTCCTCCTCTCCTTCAGTTATCACCTATTTTCCCTGTTATTCCCTTATTCTGAGGTATATTTTCGTGCTAACATTAGCGAGTTGCAAGCAGGGTGTTGTCATCACTGATGGCAAGCGAGTGCAAGAGAGAGAGAGAGAGTATCGATCGACTGTGTCTCAGTGGCCTTGGGGGAAATTGGCGGGAAAGCAGCTTGCCTCACCCATACATTATACAACTCGCGGGCTATATCTCCGATTTTGACCATCCAAACGCTGTTTTCACTCGTTTTATTGTTGTTTCAGGTTAATACCTTTATAATCAACCCATAATAGGCGCATATGGATAAGTATTAATGCTATTAATGGTACAATGAATATTTTAGTGACGGAAACACCTCAAATACGTCAGCACAGGGGGACGTTTCCAATTACCCCCATGCGCACTTGTTAGGTTAAGGGTTAATACCGAGGACCGTTGCATTTTAGTATTTTCAACATTAGCCTAACCTAACGAAAACTAACCTGTCTCGCCGACCGTCAGCTGACGGTCTAAACCCAGCTCACGTTCCCTGTTCATGGGTGCGCGACGGTCTAAACCCAGCTCACGTTCCCTGTTTATTGGTGCGCGACGGTCTAATCCCAGCTCACGTTCCCTTTGTTATGGGTGAACAATCCAACAGTTACCGTACTCGTATCTCACTTATAGTGATTTTGCGACGGTAATTACATGTACACCAACAAAGTATCGTTCATGAAAGTGATAAAACGCTGATAATCATCGATGGGGCCCGTAACTGGTTGGTCATAAACTAATACCTTAATTTGTTTATCATATCTGTAGGCTATCCTGCTACAATTGAAATGATAAAATGTCTATTCCTGAGTTAAAAGTGTAAGTGTTATTTTATCTGTGTATCATATAGGTCATCTGCCAGTTAGGTCATCTTATCAGTTGTGTTGCAGGTAGGCTATTTCTGGTGTTTATCATCCAATGTTGTTTTAACCCCTTATTGGCGGCGCTCGACTTAAGTCGTGCACCAATTTGCAGCAAGTTAGGAGCATTATTAAGGCTTTTAAAGGGTTAAAATAGAGTGCAAATGGCCGGAAGTGCAGCGGGCCAGACAGCCGACTCCCAGGGCTTACCGCCGCCCATTAACTCATGTTCCCTGTGTTCTCGAGAGGCCGGCAGTGTAGCCAGTAGTGAGCATAGCTGGGAAAAATATACCAATATACAGTAGGGTCTCACATAAAACGAGTTTATGGTCGATAAACGAGGGCGTTTTATGCGATTTCGTTTTATGTGAACACAGCATTTTGGTGGCGCAATATCGTCAATGTTCACTGTAAGCGAAAATTTTCGTACAAAGCGAACGATATTTCGTACAAAGCGAATTTTAGGTCGGTCGTTTTAATCGAGACTCGTTTTATGCGGGACCCTACTGTATGCTAAACTCCCATGTTCGTGGCATCACTGCAAGAGAACCACGAGTGCTACGTAGCTCGTTCTGGTCTCATTTTGAAGCTTTTAGCGCCTAGTTTTTTGCTAAATATTTTTTTTTCATGAGATGCTTGATTTATCATGCAGGAGGGCCTGAATATGCCCAAATGAGCCCAAAACACCCCGCTAGACAAGGGTTAAGGAGCTGAACTGGATATAGGCTAACTAAAATTATATTGCACACTGCAGAAACAGGGTGCTGTTAATTTAATTTTGAAACCAAATAACAGTTACAGTGGTTAGAATTATTTTATAGTGGGAGCTACGGATGGTGCTGTTTTCTTATAGGCCTATTGTGTAAACTGTGGATTTTGTTTTATCATGGCCCTTCATGGGAGTACCATTAGCCTACTGGAAGTATAATGTTATTAAATTTAATGCTGGGTACCGGTATTATGCTACATCATGTAATTTTAGAGAAACTCTTTGTCATGCATTTTTATACCCCTAGAATATCTGGGCCTAATTAATAAATGTACGTCGGTACCGGTACGGTACCGACGTACATTTATCATACTTCGGAAAATATTACCGAAACTACCACTAATTTTACCATGGTTTTTCTTTTTCTTTTTATGTAGTTTTCATCAATATACAATACCGGTACCGGTAAGTTGAAATTAGGGTAAATTTCTATAATTGCACCTATACGAGCTAAACAAATTATTATTGTATTTAACAGGAAGGTACGACGAGGTAAGTGATGTGGTATAGGTGGCAATATGCGGAAATCGATTATAAGGGCATTCCGCCCCCTCTGACACAAGTCTATTATTCTAGATGTGACACGGATTTTACAATGTTTCAGAGAGACATTAGCCTAACCTAACAACCTTACCTAACTTATCCTAGTATTATGGGTGGGGGCGGCACCCCCCGCTGGTTGGGTAAAATGGTAGAAATCTAGTTGGGGTGGAGTGAGTAACCGTAGATTTTCGTAAGGGATTCAGAGGGGGCGGAATGCCCTTATAATCCATTTCCACATATTGCCACCTATACCACATCACTAACCTGGTCGTACTTTCCTGTTAAATACATTAATAATTTGTTTATCTCGTATAGGTACAATTATAGAATAATTCCGAAATTAGTTACATACCCATGAAAATTGCATTTTCTCCCATTATCCAACGATTGATAATTATAGGGAATATACTCACACCCTTATTTTTCATGTTTTTCCTCCAAATTTTGAGAAATTAGTGTTTTCATGGTCTTAGTTATAATTCCAATGTGGGATACACGATGGGTTGAGGGGGGGACTTTGCCCCCCTCAGGGCCCCCCCCCCCATGAATTATTGAAATCATCATCTATGTTGCCAGCAGGGGGTAAATATCGATTATAATACATAAAGAAGGCATTTGTAAACAGCAAAGATGTCCGAAAGAGCTTTGAGATTGATTAGAATGGGCGTTTTTTCTATTAATATCGGGTTTTATAAATGTGATCAAAATTATTCTCCCACAGTGGATTATACATGAGTACAGTATAAGGATTCCATAGAGCTACAGTGTCCCTAATAAATTATGTATAAGAAGGCTGTGAGCTTATTCCCGATAATTATCCAACGATTTTAAAACACTCGGATGTAAGTCATTTTCAGAGTAAATATTAATTTTGTTTTGCCTTGGGATACAGGAGGGGTTGACCCTCCCCCCCCCCATGACTTATTGAAATCAGCATCTATTTTGACAATAAGGGGCTTAGGCTAATAAGATTTTCACTGCCGTCAATAGGGTCGGGAGAGTTGTTGTTTTTACAGTGCTTTATATAGTGCACATAAAATGTATTTCCGGATGTTGAAACAATTATTAACCCCTTATTGGTGGCGCTCGACTTAAGTCGTGCACCAATTTGCAGCAAGTTAGGAGCATTATTAAGGCTTTTAAAGGGTTAAAATCGAGTGCAAATGGCCGGGAGCGTAGCGGGCCAGACAGCCGACTCCCAGGGCTTACCGCCGCCCATTAACTCATGTTCCCTGTGTTCTCGAGAGGCCGGCAGTGTAGCCAGTAGTGAGCATAGCTGGGAAAAATATACCGCTATATGCTAAACTCCCATGTTCGTGGCACCACTGCAAGAGAACCACAAGTGCTACATAGCTCGTTCTGGTCTCATTTTGAAGCTTTTAGCGCCTAGTTTTTTGCTGAATACATTTCTTTTCATGCAGATACTTGATTGATCATTCAGGAGTGCCTGAATATGCCCAAAACACCCCGCTAGACAAGGGTTAATATGATCTTTGCAACATCCTTATTCTATAATAGCCTTCAAATATTGAGAAATAACTAGTGGTAGTTTTGGTACTAAGTACGGTACCACTACCCATACTTCAGCTGTTGTATATGTAATACAGCTGATTCTTTTCTCCTTTCATATACCGCATAAATTGTTTTTATAATTTGTTGTATTTAGCCAGTTAAGTTTGTATAGGCTAGCTCTTAGCCTGGTATTGGTATCTGCACTATTGAATGCCATCTTAGATTTTTGCAGTGTAGGTGCCATACCGGTATATTTACTGTAATTTGTATTAGCATAATTTGTCTCGCTTTTATTTGCTAACAAACTCATTACTGTACGGTATGTTAATAGTAGGCTACAATATAAGGTAGGCCTACCGTATCCATTCGATTAGTTTTCATACTGTACCATTTTATGTAGTGTTCATACCAGTAGCTACTGGAACTTGTGTACTACACTAGGCGTAGTCCTTGAAATTTGTATTGTGATTTGACTTCCAGGAGCTGTATAGGTATTAACCTGATTTTATGGTGTGTGTAGGGAGCCTGATTAACTGTAGCCTACATAAGATGTAGTGGTGTGAGAAGCAGAATAAGTGATGTGACTGATGTGGAATGCCATAGTGAGAGGGGGATTAGGGTATAGAGTGTACGGTACCGTATAGGCTAAGTGAAGTATATTATAATTATATTGGGAGGCTGTGATGGGTTGGCCTTATGCAGAAAGGGTCTAATAAGAATGGGTGAAGTATGAGACGCCTTCTTGAGGAGTACCGGTAATTTCAGTGTAGGGGTCTTTACGGGGATGTTGCAGGGATCATGACGGTGACCGAGGCATATGTGTACAAGACATGGAATGCCCTTTTTAGAAATTCAAATTCCTGTAGCTCAGCTGTTGATAAAAAAATACAAAAAGTACATAATTTTATTGGTTTCAATGTGTATTTTGATGGAGAGCTTGCATTACCGCAGAATGACTGGCAGGATAAATGACGGTGACTGTGTAAGTGTGTATACGATCCGTGACTCTAGCCATTAGTTCCGCTATTCGCTTACTACAGTATTAGGTTGTTACAGTACCGGTACTGTACAGTCGGGTTCAGTAGTATTTATTCACTCCCAATTCTTCTCTCACTTAACCCAATTTATCAAATGACAACCCCTAGTGTTAGCATGGTAAATGGCTCACTTCTTCCCTTCCACCAGTGAAATGACTTTCTCTCCCTCTCTCTGATCCGCATACTTCAGTTTCAAACTCACCCAAAAGGAGATGCAAGCCTTGGTCCATTGGGGGGGGGGGGGAGAGGAGGAGGAGGAGGAATGTCATCCAATCTTACTTGATGATGTCCAGAGGCCCCGGCCTCACAGTCGTGGTGCGCCACCGCTGCGTCCGTCCCATGTGTCCCTTCGCAGGAGGTCCATCTGGTCCGGTATTGAGTTTGAGGCTGCCCGGCAGTTCGCAGTGTATCCAGACACTGGTGGTTCATCTGGCAGGGTCTTTTAGGAACCTGTCTACCGGGCAACCTGTTTTTTCTCGCACTTCCTTGGGTAGCGAGTTGATTATTTTAGGACCGCTATGTCCTAGGCTGGCTGCCAGGAGGAATCTCACTCGTTCCGATGAGTTTGTCGGTAGGGATCTCCTCTCGCACTTTCGTCCAGTCCGGTCGCTTTGTTTCACCTGCAGTTCGTCGGTCGTTGGATCTGGTACCATCTTCTCCATGATCTCCCACACGTAGATGGTGCAGTATCTGTCTCTCCTTCTTTGCTGAGGGTACAGCCCCAGTTTCTTGAGCCGGTCCTAGTAGTTAAGATCCTTCATCCCCCGAATGTTTCTTGTGAAGGACCTTTGGACAGACTCAAGATCTTGGATGTTCCCTCTTTTGTGTGGTGACCATAGTTGACTGCAGTAGTCAAGTAAGGGTTGGACGAGAGATCTCCACAGGGTCAGCATAAGTTCCTGTTATCTTGAGTTAAAGGTGCGCAGGATCCACCCGGCCATTCCCTTAGTTTTTTTGATGGCTGCAGCAATATGGTTAACTGAAACCCACCTAACTCCTATGATTATGGACTCCGAAATAAAGATACAGGGATACACAAACTATAGAACAGATAGGGTAGGCCGATCACACGGAGGAACCATAATATATATCCCGAGCGAACTCTTACTGACACACTCAAATGGTGTCTGTGAAATAACTATAATATCAGCTAAAATATGAAACAGGAAAATTATAATAGCAAATGTTTAAATCCCACCAGACAGCTCCCCCCAAGAAATGAAAGACATCCTAGACAAAATCATCAACTGTCATCAAATAACAAACCACTCTGAAGAACTAATAATTACAGGTGACTTCAACCTCCCATACTGCACATGGAACCTACATGGTACTATGGAGACAGAACAAACAACACAAAAGGAAGACTTCTTGATGAAATGATGGGAACACTTCTCCTGACACAAAAAAAACACACACCAACAAGACAAAATAACATATTAGACCTGTTACTGACCAACAACTCCAAGATATTTAATTCCATCAGTGTATCGCCAACCATCCACTCAGATCACAACATCATTAAAACTCACACCGACATATCTCTGCTGGAACCAGTGCGTTACAAACAACGATCCATGCCTTTCTCTGACATTAACCTACACAAAACAGATTGGAAAGAAGTAAATTGTGCACTCCATAGAATAAACTGGGAAGAAGAATTAGAAAACCTAAATACTAATGAATGTTGGAGGAAAATAGAGCACTATCTGAGCAATGCATTGTACGCTAACTCTCCAAAGAAAAAAATGCAGATACCCAGTAAGAAAAACACTACAAAAGAACACAGGTATAGAAAAATCCTGATGAGAAGAAGAGCAAAGTGGAAAAAAGTCTTACCGGTAACACCAAAAAACAATATTGCAACCCCAACAGAGCTGAAAGGGAAATATGTGAGCTGGAAAGAAAAATAAAAGAGTCACACGAAAAAGAAAATAAAGATAGTGAAAGAAAAGCTATAGAACCAATAAAAAGTAACAGCCGATTCTTCTTCAGTTATGCTAAGAAGTAGCATTGGACCTCTAATCACGGCAGATGGGCAGCATACCACATACAAATAGAAAATAAAGACATAGAAGAAGCAATACAAGAAATGAAATCATCAGCTTCACCTGGACCAGATGGTATTGGGACAAGGATCTTAAAAGAATGTAAAATATCCTTATCAACCCCATTACAAAACTTTGGAGAAACTCGCTTGACACAGGAGAGATCCTAGAAATTTTCAAATTGGCAAACATCACACCAATCTACAAAGGAGGATCCAAAAAAGAGCCAAAGAACTACAGACCCATTGCTCTCACATCAAACATCATAAACGTTTTTGAAAGGATATTGAAAAAACACATTGTAAAATTCCTAGAAGACAACCAACTGAGACGAGATTTCCAACATGGATTTAGAAATAAGAGGTCATGTTTAACTGAACTGATTGACTTCCACAACTCCATCCTGAAATCCATGGGAGACAATCAAAGTGTGGATGCAGTATACCTGGATTTTGCAAAAGCATACGATAAAGTCGACCACGAGATCCTCCTCCGCAAACTTAATGGACTGGGTGTACAGGGCAAAATAGGAGGATGGATTAGAGTATTCCTCACAAAGAGGGAACAAATAACATGTGGAAGGAGCGGCATCTAGAAAAGAAGCAGTACTTAGTGGTATCCCACAAGGCACCGTCCTCGGCCCCATTCTATTCATAATAATGATAAACGACATCAACACTAACATTAACAGCTCATTAAGTCTGTCCTTTGCTGATGACACCCGGGTATTCAGGTCCATTGATAAAGTAGAAGACAGTTCACAACTACAAAAAGACCAAGAAAATCTATGAATGGGCAGAAAAGAACAACATGAACTTTAATGAAGATAAATTTGAACTAATAAAATTTGGCAAAACTAACTTTAACACATCATATAAAGACTCCAAGGGAAACAATATCACAAGAAAATCACAAATCAGAGACCTGGGCATAATAATATCAGAAGATGCCACATTTAATAACCACATAGAAAAAACAGTATCAAAATGCAGACAACTCATGGGATACATACTAAGAACTTTCCGAACAAGAGATTCAAAAACCCTGATCACATTATAGTCCAGGAGCCAAAAGGGGTGTTTGCATGCATGAAAGGGCCAGAAAATCACCTGCTTGATTTAGTTAGAGGGTCCACTGGGACATCTTTTTAGCGAGGGTAGACATCCGAAACCCGGCAGTTATCGTGTTATTCGGGATTTTCGCTGAATTTAATTAAATCAAAATACTGTAACTCCTTTTTTTACGTGTGACGGTTACATAAATTGCAATAACTCGGCAATGAAATGGTCTACAGTGCTCTTTCACCACTCAAAATAAAGCTTAAAGAATTATCTATTCAATGGATACAAACACAATAAGATTGGTCAATACCCAAGGTCACAAGAGGTCAAAGTATGACCTTTTCTGATGAGGAACTAAAATTTATGACTTCAAATTTAAATATTTGTGAAAAATAGGTAAATGGATTGAACGTTTAATGCTTTTATATTCTGGTTAGGTACACCATAGGCAAGTTTTTGAAATTAGTTGGAAAAGTTGATTACGTATTTTAACCCCTTGGCGTCCAGTACAATAATATGAAGTTTGCGAATGATATACCAATAATAGCTATGTATTGGTTATATAATTATGGTACTACTGAGTCAGCTAAATTTCTATCAAAACACTCTGTATCACAGTATCACACATTGCATATATCTTCAAAGCAGATTTCAATTATTTTTTGTCACATTAATGAATGACCTACTTTTGGGGAGAGGGGTGAGCCGGGGATACAGTTGGAAATGTATTCTGTGATGTGTCCCATTAATGGCCTAGGTTTTGACATCCTTTCACCTGACATTTGCAGTAAGGGCAGCATTTCATATCTAGTTGTCTGCAGACACAGCGTTTAGTAGAGCATGAGGTACATTTACAGGGCATTGCAAAGTCATCCGGTAGCAAGACTTGAAGATGGTCCGGTTGAAGAATGCCATCTTCTTCAATGAAACCAAAGTCTCTGGGACCCAGTTGAGGATTGCTTAGGCAGTGTATCTGTAGATATGTCCCAAAGAATGCCCTGAGGACATGACCTTTGACTGATCGGCTGGTGGGAGGCAGTTCCAAAATGGTCTTTTTGCTGTGGTGGTAGAGGTAGTACCGTAATTCATCCATTGTTCTGCATGAGGTTCCTGATTTGTACACATTCACAAGGAACTCTTCCACCAAGATGAAGTTAATACAGTTCAATTCCTTTCCAAAATCTATCAGATAATGCACCGGATCTGCCTTCAGTGCAGCAGCCTTTGTACCAAATTTACTTGTGGAATCACAACCAGTGAGATGGTGCAGGGCAACTAAGATTTTGCAAGTATCTGATCCCAACTTATCGCCTAGAACATGAAGGGGTATGTATCTTGTGGTATTACCAACACCAGCACGAATCCACATCTCTCGTAGGCCATGTGCCTTCAGAAGCGACCAGTAGTGTAGGGCCAAGATTACTACATCAGTATCATTTATATAATAACCACTCTCTTAGTCCCATTCTCAACTGCATGACGAGCATGTGGGATAATTCTGACGTCGGCCTCTTCAATCGTTGTGTCTAGATCAGGTAATGGTGTCTCTTTTCCATTCAAAATAGCCAGGCATGGTTCAATTTCAGGTGGAAGTCCAATCGAGCTAACAACTGTATCTGTCATCGGTTTTGGCTTGGTTAAGATGCGTTGTCGAATGAGTTTCTGTAGCTTGGATTTGTTTGCAGATGAGGCCCAGAATGCATTCATTGTGACTGGCAATTGCGTTCCTGTACCTATCCCATATAAATCAATTGGGCTGCAACCACACCTTCTAGTTCTTTTGCTGTCCTTCACTGAACCCTCAATGTATGTGTCAAAGACGAAGTCGAGACGTTTAGAGTTGCTGCCAAGTCCATATGACACCTCCAAGAACTTATTGCAGAGTTCACCAAAGGTGTTCATCTGGGATACCCGCATACGACGAAGGCCTGCCATTACATCAATGATAGTCACTGTATTTGCTGGCTTCCATTTAGATGGTGGTATATAGTCTGCTTTTTCAAGGTGTTTTTCTAACTCAGTGCACAGTTCACTTTTGTTTGGTTTGGTCATTAGTCCATTCTTGTCAAAGAGGTAACTGCTGTCAATCAGGTCAAACCCCAGCAAATGTTTCATGTCATATCCTCGGACACGAGCAATGTCATAGATCTTCTGGGTTTCTGCCATTTGCTTCTTGGTCTCTTTGCTTGTAGACTTATAGGTACTTTGGTCTCCCTTCATGGATTTGAATGTCTTAATGTTCGTCCTGTGAATGGTATCAAAGACTGATCTGGGTTTCATTACGATTCTTTCATTTCGGAATGTTTCATACTTCTTCCTAGATCTTTCATCAAATTCGAGCAGATTGTCACGGATTTCCTTTGTCATGATTTCCTGTGTGAGGATGTTGTGAAGCTTGTCTTTGTCTCCTTCACACGGTAACATCATGGGGTTGTCATATTCTTTTACATACTCAATCATATCCTGAATCAATGTCTCAGATGACCTTGTTGCTGATAAGTTGAACTCGTGGTTTACTAAAAGTTCTGTGCTAGGTGTGACGACTCCACTGACCTGACGTTGGAAATTGACAACAGCTAACATTTCATGGTAAATGAGCAACGAATTGCTTCTTTTTGGTGCTACCGATAATACCCTCAGCACTCTTCTGGGATCGATTTATCGTCTGTTCGAGACACATGTCTGCCCCTACAGCACTGAATGGTCCATCTGTCCGCTTCACCACGAACTTGCCTGCCAGGAAACTCTTGTACACATCTTCTGGTAGCTTTCTCATATCTTCTAGGTATAATGAAGCCCATCTAAAATAGTTGACCCTATCACATCCAGCAAATAGCGGCAGCACAGATTGAACACTTTGGAGATGGAGTTTCCAGTCTCCCTCACGGTCTGCCCTAACCAAGTCCTTTAGAACAGCCACCATTCTGACGAAGTGGTCCCAGAATGTAAAAGTCTCTGATGCTGCACTTCTCTGACATCTAAATTTATTGAAGTCTTCAACCATGACTTCTGAGTTTGACATAAATGCCTCCAAATGAACCTTGCTTTCCTCCCTCTTCTTTTCTGCTACAGAGTTTTTCAACAGTCTCAGATGCTCAAGCTCATCCCTGTACCTCTCAATTCCTTCCACTTTGAAGAACTCCGCCCACTGCAGCCTTTCTATACACTCAGAGAGCATGAACAAACCCTTCAACGACCTCGTATAATGTGATCCATCAAGAATTGATCTTACCACATTTTGGCCAAATGCTTTAGACTCTACCAATATAGTTTCTGCTCCACTGCCATTAATGAGCTTTCCTATCGCACCCATGACTACCTTAATCATATGAAAAGAGCCCAGACATAACACCAAGTTATTAAATTCAAATGGTTTGCTCATGGTGATTTCACGGGCAATGTGATACACCCCCTCATCACATACCACGGGCAAGTGTGTTTGGTCTAGTTCTATCTATCTATCTATCTATCTATCTATCTGCTCAGGCCCAATCCCCATTTTGGGGGTAGCCGACTCAAGACAGAGCAAGAACAGGGAAAACACAAAAACAACATAAAACAAAAAATAAACACAGATAAAAAACACAAACTCTCACACATCCAGGTCACCCAGGAGAAGACCCAGAGACCAGGGTTACCAAGGTCGCTCCAGCACTCCCCCGGCCCCTGACCACCCGGAGAGGTTCCGATCTCGGCAGGCAGACATGCAGCGGAGCCAAAGCCACAAGCCCTCCCACCACACTTCCAGGCACACCCTTCATATTAATCGTCTCCCCGGGCCAGGCACCTGATGGACTATTATCTAGTCCAACTTGCGCCCGACCCCTTACTCCAAATGACCACGTGTTCACTCAACTATTCACAAGCATTCTCCATTCACTCCTGTCCACCACCACTTCCCCTGCCTGATCTATAGTCATTCCTCTATCATCCAAAGCCTTTCTTACACAGTCTCTCCATCTCAATGGGGGGGTCTTCCTGCCCTTCTATCTCCCCTTGTACCTGACTCACATATTCTCTTTGTAAGCCTTTCATCTCCCATTCGTTCAACATGACCATACCAGCTCAGCACCCTTCTGTCCACTCTGGCTGACAAATGTTCCTGCTGCCCCACTCTCCTACGTATCTCTTCATTCCTCAATCTGTCTCTACGAGTAACTCCACACATACTCCTCAAGCAGCTCATCTCCATCACATCCAGCCCTCTTTTCTCCTTTTTCTTCAGAGCCCATGTCTCAGCCCCATACATCACTGTTGGCACAACAATTCCTTGATACAGTGCACTTTTTACTTTCACTCCGAGATTTCTCGTCTTCCACATACTTCCCATTGCTCCGAAAACCTTCCTTCCTTCACACACTCTCTGTTTTACCTCCACTTCCATACCTCCACTCCTGCTTATTGTTCCTCCTAGATATTTAAAACACTACTTGTTCCAATATTTCCCCATCCAGCCTCACATCTAGATTCACCCTATGCTCTCCCCTATTACACACCATTACTTTACTTTTATTGACGTTCACCTTCAGTTTCCTCCTTCCACAAACCACACCAAACTCTTTGACTACCCGCTGCAGTTTCTCATCAGAATCCGCCACCAATGCTGTGTCATCAGCGAACAGCAACTGATTCAACTCCCAATCTCTACCATTCTTTCCTACTAAACCCAATCCTCTTCCCATAGTTCTCCTTTTCACCTCCCTCACCACACCATCCATAAACATATTAAACAGCCATGGTGACATTACACAACCCTGTCGCAAACCTACCTTTACCTCAAACCATTCACTCAACTCACCATTTCCTACTCTCACACATGCTCTGCTCCCTTCATAAAAACTCTTAACTGCTTCTAACAAATTTCCTCCTATTTCATAAATCCTTAACACCTTCCACATTGCTTCACGGTCCACACGATCATACGCTTTTTCCAAGTCCATAAAAGCCCAAAATATCTCCTTATGCTTCTCTAAATACTTCTCGCATAACTGTCTTACTGCAAACATCTGATCCACGCACCCTCTTCCCCTCCTAAAACCGCACTGTTCTTCTCCTATTGCAAGTTCCGTACACTTTATTATCCTCTCTATCAACACCCTGCCATACAGCTTTCCAACCACTGACAATAAACTAATACCTCTATAACTTGAACACTCCTGCTGATCTCCCTTCCCCTTGTACAACGGCACAATACATGCACTCTTCCAGTCTATTGGTACCATTGACACAGCAAAGCACACATTGAAAAGTCTCACCAACCAATCTATTATCACATCTCCACCCTTCTTTATACACTCCACAGCTATACCATCCAAACCTTCTGCTTTTCCCGCTCTCATTTGTTTCACTGCTTCTTTCACCTCATTTTCCTCAATCCTTTCATTCATTCCCTGCCACCTGGGTGGCCTGGGTAACCTATCTCCATCCATTGGTCTAGTTGACTCAAAATATTCTGGAAGTTTTTTAATGCTGTGTAAACTGTGCCATATTCCGTAACAGGGTGGGGAAGGACTGGTAGGAAACCTACAACCTTCTGACACACATTCTCATCAGTAATAAGAGAGTTAAAGGCACTCCAAGAGGGCATTGTTTGGTCCATAGTTGTTTCTTTAACACCTTCCGTCATACATGATAGATCCATTCTACTTACAGTCCAAGCTACGTCCTTCCTGCCGACACTTTTTGCATGTGATTTGTCTATTTTGTACAGTTCTTCCGGAACTTCGTAGATTGTTGGAAGGCTTGGCTTTTTAGCAGTTTTCGTGTAAGGAAACAAAGTCTGGCAACCTAACTCTTGTGTGAATTGTCTCTCTCTGTGGGTGACACCAGTCTCCGATATCTTAGGCTTACTATTCAGAGTCACTCCTTGAAGTTTGTCCTGCATAAGAATCATAACAGTGTCATGACTTCCTCCTATGCCAGATAGTGTTGCTTCCTCATGATCAAAATTATCAAAGGCCCCCAACGTGAAGCTTGATGTATTTAAATGACTAGGAAGTGGGACCTGACCCTGACCTGCTTCTGTAACAAATGATGCCATATCAGAATGATAGCGGAGTAGCTCGTCATAACTAATTGCCAGTCCAAACCTATTGAGACTAGAAATAAGCGTTTTTGACCTACACACATTATAAATAGCTTCAGAGTTCAACATGTGCAAAGGAGTTCGCTTTTTACCATTATTTACAATGTAAAAGATGACTTGATACACAGATAGTACTTTTTTTATCTTGGAAGATCTAGTGTCACTCTCCTCATAAATTTCAGGCTCACCATCTACAATATTGTCACTGTGTAAAATATCAACATCAAAAAGAGCTGAAAAAAGTCTGCAACGTCACTGGGAATTATCATGTCAGAATATGCTTTCTCAAGTTCATTGGCATCACAGAACCTGTCATTCAGCTCAAAGTCTTTGTTGAGGATGCAATCTCTCAACATGGTACCACACTTTCTTACTGTTTCCCTATCTAACGACCTTTCACTTCTCTCTGGCTCTGTCTCAGCTGCACCTGGCTTGAAAACAATGGTGTTTTTTTTTTAGCCGGTTGGGACAAAAATGAGACATCCCCCCCAAACAGGTGGATTAGGTACATTTTCACATCCCTGTTTGTGTACCGTACGTAAAACGAGTTTGATCATTACTCCCCGCTTCATTACAGCACTTGGAAATATAAGTCAGGTTATAGCATCTCCCCGAGTTCAACCCTGGTTCTAAATCTTTCATAAAATTTTCAAAGATCTCAAACTTCTGCTGGCCAGTTGGCATTGACGATGATTCAGTTGCTACTTTCTCTCCTTTCCTGATGTAGTTACGAATACACTGGCTGTGACAGTAAAGCTCCGCTCCAAATACGGCATTCACATCTTGCAAGTCGGAAGTTCGGGTAAACACATCATCCTGAAGTATCATGGCTGCCTTTAGGAATGATTCAGCCCGTCCTTTTTCAGAAATCCTCCATTTATCGTATACGTTGTTGTGTTTTGGATTTCCACAAATGACACATTTCTTTAAAAACTTGTTAATATTAGCTGGCAGAGATGCGGGGTCTCGAGAATCCACCATAGACCGTCTACTCCTTTTAGAGGATGAGCTATCCTCTGGGGAATAAGCAGCAATATCCGTGGAGACTCCGGTTAACTGCTTGAGTTTATCCAGTGTTTTCTTGAGGGTATACTGTTTATAACATTCGTTAGTAACATGGTATAAGAATTTGCCTTTGTCCACTTGCTTCAGTCTTTCAAAAACTACGTCCTTTCTCACTTCCGCTGCTTCAATGATACGTGCCCTGCCATTCTCTGTGCTGGTCGTTTCACATTTATCATCATACTTTTGGCAGATTATGCATTTCTTGGGATCGCAAGAACCACTTGAGGATGGTGACTGTGATGCCCTTAATCTTTTCTTTGGTAAGCCAGACATTCTTCACTGAAAACAAAAAAACGTAAAATTAGTTTTCCCAAAATTTTAAATGAACAATATATGAACAGAGAACATAAAATATACTGGATTAACTAATTTTTGCATTCCTATTGCAATCCTAAAGAATACAAATTACGGCATATATCTGTTATGCTTCAGTACGTTGATACGGTATATATACCTTTTATTGATTGCTACACAGGGGTTAAAATACGTAATCAACTTTTCCAACTAATTTCAAAAACTTGCCTATGGTGTACCTAACCAGAATATAAAAGCATTAAACGTTCAATCCATTTACCTATTTTTCACAAATATTTAATTTTGAAAAGTCATAAATTTTAGTTCCTCATCAGAAAAGGTCATATTTTGACCTCTTGTGACCTTGGGTATTGACCAATCTTATTGTGTTTGTATCCATTGAATAGATAATTCTTTAAGCTTTATTTTGAGTGGTGAAAGAGCTCTGTAGACCATTTCATTGCCGAGTTATTGCAATTTATGTAACTGTCACACGTAAAAAAGGGAGTTATTTTGATTTCATTAAATTCAGCGAAAACCCCGAGCAACACGATAACTGCCGGGTTTCGGGATGTCTACCCTCGCTAAAAAGGTGTCCCAGTGGACCCTCTAACTAAATCAAGCGGGTGATTTTCTGGCCCATTCATGCATGCATGCAAACACCAAGTGAAGGGTGCAAGTGAAGGGTGGCGGCGATGCCGTGGCCTTGCCTCAGAGAACACCAAGGGAGCAACACCCTCTTGAGGCAGAAGCGCTTCAAGGTAAATGGTGTTGGAAAGTGGCATCATCAGACAATTGAACATTTAACGTGCAGCTTGGGGGTAATATCATGGCGTCCTTCAGTGTGCAGTTTGGTGGTGTCCTTGAGGTGTTGATTTGGACCACATCTTAAGGCTTCAAATTTGTCTTCATGTTATTTTCTACCGCCCACGAGTATATCTTGTTCAGGTCATTTTGGAGAAGGCGTACATCCTCTTCATTGTTCACAACACGGCTTAGGTTTGTGTCATCAGCAAAGGAGGATATAAAGGAAATTAAAGATTTGTGCCAGATGCTATTGAAGGCTTTTGATGTCTGAACGCAATAGAAAAAGTATCACCGAAGTCCCCAACAGAGGATGACCAAGAGTTAGTAAGATCGCTAGTAGAGTGGCCCTTAGGAAACCATACTGGCGATCCTCGGTGCCACTAGCAGAATGGCGAACCCTACATAAGTGAACATAGGTACGGTATGTGATACATGCCTCCTGTAACAGTTTGTTATGCAAAAAGAATGGGCCTATGATACGGTTGTACATAAGACCACACCAGACATTAAGCTTAGGGTTGTCACGAATATGTTACTCGGCAATTATCTTGATGAGACGACATTAACTACAAAACCACACAATCTGCAACATGAATACAAATATTAATTTACAAGAATTATGCAGAAAACACCAACAATCTATCGTATTTGTTTTTTTAGGTAGTATACATTTATTAAATCGGAAAAGGACTTCTGTAACACCCTGTGTAAGTAAACTACATGTTATGGCTGGAAGAAGCATCCCTCATTTATTGTAAATAATTCCTCAGTTGGGTAGTTACAGAAGGAGTGCTGGTACCGTAAATAGTATTATGCACAATCTGCTTCAAGTGTATTGCACTACTACTCAATCTCCCATTGAGTAGACCGCAAGGTCTTTGAGATAACTATTCCTTGTAACCCTCAGTTAGTCTATCCAGCCATGCATTCCCGTTCACCAGTAAATCACGTACACTTTCGAAATTACGGTATTGCTAACAATGGTCACAGATTACCAGAGAGAGGGAGAGGGGGGGGGGGGGGGGTGCTAAGAGAGAGAAACACACAGATGTTACGGTTTGTAGTGAGACAGATAGAGGTAGCTCGTGTATGTGTGTTACATGATTTAACCCATGGCCCACAGCGTTCATGACTCAAGTGATATAGGCTGCATATGAACAGGGAGAGAGATAATGTGTGTGTTACATAATTGAACCCATGATCTACAGCTTCCATGGTTTAAACGATGGGGGTACACCGTCACAGAGAGGGAGAGAGAGCGAGTGCGTGTGTGAGTAACATAATTGGACCCATGACTCATAGCTTTAATGGCGTCAACTACACTTTCATACGCACAGATAAAGCGATATATACGGTATATACAGTATATTATATATATATATAGAGAGAGATAGTACAGTAATAACATTCGATGCACACAGGGTTATTCTATGTGATTCTACCAATATTTGTTTGGTACTGAAGAACATAAGATTGACTGATCATTCTATCTATGTTACTCAGTTAGGCCTATAAGGTAGATTTTGTAACGAAATATGATGCCAATTATGAAAACTTGGCATTAATACGACACAACCATAATAGTTTCATATTTGTCCATTAAGTATCGAGAAATCAGCTATTAACCCATTGGCTGCGGCTATGTTTGGGCTATTTAGGGCATATTCAGGCACTCCTGAATGATAAATCAAGCATCTGCATTAAATGAAGTGTTTTCTGCCAAAAACTAGGCGAAAATAGCTTCAAAATGAGACCAGAACGGGCCCTGTACGTGGTCTGGTTCACCCGCAGTGGTGCCGTGAAACGCGGGAAACCCTCTATTATGTAACACTCGCTCGTTGGCTACACTGTTGAGAGAGAACCGCGCGAGACACAGTCAACCTCAGTGAGCCGCTCGGTGCTCTGAGGGTCGGAGGTGGGCCCCTCACGCTCCCGCCCACTGACACTCGATTTTTACGTTTTTTACAGGCTTTTAACCCTTAAAGAGCGCCGCTCGACTTAAGTCGTGCACCAATTTGCAGCAAGTTAGGAGCATTATTAAGGCTTTTAAAGGGTTAAAATCGAGTGCAAATGGCCGGGAGAGCAGCGGGCCAGACAGCCGACTCCCAGGGCTTACCGCCGCCCATTAACTCATGTTCCCTGTGTTCTCGAGAGGCCGTCAGTGTAGCCAGTAGTGAGCATAGCTGGGAAAAATATACCGATATATGCTAAACTTCCATGTTCGTGGCACCACTGCAAGAGAACCACGAGTGCTACGTAGCTCGTTCTGGTCTCATTTTGAAGCTTTTAGTGCCTAGTTTTTTGTGATTTTTTTTTTTTTCATGCAGATGCTTGATTTATCATGCAGGAGGGCCTGAATATGCCCAAATGAGCCCAAAACACCCCACTAGACAAGGGTTAAAGCCTGGAAATTGCTGTAACTTGCCAGGACGTTCCAGAACGTCACCCGCAGCGAAAGGGTTAAGGGATTCAATTTACCATCAGCTGGGAAAAAATAGACTATAGTGGCTACACTGTCAAAAAATAAAGTGTGTAAAAAGGGTAGGCAAAAGATGTACAGGTATAAAATCATTGGGTGTATTAATGGTGATTTATCTGTCTATCTTTGTGTAGTATGGAGTTATTTCCACCAATATACCATTTAAAGGGTTGACTGTTACTTAAGCTTTAATTTCCCCTTACATACCCATATGGGTATGTGTGGTAATCCCGACACTGACTTACGGAAGTGAAGCATGGACGTTGGTTGAGAGACTCAGACCAATAGTGAGAGCAGTGGAAATGAATTACTTAAGAAGTGCGTGTGGAGTTACATGGAGGGATAGACAGACTAATGAAGAAGTAAGAAGGAGGTGTGGTGTGGAGGTAGATGTGCTGGAAAGTGTGAAAAGGAACAACTTGAGATGGTTCGGCCATATGGAACGTATGGAAAGCGAGAGAATGACTAAGAGGGTGTACGAGAGCGAGGTGGAGGGACAGAGAGGGAGAGGTGGAAGGATGGAGTGAGGAAGTATATGAACGAAGGCGGTGCTGGTTGGGGGGAGGGGCATGGAGGCGGTTCGTTCGTGGCCACCGCTTCGGGGATCACGGCGTCGGGCAATAGATAGATAGATAGATACCCATATTAATTTTGTGTTGGTGTAATCTAAGTAAAAGGGCTGCCTCACTCAAGATTTTTTTTTTCGTGGATACCATAGTGGCTGCCGCTTTGGTATTGGAATGAAACGTATTAAGGGACCCCACCTCGCTTTTTTTTCTCTCTCTCCCTCTCTCTTTGGCTTGTATCCATTCAGCCTACTGTTTTAAGACATTTATCCCCATCCAGGTGTCAATATTTTCCTGGCGAGCGGTAGCGATCCAGCATATACAGTATATATATATTTGTTTTGACAGCAAGCTAAATTTGTACGTTTTTCGATAGAAAAATTTCTTCGGGGAAGCCGGATTTCTCCATACAATGCTGGCTCGCTATCGCTCGCCAGGGAGAAATCGACACCTGGAAGGGGATACACGTCTTAAAACAGTTGGCTGAATGAGGCCGAATGAATACAAGCCAGGGAAAGAGAGAAAGATTTAAAAAAGCCGGTGCCCCCCCTTTAGGGATGGTTGGTTGTCTGCCCCCCCCCCCCCCCCCTCCTCCCTCATGTTTAGCCTCATTAGTTCTAAGATTGTAAGACGTTTGCCCCATTAGTTTGGCGATTTAATGATATTTTCTCCATTTTAAGACCTTTCATGCATTTTAGGTGTCGATTTTATCCTGGCGAGCGATAGCCAGCCTGTAATTCTAAGAGGAATCGGTCTTCGGTCGGGACATTTTCCTATCGAAAAAATGTACAAATATCTTGAAGGGAGGTCTTGGGGGTATTTTTTAAAGCTTGATGGAGGTTCTAGGGTGGAAACTTTAAGGGGGGTGACCTGTTTTTGTTCTGTCCTTTTCTATCTTTCTCTGGCTTGTATCCATTTGGCCCCATTCAGCCTCCTGTTTTAAGACGTTTATCCCCATCCAGGTGTCAATTTTTTACTGGTGAGCGGTAACGAGCCAGCATATTTTTTATTTTTGTTTGACAGCAGGCTAAATTTGTACATTTTTCGATAGAAAAATTTCTCCAGCGAAGCCGGATTTCTTCATATAATGCTGGCCCGCTATCGCTCGCCAGGAAGAAATCGACGCCTAGATGGGGGTAAACGTCTTAAAATAGTTGGCTGAATGGGGCCGAATGGATACAAGCCAGAGAAAGAGAGAAAAGGACAGAAATAACAAAAAAGCAGGTCACCCCCCTTAAATGATAATATAAAGATAGCCTAGATAAAGAAGCAACAATATTGGCCCACCTCCCTTTCAATATAGGATGTCTCGTTGATTGCCATAACCAATGAGACATTCTTCATATTATAAATCAGATCTCATTTCTTCTCAAACTCAATTTTTTTTTCTGGACACCCCTTCTCTCTCACATTTAGCCCCATTAGTTTTGAAATTTTAAGATTTTCACCCCAATTTGGCTATTTTAAGACCCTTCGCCCCATTTCTTTGTATAATTATTATGACCATTCGTGCCATTTAGGTGGAAATTATCGGTAGCTTCTTAACTCCCACAGAACTTTCCTTAGCTACCGTACATAAAATTGTCTAAATGTAGCTATAGTCTTATTAATTATACTTTGGCCAAACATCTTGACTAATAACCTCTATCATTTAAATATATCTTCTTGAATAAGTGTGGACAATGTCAACCCATTTGCTCTAGCCCTTTTTTAGTTACACAAGTTAGAAGTAAATATTGGTGGCTTAATGTGACTAGATTATATAATATTATATACGAGAAAGACGTGACCCGAATTTAGTATTTACGTTATAATCCTATATCGGTACCGCTACAGTATTGGTGTTTATGTGATAGTGTAATGATGCAAGTTTAATACCAATTAAGGAATTCATTTAAATTGTTAGGCAGGTAAGTAGAGAAAGGTGATTTTTGGTTAAGGGGAGATGGTTCACTTTTTGGGCGATTTTTGCATGTATATATTCATTATTTTTCTAGTTTCCTCCCTAGACCTCCATCAAATTAAAAAAAAAAAAAACATCCATTAGATCCCCCTTCTAGATGAATTTGTACATTTTTCGGTGGAAAAATGTACCGGCCGAAGGCCGGTTCTTCCAACATTACAGGCTCACTATCGTTCGCCAGGGAAAAAATCGACACTAAATAGCACGAAAGGTCTAAATATTGACGAAGAAATTGGGCAAAGGTCTTAAAATCGACTAACTAATGAGGCAAACATCTTAACATCTGAAAA
>CM064491.1:2623735-2646020 GCA_032716605.1 Paralithodes platypus | reverse complement strand
TCTCTCTCTCATTAGATACCAACCATGCAGACTATAATACGTTCGTTGTGTATGGGTACGAGGCGATCTCAAGACACCTTAGCTCCCAGTGCACAACGAACCGGATCATGATTATGTCCGCCTGTATTAAATTATGTATTATGTTGATTTATACCATTGCCTATTTTTGTAATAATTGTATTCAGCTAACTATGATCTCAATAACCATTGATGTAATGAAAATATGAATAGTCTCCTCATACGATTGCACTAGTTCTGTAGTGCTATTATTTACAACCTGTCAATTAATAATTCAGTCACTACAAGCTTGCTTGCTTTTTTTTTTTTTTTTTTTAACCCGTGGAGCCCCGGCTAGTTTTGTAATGTTTGCGCACCAGAACCCGGCCGGTTTTCAAATTTTTTTTTTTCCAGAAACAATAGCGAATGGGTTAGGAATGAAGGAAAAACCACGAAAAAACGCTCAAAAAGCTTAAAAAATGGTCCTACAGAGCCCCCGAAAACGGATTTTACAAGAGTAAAAAATTGAAGGCAATTATCCCAAAAAAACAGGTTATTGCACGCTCGCGCGCACTCACGTGGACTTTGAGAGTTTTCAACCATCGGCACGGTTGCGTGGGATACGTACACCGTTCCCATACAAATCTGAACCCTCTTGAGTGGCTACACCTGAGGTTACGGTCGGCGCAATTAGAGTGATGCGCCAGGCGCGTCTCTGGGGCTGTGCGTTACATACATCGCCGACGCGTCAGACGCGTCGCTGGGGCTATACGGGTTAATGAGATACGTATATACAGACCATGTGACAATTAAATGAGGAAACTATAATAACACATCTGAATAATGCCAACCTGACTTATAAACACAAATATGAATGTAACCAGACGACGATGCTGTTGTTTCAGTGGAATAATGGCTCTTTGAGCAGTATGTATCGCCTTACTAGTGGTTGTCCCCTCACAGGATGGGGGGCGCTGCTCAATAAACTCGCCCCTCGGGGCAAAATCAAATCAAATCTCTCTCTCTCTCTCTCTCACACACACACAAACACACACAGGTCCCCCATAATCTTCTTCAAGGTCAGATAATAGGACCAATTTTGTCAGCAGTCTCGACAAACTCACTTCCTGGTAATGTAATTGTGTGACTGTGTGTGTGTGTGTGTGTGTGTGTGTGTGTGTGTGTGTGTGTGTGTGTGTGTGTGTGTGTGTGTGGGCGCGCGCGCGCGCGTAGTACTACACATTAATTAAACATGTTTTCATAAATTATAACCTCAATATATACAGTATACCAACAGTATGCGAGGTCGCAAAAACAACTTGTCTCCATCGTGCTAGTTTGACTGCACGTTACATTAATGGAATATTACCTGTTGATTTTATTGTTTAGCATTTCATTCGTCATATTAATCAATTATTTTACAGTCGCGAACCCAAGGACTGTGAGGATTCTTCCAGAATGTTTTACTGGGGGAAAGCGAAGTTCCTTCCACAATATGACACCTAAAAAAAAAAAAAAAAAAAACGGTACCAGAAAAATGGATTCAATATTAATTATGTGGCATGTCTCCTTACCACCACCTCCTTTCTTCCCCTTACATGTGTCTCCCCCCCCCCCCTTTCTCCTTTAACACAATAAGAGCGGGTGGTGGAGTATATTTCACCGTGCCGCCCAGCGTTGTATTTTTTACCATAAATGGCCTTGTTTCCGTGCTCTTTTTCATGCATAAACAAGAGCCAGAGCGTAATACAATTATGTAGCCCTGAAAGGGCGTTAATTGAGCTTTCCAATGACACCTGAACCATCCTTCTACGATCACTGGTTGTCTTGCAACGATCGTGCAACCGAAGGGCAAAATTGCTAAAATACGGTCATTTCGTTACATAATTACGTGTGTAGCGAGGGAGGGAGGGTGGATGTGTGTGGAGTAGATGTCAGTACGCCAACGCCAGCCGTGGCGAGCGGTCATGAGGCAACCTACGCTCCTCCCGTCGCTCCTCCCTTTCTCAGAGCCAATATTGCGCCAAAATTGCACACAGAAGTCAGGCCCTGCCACATAGTCCAGATTTTTAGATACGGACTTAAGTCCGGCCCCGCTAAACAAGGGTTAACTTCCCCCTTCCTCCTTTATTCTACTTTTTTCCTCCCCCACTCCTGATACTTACTACCTCCCGCCTCAAATACGTTCAGTTACCTTCCTCTACGCCTCCCCTACCTCCCCTCTCCCTCATACAAGAGCAAGAGTGCGGACAGACAGACCCTCGAGACAAAACGGACCTGTATCGCTCTGCCTCCTATGCACTCGCTACCCTCCCGTCACAATAATCCGTTATTTTCCACTGTATAGTTGCTCTTTACACCTTCAATGTTCACATATTCATTATACAGTACAAGTAAAATATGCACACATGATGCGATAATATTGCTTTATATGGTAAATATAAATGTTTTTGTTCGAATTGAAGCTAAATCTTTCGCACTGGCGGACCTGTCATAAACAGGTCTATTGCAGCTGCCGAGTTAATACTTAAAGCCTACATAAACATTTTTGAAGCCATTTCAGGTTGAACTGAAAATTTACATTATGCTTTTGATACTCATCACAAAGGTTCTTAAAACATTTCGTGGCTCCAAAATGTATCGGAATTAATGTCTGCGACTGTACAAAAAGAATGTCAAAATACATGTTAAGTAGGCCTATATGCCTAATGGATAAAAGAGGGTAACTATAAACTATGGCTCGCGAGTGTACAGTATAAGAATTGTGTGTGCATGTGACTCACAGTATATATTTATGGCTGGTGACGACTATGGTGATATGCGTAAGAGTGTCTGTGTACGTAGGTCTTGTTCCTGTGTGTGTGTGTTTGTGTGTACACTCGAGAGCGTATCGAATACATACAGGACAAAGTTTTATTATTGCCCAGGTGCTTCAGAACTTGGCCTCAAAAGTTCAGATTCGAATTGGTGTAGTCTTACATATGCTCATGACTGTACATGTGTGTGTGTGTGTGTGTCACTATATAAAGTATGTCTGTAACATAGAATGAATGTCTGACTCACCATGTGCGTGTTACTGACTCACTACAGCACCTTACTGCTGGTATAATATTTATGACTGAATGTGTGTGTGTTTGTTTTCTGTATGTGACACCAATAGCGTTTATAAGAATGCACAACAAAACAAACATCATTCAATCACACACACACACACTCACACACATGCACACAATGAACAATAAACCGACATTTGTTTTATTATTACACATACACACACACACACACACACAAGGCCACCGACAGAGATGCTACCTCCCTAAACAAAAAACTGGCTTAAACACCCTTGACACTCAAATTAAGAAACAAACATGATAAACAACCCAAACATATCCACACATTACTAACATTTCCTATAAACAACAACAAAAGGAGGAGACGAAAATTATGTTGAAGTAAATGAAGAACAATTAAACGGTACCCTAAAAAAAAAAAAAAAAAAAAAAATTTTTTTTATATATATATATATATATATATATATATATATATATATATATATATATATATATATATATATATATATATATCGTATATATAGATATATATATATATTAATAATAATAATAATAGTAGTAAAATGCTTATACTAAATATAATGATAAAGAGGAAGTAGGTTAATAGAAAAAGATGGGGGGAGGGGGATGAAGCAAAGGCTAATTTATGACCACGATATATATGAGAGAGAGAGAGAGAGAGAGAGAGAGAGAGAGAGAGAGAGAGAGAGAGGAGAGAGAGAGAGAGAGAGAGAGAGAGAGAGAGAGAGAGAGAGAGAGAGAGAGAGAGAGAGAGAGAGAGAGAGAGAGAGAGAGAGAGAGAGAGAGAGAGAGAGCACATGACAACACAAATATAAAAATGGCGTCATTGGAGTGTTATCTCCGGACTGAATTTCAGAGACTATCATTAATACTTTTGTTTTATATTCACTGGGGCCTATTGATAGTTTTACATAAGAACATAAGAAAATGGGAGTCTGCAGAAAGCCGATTGGCCCAAGCAAGGCAGATCCCTGTTTTGACAGGTTTTAAACCACCAAATAGTAAAAATATTACATACATACCGTATATATATATATATATATATACGGTATATATATATATATATATATATATATATATATATATATGCCTACCGGTATATCCTACAGGCTGTACCAGGAGGAAAGGTCATAATTTTGGGAAATAATAAAAGAAGGTATTCTAAGCCCAAAATGTGCTATAAGACCAGTATTGAAATATTGCAGGGTGAAAATGGTGTTTTCCTATATATTTCCCCATAAGGGTGGCCTAGATGTACTATAGGCAGCGCCAACTAACTTGACAATAATCTTGACCCCTTAACTTCTTATAACTTGAAATGAATGAAAGCAATTGGGCTGACGTTTCTATAATTTGGGAAGAGTCCACCAGGAAATAGGTGTGGATATTTACAGCCAGTTTGCTCTAGGCCCTTTAGAGTTACAGAGAGATCAGGGATCAAGAATTCAAGATTATTGTCTAGTTTGTTGGCGCTACCTATAGTGCCTACCACACGTACATCAAACTCAATTATTTTACCATGTTACCACGTTATGTAAGTTACAAAATTATTAGACATATTAGCTCACTTTTAACCAGTTGAAAACTATTAGACATGGAAGAGTCCATTACAGTGATACAGGGGAGGACACCTTACCTTTGGATACCTTTGGGTGTGTTCGCCGCTCCTCTAGCGGCACCAAGGAGCGCGACGCCCCTCGTTATGGGTGGTGATTTGGTGCAGTAGACTGTTTGAAGCGACAGCTCGCTCCCTTGCGAGGATGGGCTCGTCTGGCACTTTTTGCAGTTCGACATCTAGGGCTCTCTTGAAGTTGTCTAACGAGATGTCCCTCATGTCTCTTACTCGCCGTGGGAGTTTGTTGAAGAGACGTGGGCCTCTGTGTGATAACCAGCCCTCTCGCAGAGAGCCCATAGCACCCCTGTTATTCATCCGGGGGATTTCGCATTCCCAGCCTCTCCTATCACTGAATTTCATGACTATCGGAGTATGTAGGTTTGGTACTAAACCCTCTGCGATTTTCCATGTATATTATTAGGTAACGTTCTCTTCTACGTTCCAGTGAGTACAGATTCAGTGCTCTTAAACGCTCCCAATAGTGTAGATGTTTTTATCGAACTTATATGCGAAGTGAAATTTCTTTGTACACTCTCTACGTCATTTATTTCACCTGCTTTGTATGGGGATGTTAATACGCTACAGTATTCAAGCTGCGGTAGCACTAGAGATTTGAAGAGCGTTATCATAGGCAATTCACCGCGTGTTTTAAAAGTACACAGAATCCAACCCTTAGACGTTTCGCAGCCGCCACTTTGACCTGGTTATGTACTTTGAAACCCATATTTTCAGACATTAATACCCCAAGGTCTTTCACACTGTCTTTCCGTTCTATTATGTGGTTAGATTCTGTTAAGTAATTTGTAATTTCTTTAACACCATTATTATCTCCGTACCGTATTAATTGGAATTTTTCCTCATTGAATTGCATGTTGTTTTCCCTGGTCCACTGGAACACTACATTCATGTCTTCCTGCAGTCGGCCCGTGTCCTCTTGTGTGTTTACTATCTTGCTTAATTTTGTGTCATCAGCAAAAGACGAAACCGTACTGTGTCTGGTGTTGGTATCTATGTCGCAAATTAGTATGAGGAACAGAAGGGGCGCTAGCACTGTTCCTTGGGGCACTGAGCTTTTGACATCCGAAGGCTCAGAAGTGACTTGGTTTACTGCTACCGATTGTTTTCGGTTTACGAGGAAATTGTATATCCACCGTCCGATTTTCCCAGTTATACCTTTTGCTTTCAGTTTGTGGGCTATTATACCATGGTCACATTTATCAAATGCCTTAGCAAAATCGGTGTAAATGACATCCACGTTTTTCTTTTCTTCTAGCGCTTTAAGAATTTTGTCATAGTGTTCCAAAAGTTGTGAGAGACATGATCTTCCCGCTCTGAACCCATGTTGACCGGTGTTGTGTAGTTCATTTGCCTCCATGAATGTTGAAATTTTGCTTCGCAGGACTCGCTCGAAAACTTTAATGATGTGAGAGGTTAGAGCTACCGGGAGGTAGTTTTTTGGTAGTGCTTTACTCCCTCCTTTATGCAGTGGGGCAATTATTGCGTTTTTCAAGCTATCTGGTATGTCACCAGTGTCTAGACTCCTTCTCCACATTATAGCCAGGAGTTTTGAGAGGTTTTCCTTACATTTTGTCATTATAATTATTTTCAATATAAAACCTTCAATATATTTTTAACCGTCGAGGTTTTGAATTTTTGTTATAGAGCATTTTATGCTTAGAATACCTTGTATCATTTCCCAAAGTTATGACCTTTCCTCCTGGGACACCCTGTATGTGTGTGTGTATGTATACTGTATATATTTTATATACCGGTATATATATATATATATATATATATATATATATATATATATATATATATATATATATATATGCCTATACACATATTGTACATATACAGTATGTAGGCTATATAAGTAAAAGTGAATTCCCCCTTAACCCTTTGAACTATGGCCTTAGTTTAAATATAATTTTGGTATTAGGCTAATTAAGACCAGATCATGAACATGATAAAGTCACTGGTCATGGTTAACATTCAGGAGATATTGAAGAGAACAGAGGGAACACAATAATACAATGAGGTCAACATAAAACATAATTTGCAGAAAGCAGTTGCAGATATAATTATACACCTTTTACAATAGGATTTACGACATACTTGTCAAGGTGTAAAATTAAAAAGATTAAATATATATATATATATATATATATATATATATATATATATATATATATATATATATATATATATTATATATATAAAATGAAAAGTGGGGTAAGTACGGCCGCGCTAATAAGTCATGTCCTAGATGTCCTTACGTTTGGCTTGCTCTGTGCAGTAATAATGTCTACCAGATGTTGAATAGGGTGTGTAGAGATAGGAAGATGGTTGTATATCTCCCTCTGAACGATGATTTATACCTTAGATAGCGCTGATACCAATTATTGATCGAAATATACTTGGTGCCGTGACATCACTTATTAAGCCGGGGAAAAGTGCTTCAAGACATGACGTCACAGCTGGCCGGCTACAGAATTGGCAGAGACGCTCACTCGGACCGCTACTCCATTGGCCGACCCGAGATGGTAAATGAAAGAAACACGATCACGGGAGATCATCAAAGCATTACCCAAGCTGGAAGATCAGGATCCAGGTCTGACAAACCTGGAAGCCCAGTGATTGGCTGACAGCAGACACCTCGATCTTCCAACCAGCCATATAAAGACCCCTCTCCCACCCCTCAGCACACAGTCGCCGATGTCGGACTCGACTCCCCTCCTCTCCTCTCAACCCAAATCCACTTCTGCAGTAGCACCAGCTGGTGCAGTAGGAAGCTCTAAAAGAGGCAAAACTGAAAGAGAAAATTTGATTGACTCGGACATGGAATGTTCTAGACTGCCCTCGAGCCTCCCCGAGCCACTACTGCAGCTTCCCCCCCACTAGTAACTGCCCTGATCTCCTGGAGCTGTAGGCACTAATTCAACGGCCACACCCTTGGTGCCCCAGACGCCTACTTCACCTAGTCGGCCACCCACTGGGAGACCGAACTACCAAAGGTTGTGAGAGAGGAGAGACTGAGGCGCTCGACCCCCCACTAACCGAGACCACCCTTTAGTACGCTTCTGAGAGATAGACCTGCTGCCGATGACTCCCCCCCCCCCCCCCTCTCCCCCCAGGTGTGGCCTTGTTGGGAAGTTGAGACGAAGGCGCAGCCGACGACGAGGTGATAAGCTGCCGAGATGCCCTAGTCCAGAAGGACCAGCCCCATCACCTTTATTAAAGTTGTATTAGACAACCATAGGGCTGTTAGACGGTTGATAGAATACTTCCAGCAATACTGATAAGATACCTTGATAAGGCTCGTTGCTTTCCTCATGGAGACAGGAGTCATTGCTCAGAATACGTGTAAACTTGCTTCATTTAAACTCAAGCTCAACTCATAGAAAAATCACTAAAGACAGACAGTTAAATTATTTTGTCAGCTAGAGAACTCGCTTTCCATATGGTCACGAGATTGATGATCTAGTCGACGGGAATATAATTAGCTTAAAACTCCGAGCTTAGCGTTGCTCATAACCAATTACAATATCAAGTTAGGATCCATCGAGTCCTCAGCAACGGATGTTAGGAGTTGCAACACGAAACAAGAGCCTAGAATTGATAAACGAACTGTTCGGGTTAGACTGCCCCAAACCAGGCACGCAGGCTCAAAGATAATTAACAAATAGAGCTCTTACGAGAGTAATATTGCCTATCACATAGTAATTACAAGAGTGCATAAGAATCCCTTACTGTTATGTTCTTATTTTCTTATGTTCTTATGTTACCATGAGAGAACTATCTATTGTTACAGATTTCACCTGACGTTCAAACATTTGACGGGTTGATTACCGGTACTTTGCTTATACGTAACGAGATGATTACTTCGTTTATACGTAACAAGTTAATTGCTTTGTTTATATTTAACAAATTAATTACTCGTTAATAATTTTGATTGATTATTTCATTAATTACACTAAAAGTTAAATACTTACTAATGTTAACCCTTGCTAATGCAAACGATTTAACGGTATTGACTGTGATATAGAAGCAAAGTATTAAACATAATTATAAGATTGAGGATTTCATATTGCATATTACTGCTGTGTATTTGTGTGGTTCTATATTGCCTGTTAATGTCCTCCTATATTAATATAACATACCGGTATTGTATATTTATGTTACCATCTGTTTGTGTTATCCAGCTGAGCATGCAGTAGACCCTAGCCTTATATATATATATATATATATATATATATATATATATATATATATATATATATACAGTATATATATCGGAACGCACATAATTAATTATCTAAACAAATTAACTAAAACAATCACTACCCAAGGCTTAGAGATAGGCTACGCGGAAACGAACAACAATATATACTATATAAATTAATCACATACAATTAAGCTAATTGTGGTAAATATATATATAAATTAATAAATAAATACAAACAAAGACTTCCTCCCCAAGGCTAAGAAGGAAGTGTGCGAAAAAGGAAATCTGCAAAATATTATTCAGTGATTTAAAAGTGGGGTCGAGTCGTGAGCATTTGGTGGGGGAGGGGGTGAGGGAGGGGGTTCGATATTTTTTGTGTGATACTCGTTTATTAGGGGTGAGAGAGATCAGGGGGGGTCAGGGTTAGCGTGTGCGTGCGTGTGTGTGTGTGTGTGTGTGTGTGTGTACTCACCTAATTGTAGTATACAGGATTTGAGCCTAAGCTCGTGTTGTCATGTCTCTCTCTCTACATTTATCCAATTTTGCTTTAAAAGTTTGGATATTTCTTGCTCCCACCACCTCCCCATCCAACTTATTCCAACAATCAATGCTTCTATACGGGAAGCTGAACTTTCTTACATCAGACTTACATACAACTTTCCTCAACTTACATTCATGACCCCTGGTTCTTCCCTCGTCCCTCACCACAAAATCTCCCTTGTCGATCTTCTCAAAACCTTTCACGCACTTAAACATCATGATCATGTCACCTCTCTCTCTTCTCTCCCTCAGCGTTGGCAGCTTTAGCCTCTCCAATCTCTCCTCATATGGCAGGTCTCTAAGGCTAGCTATCATCTTAGTGGCAACTCTCTGAACTCTTTCCAGTTTTTTATTATGTTTGATAAGGTGTGGAGACCACACCACTACTGCATACTCCAGTCTTGGTCGTATTATTGTCCCTATTATTTTTGCTAACATCTCTTCATCTAAATAATTCAGAGCTATTCTCATGTTAGTTAACACTGCATAGGTTTCACCAGTTATTTTATTAATATGCTGTTCAGGTGACAAGCTGTCTGCCATAACTACCCCAAGGTCTTTTGCTTTCCCAGCTTTACTAATTATTTCATCTCCTATTTTGTATTCCCAAGAAGGTCTATATTTACTTTTTCCCATCTCAAGAACCTGACACTTACTCGTGTTGAATTCCATTTTCCATGTTTGACTCCACTCATATAATTTATCTAGGTCTCTCTGTAATTCTTCACAACTACTCCTACTTGTAATATGCTTCATTAATTTTGCATCATCAGCAAACATAGATATATATGAGCCTATTCCCATTTGAAGGTCGTTGATGAAAACCAAAAACATGATTGGGGCCAACACCGATCCTTGAGGCACTCCGCTTTTTACCCTTTTCCACGAGGCGAACTTTCCTTTTATTACTGTTCGCATTTCCCTCCCAATTAAATAGTTTTCCATCCACTTTAATAATACTCCCTCAACCCGCCCCACAGTCCTGAGCTTCCACAACAATCTCTTATGAGGCACCTTATCAAATGCCTTCTTGAAATCTAAGTAAATACAATCTACCCACCCCTCCCTCCCTTGTACAATGTCAATTACCCTATCATAGTAACTCAACAAATTTGTGGTACACGAATGACCTTTTCTGAACCCGAACTGCTTGCTTGAAATTATTTCCCTCTCCTCCAACATACCCACCCATCTTTTTCTAATAATCTTTTCACAAAGCTTGCATATAACACTCGTTAAGGATACCGGTCGATAATTTAGCGGGTCTTCTTTATTTCCACTTTTATATATTGGAGTTATATTTGCTTGTTTCCATTCTAAGGGAAGTTCCCCCTTGTTTAATGAGTGTTGAACAATATTAAAAATAGGTCTCACTAGTTGTTCAGAACATCTCTTAATACCCATCCAGCAATGTTATCTGGGCCCATAGATTTTCTCACGTCCAATTCTTCCAACAATGATTTTAGTTCATCCTGGTTGATTTCTATCGACTCGTAGTCCCTGTATCTCGTTCAATTCCACCACAGGTTCTAAATAGTCATCCTCCTCCACAAACACGGATGTTAATGTATCATTCATAATTTCACACATACCCACTGTGTCTTCATATAATTGACCCTCTACCCTAAGCTTTGTTATTTTGTCTTTTATTTTTGTTTTGCCGTTGATATAACTATAGAACAGTTTGGGTTCTTTATTACATTTGTTTACTATATCTTTTTCAAAGTTCTTTTTCTCCTCTCTTATAGTCTTGACATAGTTGTTTCTAGCATTCTTATACTCATTCCATTTTTCCTCAGTGTGTCTCCTTCTCACTTTATTCCATGCAGAGCCCTTTTTGTTCTGGGCAATGTGACATCGCATGTTAAACCACTCTTTCTCCTTAGCCAGCTTTCTATCCTTAAATGTTGGTACATATTTATCTACCCCCTCCCTGTGTATGTGTGTGTGTGTGGGGGGGGGGGGGGGGGTTGTGAGTGAGAGAGAGAGAGAGAGAGAGAGAGAGAGAGAGAGAGAGAGAGAGAGAGAGAGAGAGAGAGAGAGAGAGAGAGAGAGAGAGAGAGAGAGAGAGAGAGAGAGAGAGAGAGAGAGAGAGAGAGAGAGAGAGAGAGAGAGAGAGAGAGAGAGAGAGAGAGAGAGAGAGAGAGAGAGAGAGAGAGAGGATGAGTCACGACAGGACAATGTAAGAATTAAAGGAAAGGGGGGGGGGGGTGACAGTGACTAACCCACACATCTGAACGTTTTACACTTCCTCGATCACTCACTCACTCACTCTCTCTCAGACACCAACACTATCTCTCTATCTCTCTCTCTCTCTCTATATATATATATATATATATATCACGAAGGGACGTGAGCTAAATGTTTTTACTCTCAGCCGGGACTCGAACCACGGAAATTCAGGACGAGAGTCTATGTTTTAATCAACTACACAACGGTGTGATATACAGTATAATAGCTAACCTTTTCTTATTTATATTAAGGAGAAGGATAAATACTACTTGCAGAAAGTATTCCATTTCATGCACTAGTTGTAAAGGTCCACTGGAACATGGGTCCTACAGTTAGTCCATTCCCATAATAAACATGGAGGAACACTGGCACTGGTAGAAGATAGTGTAATGGGGAGGGGACAGGATGTGACTATAAACATGAATGAACCAACATATAACCCCTTCGGTATTTGAGACCGCATTTCTTCCTTTAGGGGGTGGTTTTATGGACCCCCTTATTATTCATGTTTAACCCCATTAGTTAAAAAAAAAAAAAAAAAAAAAAAATCGACCCTCTACTTTGGCGATTTTAAGACCTTTCGCCTCCAGTTCTTTCTCAATTGTAAGACCTTTTGTGTCATTTAGGTGTCAATATATTCCTGGCGATAGATAGCGAGCCTGCAATTTAAGAGAAACCGGCCTTCGGCCGCGGCATTTTCTACCGATTAATGAACAAACTTATCTCGAAAAAGAGGTAACAGGAGAAGAAGAACACATAACAATTCGCCCACAAAAAGCAAGCACACAAGCATTCAGAAGCACCAATCACTCATCAGCTCCCGAAATCAATGACTTCACCTCAGATGATGAAGAAAATGTTGAGGAAAAAACCCGCAGTTGATAAAAACAAGGGCTGGATTAAGGGAAGACTGGCCGTTGTTTGGTCTATTAATTAATTTATTCATATATATTTTTAGTTTCCTCCCTAGACCTCCATCAAGCTTAGAAAAACACCAACTAGACCCCCCTTCCAGATAAATTTGTACATTTTTCGGTAGATAAATGTCCCGGCCGAAGGCCGATTTCTCTTAAAATTGCAGGCTCGCTATCGCTCGCCAGGAAATAATCGACACCTAAATGGCACGAAAGGTCTTAAAATTGACAACGAAATGGGGCGAAAGGTGTTAAAATCGCCAAACTAATGGGCCGAACGTCTTATAATCTCAAAACTAGTGGGGCTAAACAGTAGGGAGAAGGGGGTCCAGAAAAACGGTCTTCCTCCCCTTAATATTAACTGTGAAGGCTTCTGGGAGTATGCCGACTCCATAATTATATGTGAAACTATTGATAATTAAATGTTGCGAGATAATAGCAAACGTGTACCAGTTGACCTCCCGAAAGAATGTGTGGGTGTGTTTTCTAGTTTTTCTTTTAGTAGCCTACTGTGTGTGTTTAAAGGAGACAAAGGGCAAACTCTCTCCCAGAATCAGTCTTTCCCTCTTTTTAACTTAAATTGCTTATAACTCACTAGCCTATTGTATATAAAAAAAAAAAAAAATTTAAGTTGTAAAGAATAACCATTGTTTATATGGAAATAAAGTTCTGATTCTGATTCTCTGTGTCCAGGCGTTTTGACTTGAACGGTAATGTTGGCCCTGTCACTCTTTCAACTCTAGGAGAGGCACTCGTTACAGGCAGTTCTGCATTGTCTTCCTAACTCACATTATGGAAAAAAAAGTGCCCCCCCCCCCCCCCCCCAAAAAAAAAATCAAGGTACCGTTAAGTCAAAATACAAGTCTGGATACACGGAGTATGAAACAGTTCAAGTCATAAAATAAGGGAAAATTGAGGGAGAGAGCTCCAGAGCAAGCTATACTTGTTCAGTGGAAAAAAGGACTAGGAAAATTAGTTCACTCTTGGGTGAGAGAGTTGAGCAGAATAGGGGTGGGATTGTGTTGAGAGGAAAGTGCCGCCAACTCTCTGTAAGGAAGGAGGCATACGCTGTGAAAGCTCTGAAGAACACTGATTATACTAAAAGAGAGAGAGAGAGAGAGAGAGAGAGAGAGAGAGAGAGAGAGAGAGAGAGAGAGAGAGAGAGAGAGAGAGAGAGAGAGATGCAACAACATTGCGGCGTGTAGAGATATATTGTACATAATTAGTAAAAGGAGGCGAGTTGAGACAAAATGCTTTAGACTCTACCTTTTTGAGAAGTGCGGTATGGGTGGAACCTCCCCACACATTCGAACAATACTCTATACACACGGTGCCCCTGTACAAAGCAACAAACTATGCGGGGGTAAAGAATCCACGGACACGGTTAAGCAAACCAAACTTCTGGGAAGCAAGAGTGGAAATATGGTCTTTCCATTAATGGTCAGAAGAGAAATATCTATCTCTATCTATTGCCTGACGCCGTGATCCCCGAAGGGGTGGCCACGAACGAACCGCCCCCATGCACCTCTGTCCCCAGTCAGTCGACGCCCCTCCCCCCAACCAGCACCGCCTTCGTTCATGTAGTTCCTCACTCCATCCTTCCACCTCATATTCGGTCTACCTCTCCCCCTCTGTCCCTCCACCTCGCTCTCGTACACCCTCTTAGTCATTCTCTCGCTTTCCATACGTTCCATATGGCCGAACCATCTCAAGTTGTTCCTTTTCACACTTTCCAGCACATCTACCTCCACACCACACCTCCTTCTTACTTCCTCATTAGTCTGTCTATCCCTCCATGTAACTCCGCACGCACTCCTTAAGTAATTCATTTCCACTGCTCTCACTCTTGGTCTGAGTCTCTCAACCAACGTCCATGCTTCGCTTCCGTAAGTCAGTGTCGGGATTACCACACTGTCATGCAAGGACTTCTTCACTTCCATACTGACCACCCTATTTCTTGTTACTGCTTTTAGCGTTCCTACAACCCTCTTCCCCTGTTGTACCCTCTCCCGCACCTCTTCATCCATAGTCCCATCTTTACTCAACACACTGCCCAGATACTTAAAAGAGTTGACGATCTCCATAGCCTGACCGTTCAGCTTCACCTCACACTCTGTGACTTCACCCCTTTCGAAGACCATAACCTTGCTCTTCCCCGTATTTACCTTCAAATTCCGTTTTTCGCACACTGTTCCAAACTCATTTACCAGACCCTGCAACTCCCATTCATTATCACTCATCAGAACTGTATCATCCGCAAACAGCAGTATAGGTAGCTTCCACTCAATTCCCTCCCTTTTCAGCAATACACCAACATCCACTGCTCTTGATAGTATTTCTTTCATAACTCCATCCATATATACAGTAAACAACCACGGGGACATCACACACCCCTGTTTCAAACCAACATTCAGGTCAAAGAACTCGCTCTGCTCACTCTCCACACGTACTGCCGCCTTTGCACCCTCATACATGCTCTTCACTGCTTTCAGCAACTTGCCCTTACTCCGTATATTCTAAGTACTTTCCACAAACCTTCTCTATCCACTCTGTCATAGGCCTTCTCCAAGTCCATAAAGGCAACATACACCTTTTGTTTCTTCTCCAGATACTTCTCCACAACACAATTCAGGGTAAAAATCTGATCTACACATCCTCTTCCCTTCCTAAAACCTCCCTGCTCATCGCCTATCCATTTCTCCGTTCTCACTCTCACTCTCTCAATCACTACCCTACTGTATACCTTCCCTACTACGCTTAGAAGACATATTCCTCGGTGGTTACCACACACTCCTCTTTCCCCTTTGCCCTTATATAGGGGGACTATTATGCCAGTCTTCCAGTCATCGGGTGCACTCCCCTTCTCCCAGAAATATACACCAAGAATATTGAGAGATGAAGGGTTGACTTCGTGTGTTGATGAAGAGTAAATGATAGTCCTGTGGAAGATTGTGTTGGGTAGATAGATGGAGAAATTGGGTTTTGGAAACATTGAAAGTAACAAGGTTATCTCTGCTCTAACTGGAAATACTTGATAGACCAGACGATAAGTGTGCTAGGCCTTACCTCATCACATCACGTACGTGTGTGTGTGTGTGTGTGTGTGTGTGTGTGTGTGTGTGTGTGTGTGTGTGTGTGTGTGTGTGTGTGTGTGTGTGTGTACTTACTCTAGTTGTATTGCGGGAGTGAGCATGCTCGTTATTTCCCGCCTCCTATATGTGTAGGTGTTATATGTATCGTTGGAATGGCTGTGGATGTGTGTGTAGTCTATATTTTTAGCCAATTGGCGACATCGGAAACGAAGGCTTAGGGTGGATCTGTATGGTACTATTCTCACTATAGACGGTACCGTCTCGCCCGAAGGCTTAGGTAGCCATCAGCTTAGGTGAACCATATGATACCCATCTCGCCTTGTACCATTTTTGCCAACCCCAGACGGGACGTCACAACGTCGTCCACTTATTCCAGGTACCTATTTACAGCTAGGTGAACTGAGGCTAACACATGAAAGGAGACAAGCCCAATTTGTCTCCGCCCGGCCGGGGATTGAACCCCCGACCCCTCGTGAGTGTGTGTGTGTGTGTGTGTGTGTGTGTGTGTGTGTGTGTGTGTGTGTGTGTGTGTGTGTGTGTGTGTGTGTGTGTGTGCGTGTGTGTGTGTGTGTGTGTGTTATACACCTTATAAGCAGGGATATATTTCAACAAAACCTTTAAGCACTACCTCTAAATAATTCACGAAATAATATAACATCGGTTGGCTACCGGTACGTAAATACATACATAAAAGAACTTGTAGTAAGTCAGGCAACGTCAATAAATCGCCTGTCTAATTCATTTTGGCCAGGCATAAACATAAAACAAATTTCTAACTAATCTTCATTGAGTTGGACTAATATGTGGGGTAATTTTGAAATAGACGTGATTACAGAAACCACATCATCTAATACCTTTATTTTTTTTCCGATTCGTTAGATTGATAGCTCGAGATGGGGTATAGTGTTCATCCCAAATTCGGCCAGGGCCCATCAATGTAATATAAAAGCCTTCCTGATTATAACTGTTAATTTTGGATGGCTTCATTAAGCAATTTTGTTAATGGGGTCAATAATGACTTGTGTCTTATGTCAAGCCATTTATGACATGACTGGAATACAGTAACCGCATCTATGGCAGCACTTGGTAGTTAGCAGTTAGGCCAATTTGGTTTTAAGACTGGAATGAATATGAGAAGGAATATAGCAAAATCTAAGACTGGAATGAATATGAGAAGGAATATAGCATAATTATCATCAAGTTGTATTGTTTTGGCTATTCTATCACTTCCAACGATATATTAAGAGCTGTGAACTATAATTTGAACTTTACAAATACAATAATCAGACTTATAAGAAAGGACTTGGTTTTCGTTTGACACCCTGCCAGTTACCATACACTGTAAAACATATCCGTAGATATTAACAGTAAATAAATGTCAAATTATGACTTTCGAAAACTGTATTCATCATTACAACCTCTTAACTGTATTATGTCTCTAAATTATGGTAATCAAACAGTAAAGAAATAACAATATTGATGGTTAGTTTACATTTATCTTATTTGCTAAAATATGGACACTATAATTACCCTTTTCGTACCTTCTCTAAACCCTTACTATCAGATTACATTCTTTATAATGTGGTAAACTAATGTAAATAAACAGTGTTAGGTATGGAAGCAGGCAGAAGTGGTACAGGTGACGGTGTCTAGGGGAAAATGAGGTTAGCATGTTGTCAGTGTACCGTTAGCCTTACCGTTAGCCTTACTGTTCTGCTCTCTCTCTCTCTCTGAGTTATCAAGAGGGTCGATTACCCCGAGCATGGAAAACTGCTATCATTATTCCTATCCCTAAGCCTGGAGGAGGATTTAGGCCAGTCTCTTTAACATCTTGTTTTTGCAAAATGATGGAAAGAATGCTTTTAGAAAGATTGCAATATGTTATAGGAGGTAAATTAAGTAATAATTTATATGGGTTCATCAAAGGTAAAGGAACTACTGATGCCGTCATCAAGTGCCTATCACACGATGCTGACTACTGCAGGGCATTTGTCGATCTCAAGGGTGCATTCGATAAAGCCAACGGAGAAATTATACTGCATGAACTAGCAGGTATGGGGGTGTCAGGAAGGATGCTTCATTGGATAGGAGACTATTTACATGGCCGAAGGGCTAAAGTCTCTTATCAAGGAGCATTGTCTGAAGAAGGTAGTTTGGACTTAGGGACACCACAGGGTGGGGTACTAAGTCCAATGTTGTTCAATGTACTATTGAATAGACTTGCAAGTCTAAAATTAGCCGATGGGGTTAAAATTAGAATTTATGCAGACGATATTATGCTACAAAGCAAAACGGTTGATAAAATGCAACAGGCGCTGACTAAATTTGGGAAGTTAACACAGGAACTAGGATTAATAGTAAATGAAGATAAAACAAAATTTCAATGTCGAGCAAGAACTGACAAGCAACTAAAAATAAATAACATGAATATAGAAAGAGTAAATAGTTATAAGTACTTGGGTATGTATGTGGGTTATACAGCAGAAGCTAAAGAAGCTGAGGTGAATTATATAACTACACAATGTAAGGCACGAATGCAACCCTTGAGAGCCTTAGCTTGGAGTGGTAACGGTGTCGGTGTTCCTGTACTAAAAATGATGTACATTAGTACTATTAGGTCAGTTATTGAATATGCCAGTCCTGTCCTTTTTTGCCTTGATGAAGGAAGGTTCGATAAACTTGAAAAAATACAAAACGAGGCTATGAGAATTATTTTAAACTGCCCAAAAAATGCAATGATTGATGCAATGAAGCTTGAAACAATGCTACCGAGCATTAAACATAGAGTAGAACAAACTAATATTGTAGCAGCAATTAGACATGTAAGATTAAAAGGTGGCAACGAACTACTGAAAGACATAAAGGACTGCATGAATAATACTCGCACCTTCTGGAGACAAGGCAAAAAAAGGATATATGAAACATTTGGTGAACAAAATACAACATTATGATTTAATAAACAACTGTATTAATTACGAAAATGAACAACCTGTCCCACCATGGGAGGAGAAAGACGTAATTTTAGATATTATGCCATTACAAAAGAAAAAGAACATGTATAATACAATAGAATTAAGAAACATTTATGAAGAGAGAATAAACAAAATGTACACTGGTAAAGTAGCACATGTTTATTGTGATGGGTCGGTAATGGAAAATGGTAGGGCAGGTTGTGGGATTTTAATTAGAGATTACATGCAAGACTCCAACATGTGGCTAGAAACAGAATATAATTATAGGCTAAGCGATAATATATCATCAACTCAGGCTGAATTGTATGCGATATTATATGGACTTAAAGAAATCGAAGGAGGAGAAGGGGATGTAAGCTTCTTTGTTGACAGCAGAGGGGCTCTGGAATCCCTAAACTGTAAAACACCAGTATACGAAAATATTGTTATCCAATGCCGGAATATTGTACATCAACTCCAATTAATAGGGAGAAAAATTGTGTTTTCATGGATACCATCACATACAGGGATTACCTATAATGAAAAAGTTGATATAATAGCTAAAAATGGTACTGAAAAAATGGAAATTGATGTACAATGTACCCTATCTTTGAAACAGGTAAAACACAAAATAAAGAAATGTCAAGAAGTAAAAGAAGCTAGAGATATCGAGTGTAAGTATATAGCCAGGCCTAGTGCCACCATGCATCATTACAGAGAGGTGGTAGATAAAACTAAATTCAATTATGGGAATGTTACAAGTAAGTGGAAAGATTCTGTATGTACTAGGTTAAGACTAGGCTACAAATATTACTGGGAATTAGGCATTAATACTGCAGAGAAGGATAGGAGTTGTAGGCTGTGCAATAGGCCAAGATCTCACACCCTTCAACATTATATACTGCAATGTATAACTTTAATAAAATATAGAAATAATACAATTGAAAATGTAACTAAACAGATAATATGGATGTTCAACAGTGGAACTATGTACAACCTTTTAAAAGAATGTAAAATTATAAAACATATAATTTGATGTGTAGCTATGCTCTTCAACTAAACACATGTACATTCTAGTGGTGCCTTACAGGCCACCCTGGGTCAGCGAACCTACGCTCCCTAACCATACTGCTGTATTGTCCTCAATATTCTCGGCTAATGGCTTGATGTACAAGTACCTCCGGATATGCGGCACATCCCTCCCGGAGGACTACTTGCACCTTCCCTCCGAATATTATTTTATGGAAATAAAATAATCTGAATCTGAATCTGAATCTGTATGGCTGTATGTTTTGGGTGCTGGGGTCTGGTGACTGGGTCACGACGGTTAGGGTCCCTCTAGGATGTTTAAGGAGGGATTAACACGGTCGGGGCTCAGTTGGGGGTCTTGTGGGACAGCATGCGTGTTTAAAAAACAAAACACAATCTGATCAAGGTCTATAACGGGGACTCATATATTTTAGATATGTCTTTATTATAATACTGTATATACTAAACTTAGGTAGTGTTAAAATTAATCTTCAATATCAATGTATTACTCATCTAACTATATATGTAATGACATAGTTTAAGCCAGAAATAGGGTGAAGATTGCGTATGCACCTTCGCCCTTTTGAGATAATGTAACTATGATACTTGTGTAACATTTGTACTTTTCTCAATAAAACAATCAAATCAAATCAAATCTCTCTCTCTCTCTCTCTCTCTCTCTCTCTCTCTCTCTCTCTCTCTCAGCTTTAGGCCTACCCATACTATCAGGTACCGTACGGTATATCAGTTACTTGGTCAATCATTACTCATTCCTTTGGTCTACGAGAGAGAGAGAGAGAGAGAGAGAGAGAGAGAGAGAGAGAGAGATCAGAGCAATAGCTATACCTTACCTTTGGATGTGTTCGCCGCTCCTCTAGCGGCACCAAGGAGCGCGACGCCCCTCGTTATGGGTGGTGATTTGGTGCAGTAGACTGTTTGAAGCGACAGCTTGCTCCCTTGCGAGGATGGGCTCGTCTGGCACTTTTTGCAGTTCAATATCTAGGGCTCTCTTGAAGTTGTCTAACGAGATGTCCCTCATGTCTCTTACTCGCCGTGGGAGTTTGTTGAAGAGACGTGGGCCTCTGTGTGATAACCAGCCCTCTCGCAGAGAGCCCATAGCACCCCTGTTATTCATCCGGGGGATTTCGCATTCCCAGCCTCTCCTATCACTGAATTTCATGACTATCGGAGTATGTAGGTTTGGTACTAAACCCTCTGCGATTTTCCATGTGTATATTATTAGGTAACGTTCTCTTCTACGTTCCAGTGAGTACAGATTCAGTGCTCTTAAACGCTCCCAATAGTGTAGATGTTTTATCGAACTTATATAGGTATATGGTCTACATCACGAGACAGATCGGAATAGAACAATATATAAATAGGCCTATACACACAAGGAGAGATAATGGTGATGGTAATGATGATGATGGTAATGTTGGTGTGATGAAGGTAATGAAAATGATGATGGTGATGGTAATTATGATGATGTTGACGATGACGATGGCGTTGATGATGATGATGTTGACGATGGCGTTGATGATGATGATGATGATGTTGACGATGATGATGATGTTGACGATGATGATGATGTTGATGATGATGGTAATGATGATGGTGATGTTGATGGTCATGAAGATGATGATTATAATGAAAATTATGATGGTGATGTTGACGATAATGATGATGTGTGTGTGTGTGTGGTTTAGTGAATATGTGCATTTGCTCGCTGAATTTTCTAGGTGTACATGTGTGAGTAACTGGTTCTGCGTTGTGTAAGTGTGGTGTAATGGGTGGGTGTATGCATGGACGTGTGTATGTGTGCAATTGTGTGTGCGTCAGTGTGCAACAGTCATCCAAGGGCGTGTGCGTACGTGCGTGGAGAGATATAGATAGATAGATAGATAGATAGATAGATAGATAGATAGATAGATAGATAAATAAAGAGAGAAAGAAAGAAAGAGAGAGAGAGAGAAATAGAGAGAAAACTAGGGTATACAGACAGTGATACACGTTTATATCAGTACCGTACATTAAATGGATACATTACTATATAGATAGATAGGTAGATTACTATAAGTCTATTTTCTCAGCTGATGGTACATTGCCATATTTGCAACTTAATTACTCAGCTATTATGAAGATTTTGCAGCGAAATATGTTGCTCATTGTGAAAACTTGGCAATACGATGATGCAGACATAGTAGTTTCATATTGTTTCCATTAAGTATCGATTAATCAGCTGTTATAAGATTCAATTTACTGTCAGCTGAAATAAATCCGACTATACCAATATAGGCTACCTCTATAAGGGTAAATTATTATAGACACTTAAGTACCCTGTTCATACCCATTATTTTTTACCGTGATGTCAGCATGGCGAATAGAAGACTTTTCGCCCTACACAGGTGTCGAACTTTTCCGAGCGAGCGATAGTGAGCCTTAAATTTAAGTAGTCGGTCTTCAATCGACATTTTTCGACAGAATAATTTTGAAGGGGGGTCAGGGGAGGTAGGTTATTATTTAAGCTTAAGAGGGATATCTGAGTAAGCGGTGTTTCTGGTTTAACTCTATTTGGTCCGAGGAGGGTCTTTTGGG
>CM064491.1:2586235-2618735 GCA_032716605.1 Paralithodes platypus | reverse complement strand
TTTGTTGAAGAAACATGATCCTGTAGCTTATGTGATAACGAAGCCTCTCCATAGTCCGCCGAATTTTCATCCGAGAAATATCTATCGTATTCCCAGCCTCTCCTATCACTGAACTTCATGGATGAAAATCGGGTGTGTAGATTTGGTACTATACCCTCTGAACACAAACACACACACCCATACATACATACATACATACATACATACATACATACACACACACACACACACACCGATTATTATTATCACACACACACACACACCCACACCCACAGCCACACAACACATATATGGCTTCAAGGTGACTCAAGGTTGCGACCTTTCAAGGCAGTTGGGTGTAACAACGCTTCCTATAGTACTTCCTTTATAAGCTGGTTTCTTCCTTATCCCTCCCTCCCTCCCTATCTTCACACATTCTAGATTCAGGTATCTGTGATCTTAAGGGGAGGTTTTTATTTGTTCCCTGGACCTCCATCAAGCTTAAAACTAAACCCCCTAGACCCCCTTTCAAGATAAATTTGTACATTTTTCGGTAGAAAAATGTCCCGCCTGAAAGCCGGTTCCTCTTAAATTACAGGCTCGCTATCGCTCGCCAGGATAAAATCGACACCTAAATTGCACGAAAGGTCTTAAAATTGACAGAAATGGGTTGAAAGTTCTTAAAATTATCAAAATAATGGGGCGAACGTCTTAAAATTAGAAAAGCAATGGGGCTAAACATGAGGGAGAAAGGCGTCAAGAAAAAACTCCCTCAAGTGGATATCTCCCCTTAAGATGAAGATTGTATACATACGTACATACTGAAGCCTCGAACTGATTAAAAAGAACTTCGGCATGACAAATATCAGGTAAACAATTAAACGGGAGATTCAGTTCAATCCGAGAAAGGTTTGAACATTCTCCAACAGCATTTATGACTGCGACTGTAAATTTCACGCATATACCGGTATACACTATACATACATATGACCAAGATCTTGCATATGACAACATAGCCTATGGCACGCTAAACGCATATTACATACCCGCCCAACCTGGCGGGTGCCCAACCCCGAAAAGGGTTGAAATAGGGGAGCTATCCCCCCGCCAAAGGCGGCTTTCTAGGGCCTTTCCTAGCTGATGCTGAGAGGATTGGGTTCTAGTCATGTGGTGATGGGCTGGTCTATCAGAGTGAGAACTGAGCAATCTCTGCCATACCCATAGCTTACTCTGACTGTTCCTTTTACTTATATATTTTCTAGATCTCAAGTGACGGCGTCTCTAACGTGGATTGACCTCCCAATCTACCAAGATTGGAAGCCAAAGCGTCACATTTTTCCCTTGCCCCTCAACTTTCTCTTCATAATTGCTGAGGGGCACAGGGCCCTGGGTGGGGCTTTGGTTTCCCGGGCGTTTCCGCACCCTCCTCAAGCTCCCCGCCATGGTGTGGCTTCGGTCACCCCTTTATTGTGGTCGGCGGGGAGGGTTCTGTGGGGGCGCTCGGTTATGGCCTTGGCCTTGCTCGGGGCCTTGGGGCTGTTTGGCCAGGCAGCTTGGGGAACACCAACAACAACAACATACAGCTAAAGTTGGCCAGACGAATTTCTATAAACTTTCTAATTTTAACCCTTTGAAGCTCTGACGCGTTTTAGCAGTTTATTTTGGCTATCATTAGACGATTTTATACAACTTTGGAAGTATCTGTGGGTATTAAAAGGGTAAACACTATCTCAATCAAACCTTTGACTTCTATATACCGTTACTAATCTGAAAAAAATCGTCCAATAGTAGCCAGAAACAGAACAGAAACGCGTATTGGAGCTTGAAAGGGTTAAGTATGGACAGAAAAAGAGTAGGATTCAATTAGAAGAGCAGTTAATGAAATTGTTAATTCATATGGTTTACTAAGTTTTATAGCAAATTACCCCTGTAAGTCAATCACACTATTATCAGTTCCATAAATAGTCATAGAGTGTATTCAAATTCCTGTAGCCAACTGTACAAAGACAGAAATAAGGAAAGGAAAGATGCTAGTGTTTACAAAAGGCATCCACCACAAGTTAGCCTAAAGGGGGATGGGCCGGTTGTCTGGACCACTTTCTCCCTCATGTTTAGCACCATTAGTTTTCAGATGTTAAGATGTTTGCCCCTTTATTTAGTCGATTTTAAGACCTTTCGCCCCATTTCTTCGTCAATATTTAGACCTTTCGTGCTATTTAGGTGTCGATTTTTTCCCTGGCGAACGATAGTGAGCCTGTAATGTTGGAAGAACCGGCCTTTGGCCGGTGAATTTTTCTACAGAAAAATATACAAATTAATCTAGAAGGGGGATCTAATGGATTTTTTTTTTTTAAATTTGATGGGAGGTCTAGGGAGGAAACTAGAAAAATAATGAATACATGCAAAAAATCGCTAAAAAAGTGAACCATCTCCCCTTAAGGGATGTGTGAGTACTTCCGGGGAGGGGAGTTAGTAGGCAAAGGGAGGGGGTGAAGGGGGGGGGGGGGAGGATGTAAAGGGAAGGGGTGAGGGGGGTGGAGGGAGTATGTAAAGGGGAGGGGGGGGGGAGTATGTAAAGGGAAGGGGTGAGGGGGGTGGAGAGTATGTAAAGGGAAGGGGTGAGGGGGGGGGGGAGTATGTAAAGGGAAGGGGTGAGGGGGAGGTTAGTAGGCAAGATATATAACCTAGAGATCCTTCACTGATATCAACTATCTCTTTTCTTTTGTCGTAATTATAAAAAGGGGTGATATTTTATGTATGATTAAGTATAATTTATATCCATACACAAAACTATATTATATAACGGGGTACCATTTTATTTATTAATAAGTATAATTTAAATCTGAAGACAACCTAATGTTTCTTGATTCCCGTAACAATGCCGGGTATTGCTTAACCCCTTATTGGCGGCGCTCGACTTAAGTCGTGCACCAATTTGCAGCAAGTTAGGAGCATTATTAAGGCTTTTAACCCCTTATTGGCGGCGCTCGACTTAAGTCGTGCACCAATTTGCAGCAAGTTAGGAGCATTATTAAGGCTTTTAAAGGGTTAAAATAGAGTGCAAATGGCCGGGAGCGCAGCGGGCCAGACAGCCGACTCCCAGGGCTTACCGCCGCCCATTAACTCATGTTCCATGTGTTTTCGAGAGGCCGGCAGTGTAGCCAGTAGTGAGCATAGCTGGGAAAAATATACCGCTATACGCTAAACTCCGTGCTACGTAGCTCATTCTGGTCTCATTTTGAAGCTTTTAGCCCCTAGTTTTTTGCTGAATACATTTCTTTTCATGCAGATACTTGATTGATCATTCAGGAGGGCCTGAATATGCCCAAATGAGCCCAAAACACCCCGCTAGACAAGGGTTAAAGGGTTAAAATAGAGTGCAAATGGCCGGGAGCGCAGCGGGCCAGACAGCCGACTCCCAGGGCTTACCGCCGCCCATTAACTCATGTTCCCTGTGTTCTCGAGAGGCCGGCAGTGTAGCCAGTAGTGAGCATAGCTGGGAAAAATATACCGCTATACGCTAAACTCCCATGTTCTTGGCACCACTGCAAGAGAACCACGAGTGCTACGTAGCTCGTTCTGGTCTCATTTTGAAGCTTTTAGCGCCTAGTTTTTTGCTGAATACATTTCTTTTCATGCAGATACTTGATTGATCATTCAGGAGGGCCTGAATATGTCCAAATGAGCCCAAAACACCCCGCTAGACAAGGGTTAAATAGTTGTTATGAATGGGTATGCACGAATATTAGTGTATACAGAGCTTAATAACACCATTTACTTATTTCACATATTTATTTATTTTATTTTATTATTTAGCCTATTGATTTTGCATGTGTTTATGAAAGAGACAAATGGCAGGCTGTCTGTAACGAGTTGATCCAAAGCCAAAAGAGTGACAGAGAGCAAATTTCAAGGTACGTTGGGGTAAAAAATGCCTGGGCAAGAAGTATAAAGCAGTCCAAGTCATAAGATGAAGGAATGGTTGATTGAGGGAGAGAGTTCCATAGTTCACTTGTTGAAAGACTGAGAACATTTTCTAATTTTTGAGTTGGAGAGCTGGACAGAATAGGAGTCTAATTGTGTTAACAATATCGGTACTCGATGCATGGGCATACTGTGCCCCAGTACAGAGTAAGAAGCTGTGCGGGGGTAAAGAACCCACGGAGACGATTGAGCAAACCCAACCTCTGTGAAGTCATTTTTAGCAAGAGTGGTAATATGGTCTTTTCAGGAAAGTTTAGAGGAAAAGGAGACACCAAGGATATTGACAGAAGATGATGGGTGGATTTGTGCATTGATGAATAATAAGGGATTGTCGTGTGGAAGATCGTGACGGGTAAACATATGAAGACATTAGATTTAGGAAACATTGAAAGTAACAAGATTTTCTCTGCCCCTATCAAAAATTATTGAAAGATCAGAGAATAGGCGAGCTATGGCCTCATCACACTCCCAGCAAGAAGGAAAGGTATTAGATGAAAGACATAGCAGAAAGTTTACCTAGACACGAATATGACAAAGGTTGGCCGATCTCTGTTCCCACATCGAAAATAACTATAGTATATATTTTTTCCAGCTGAGAGTAAATTGCCATGTTACTATCTTTGTTATTCAGCTATAAGATATATTTTGTAGCGAAATATGTTGTTCATTATGAAAACTTGGCATTAATACGACACACAACCATAGGAGTTTCATATTTTTCAACTAAGTATCGAGAAATCAGCTACTAAGGGATTCAATTTAATATCAGCTGGAAAAAAATAGACTATAAATACAACCCCCTTCCCTCTACTAAAATAGACTATAAATACAACCCCCTTCCCTCTACTAAAATAGACTATAAATACAACCCCCTTCCCTCTACTAAAATAGACTATAAATACAACCCCCTTCCCTCTACTACACCCCTCCTACTATCTTCTTGATATTAAATTTATGTAGTCGAGGGAGTTAACAGTGAATACAAGCACTATATGAGGAGGGCGGGTGCCCAACCCTGAAAGGGTTGAAATAGGGAAGCTATCCCCCCGCCAAAGGCGGCTTTCTAGGGCCTTTCCTAGCTGATGCTGAGAGGATTGGGTTCTAGTCATGTGGTGATGGGCTGGTCTATCAGAGTGAGAACTGAGCGATCTCTGCCATACCCATAGCTTACTCTGACTGTTCCTTTTACTTGTATATTTTCTAGATCTCAAGTGACGACGTCTCTTGCGTGGATTGACCTCCTAATCTACCAAGATTGGAAGCCAAGGCGTCACATCTTTCCTTTGCCCCTCAACTTTCTCTTCATAATTGCTGAGGGGCACAGGGCCCTGGGTGGGGCTTTGGTTTCCCAGGCGTTTCTGCACCCTCCTCAGCTCCCCGCCATGGAGTGGCTTCGGTCACCCAGGCTTTATTGTGGTCGGCGGGGGGGGGGGGGGTTCTGTGGGGGTGCTCGGTTATGGCCTTGGCCTTGCTCGGGGCCTTGGGGCTGTTCGGCCAGGCAGCTTGGGGAAAAACAACAACAAACAACTATATGAGGAGGAGCATTTTATTGATAATTTTTTGCATAAATGAAGCTCTATGCGAAAGTTGCCAATACAGGGCTTCTCCACATAATATAATCATTCTGTCAACTTGTCTGAGTCGATGTTTATCAATATAAGGGAGGTTGGGTGATTGTTACCTGTTACTATAGGGCCGTTGATATAACCTACTACTCTTCCCTGTCACCTCCACCCTAACTCCCTAACTCTCACACTCTCTCTCTCTCCCTCTCTCTCTCTCCATCCGTCCCCCCCCCCCCCCCCCCCCCTTAGTGGAGGTGATGAAGCCTGCAGGGTGTGACCTAGACAAGGTCAACTGGCTGGGGGAGGGAGAATGGGTTGGTGAAGGGGGTGGAGGGTAGGAGGTCAAAGGGGGAATGGGGTGGGGGTAGGTGGTCAAAGAGGATGAAGGAATGGGGGGGCAGGGAGAGGAAAATTGACGAGAAATATAATACTGTAGCTACCTTATAAAAACATTCTCTCTCTCTATCTCTATCTCTATCTCTCTCTCTCTCTCTCTCATAGGCTGTTACACAAACCGGATATACGGTACATGTATACTTTACCACACACATACTGTATATAAGTCTACACTATACAGGATTCTACACTATATTACAAGAAATTATAAATATGATCTAAAGTATAATTTCTAAAGTATAAACCATTCAACCATACAGTATACAGTACTGCATTTGCCAAAGTCAATGATTACGTCAAAAGTACAAACTGTTCAGGTTTGGCGAAGTTTGTTGGGCCCAAGTTCTCTTACAAACCAATACATCAAAATTGTAATTAGTCAGCATTTAATATGTAATTTTCTAATGAAAAACTTAGGCTACACCATGTACACATTAAATATTTTGAAATACATGTAGCCTAGCTTACAACTTTAAACTAATTTCAACCAACGGATTTGTTTATGTATATGTATGTATGTATGTATGTAGTGTGTGTGTGTGTGTGTGTGTGTGTGTGTGTGTGTGTGTGTGTGTGTGTGTGTGTGTGTGTGTGTGTGTGTGTGTGTGTGTGTGCGCGTGTGTGCGTGCGTGCGTGCGTGTGTGCGTGTGTGTGTGTGTGGTGGTGGTGGTGGTGGTGGTGGTGGTGGTGGTGGTGGTGGTGGTGGTGGTGGTGGTGGTGGTGGTGGTGGTGGTGGGTGGGGTGGGGTAGGGGGGGGGGGGTTAGAAACATAATATGAAAGGCTTGTTTAAAACAATGTCCAAACTTGAATTTCAAGGTCCAACGTACACAACACAAAACTCGGATATACCGGTACAGTAACTCAATAAACATTTTATGCTTAAATAATGTGTTTGCTACCCTATTCAAATATATAACTGTATATAGGGAATACATTGCATGTACAATTTTATATTAACTAAACATATACAGTATTATTAAAAGTAGGCCTACAGTACATAACATACATAATTACATCTCAATGGCTGGATTTGTATAATTGAAAAACTAAATTACCACGAAATTTTCTTGGTGACTGCACAATTAAAGCCACATAACCACAACTAAAACCAACATATGCATATATTATCACACACACACACACACACACACACACACACACACACACACACACACACACACACATCCACCCACCTACGCACACACACACACACATACACACACAGTCACACTACATAATTCACAGGATGATAGATGATAATGACGCTAAATATCAAATGTGTTACCTTACCAGTTAACCTCGTCACTATACTCAACTTTCCCTGCTACTATTTCACTCACTGGCAAACGGATGGATAGATAGTGTGTGGATATACAGTAGATACACACAAACATACACACATATATATATATATATATATATATATATATATATATATATATATATATATATATATATATATATATATATATATATATATATATATATATATATATATATATATATATATATATATATATATATATATACCGGTATATATATATATATATATATATATATATAACACTTATGATCGTGTATCTGTATTGTATTTTTGTTTACGTAGACAAAAGGCTATGCTGCCTGTATTAGGTGGCCCTCCCCCCCCCAGTTGAAAAGTGATAGGGAGCTAAATTCAAGGTACTGGTATGTTAAGAGTCAAATTATCTGGACAAACAGAGCTTGATGCAGTTTAAAGTTATACCGGTAGGATGAAAGACAGATTGACGGAGAGTTACAGAGTTTATTTGTTGAGCAAAAGAAAGACTGAGAAAATTGGTTCGTTCACCAATTGGTTAGAGAAAGCGTTTTTAGCAAGTCGAAGAACAGATTAGACACACTTCCGGACAGAAATAAAGATTTAGAGATTGTGAGTTTGAAGGCGTCAGTACCGTTTGTATGCTTCCTCCATATTGCGGACTGCAGTAGAACAAGCTTAGGTAAACCAAGATTACATTGCATTATATTAAGAGAAAGGAAATGGAATGTATGCTTACATGCCCGAGATGATCACCTTGGTAATGTGTCCAGCACACTCCGAGGCCACAGAAGCTAAAATAATTCCAAGGGTAATCAAAGAAATACTGTCGAAGAGCCTCCCTATCGACAGCGTCAAAGTACCACAAGTGCTGCCAGCGAGGAGGGTTAGATGGCCGCATTGGAGAGATAGGACAGGTAACTGAGATAAAGCTATGATCGGACGAGCCCAACGAAGAGAAAAGATGTACAGTTAGCAGAAGGATTAGAGGTTAGAAATAAGTCAAGAATGTTGGGCCGATCTACAAGGCGTAAGGGATACAAGTAGGTAGTAGGTTGCTGAACTAACTGCTCCAGGTCACTTAGGATAGAAAGAATGTAGGCTCATTCACTAAGTTGGTCAGTGAAATGAGGGAGGTGGTGAACACTGAAATCGATCAAGATGGAGATTTCAGAGAAGAGATAAATGGATAGACTGTGTTCCATTTTAGAGGTAATATAGTCAAAGAAATTTAGATAGTATAATTAGGGGAGAAATAAGCAGTATAGATACATTCAGATTGAAAATGACACGGATAGTTTAAACCAGAGACTTAAGAATTCATTAGAGTCAAAGTTGGGAACAGGAGAGCAAGTAAGATTGTTACGCACATACACACAACATCCACCTTTGGCTTTAAACTGAGGATAGAGATGCGAAGAGGATACAGAGAAGGGTTTGCTGTCAGTTGCCTAGGACAACTGAGTTTCGGTGAGGAAAAGAAGATCAGGTTTGTTAGAGGAGAGATGATTTTCAACAGAGTTGGAATTAGAGGAAAGGTCGTGAATATTGCAAAGGTATGGTAATAAAAAAAGAGTGTCAGGCCGTGGTCCAATACATTTTAACCCTTGTCTAGCGGGGTGTTTTGGGCTATTTTGGGCATATTCAGGCCCTCCTGAATGATCAATCAAGTATCTGCATGAAAAGAAATGTATTCAGCAAAAAACTAGGCGCTAAAAGCTTCAAAATGAGACCAGAACGAGCTACGTAGCCCTCGTGGTTTTCATGCAGTGGTGCCACCAGCATGGGAGTTTAGCGTATAGCGGTATATTTTTCCCAGCTATGCTCACTACTGGCTACACTGCCGGCCTCTCGAGAACACAAGGAGCGTGAGTCAGTGGGTGGCGGTAAGCCCTGGGTGTCAGACGTGTGGCCTGCTGCGCTCCCGGCCATTTGCAATCGATTTTAACCCTTTAAAAGCCTTAATAATGCTCCTAACTTGCTGCAAGTTGGTGCACGACTTAAGTCGAGCGCCGCTCTTTAAGGGTTAAGGGGACATTGGGTAAATGTCGTAGTTTAGGGGCATTCATGGTCCCCCTCCACCCCACCCTTCTGGGGACTACGAGGCTGGGCATTGTGTCATCATTTATGATATTAACAAATTTGGTGAATTGGCACGGTAAGAAGTACAGTGTGCTTTTGTGGTGTAGTGTTAAGGAAAGAGTGTTTGTGAGAGCTAGTTGGATTACTCTGTATAGGTGAGGCACAAAGAAAATCAGTAAGAGGGCATATGCCTATAAAGCCTCTCCTGGGTATTGCCCTGTTCGATTGATGCCTAAAATCTCCCCCTACCAAGACCTTATATAGACCTTTAATCTGATATGTTTGGTGTTCGATTCCCAGAAAGGTATAAAGGATGTTATTATAACAGGGTGAAAAATTTTCTTCCTTCACATACTCTCTGTTTTACCTGCATTTCCATACCTCCATTCCTGCGTATCGTTCCTCCTAGATATTTTAACACTCTACTTGTTCCAATATTTCCCCATCCAGCCTCACATCTAGATTCATCCTACTATCACCCCTATCACACACAATTACTTAATTTTATTGACGTTCACCTTCAGTTTCCTCCTCCCACAAACCACACCAAACTCTTTGACTACCCACTGCAGTTTCTCCTCAGAATGCACCAACAACGCTCTGTCATCAGCGAACAGCAACTGATTCAACTCCCAATCTCCACCATTCTTTCCTACTAAACCCAATCCTGTATTTTCACCTCCCTCACCACACCATCCATAAATATATTAAACAGCCACGGTGACATTACACAACCCTGTCGCAATCCAACATTTACTTCAAACCATTCACTCAACTAATTACGGTATTTCCTACTATAACACACACACTCTGCTCCCTTCATAAAAACTCTTAACTGCTTTTAACAAAATTGAATTTCCTCCAATTTAATAAGTCCTTAACACCTTCCATTGCTTCTCGATCCGTACTTCTCGTAATATAATATATATATATATATATATATATATATATATATATATATATATATATATATATATATATATATATATATATATATATATATATATATACCGTATATATATTATTTTATAGGGAGGGAGGGGGGGGGGGGGGGGGGGGGGAGTATTTCCTGGATTGGCTACAGTACTCACCAACACCTCGGGTACTGGTTACACTGCTATAACTCTCTCATAGATACGGTACCTGCGGAGAGAAAAATCATTGTTAATATCAATGTTATTATATAACGGTGAAATGAGATACATAATTATATACAGTTATACACAAACAGGGAATATAGTTAAAAATATTAAAAATGCATATACGAAATATATACAGTATATATATAAATTAGATATATATAAATATGTACAGTATATACTGTATATATATTTTTTTTTCTCTCTCCACCCCTTCTATTTTACTAATGCCTAATATCTTAATATCTTCTAAAGATGTACTTTCTGATCTCTCTGGGCTTATTACTAAGGAGGCGTACGGACCAGATGGTGTTGATTCTGTTGTAAGGTACTTAAAGACTGTTCTCCCTGTCTAGACAAACTCTTCCGTCTCTATTTTTCCTCTAACATATTGCCTTCTTGTTGAAAGTTTGCTCTGACTTGACATGTCCCAAAGAAGGGTGACTGCTCTCAGCCCTCCAACTATCGTCCAATTGCTCTTAGTTCTTGCATCTATATAATAATTGAATCTATTCTTATTTTCTGAATCTATTCTAGAGTCAAAAGCAGTTTGTCTCAACTCGCCTCCTCTTACTAATGTTTAACAATTTCTCTTTACATACTGTACCCGGTACGGTACCACAAGGTTGCATGTTTCTCACTCTTCTATTACAATAATCAGTGTACACTCCCTCCCTTGTGGGGGGGGGGGGGAGAGGGAGGGAGAGAGGGAGGGAGAGAGAGAGAGAGAGAGTGGATGGCACCCGCCTTTCAACATTGTTCCTATCCCAATTCAGTACAACTCTCTACCCAAGAGAACAGATTTTCCCAGTCTGTCTTCAACTCAACATACCACTCTGGAACTCTCTCCAGCAATCTGTCAATCTGTCTTTCCCTCCTCCTATGAGACTGCTTCACGCTCCGCATGTCCAGAAATTTTGACTGTAACATACCTTAAATTTGGCCCTTTATCACTTCTATAACTTTTTTTTAGGGGGGGGGGGGCTATTACAGGCAGCTTTGCCTTTGTGTCCTTTATACACATAAGCATAAGACTATCTCTCTCTCTCTCTCTCTCTCTATATATATATATATATATATATATATATATATATATATATATATATATATATATATATATATAGAGAGAGAGAGAGAGAGAGAGATTGTTGCATTACGGTTACCACAATGACACACACCAGTTGGACAAAGACCGTACAAATGGCCTTTACCTGGTCACTTCGTTATTATAGTGAACTTTCAAGTAACTATTTCACACATAGAGTGACGGAGATACATAGAGATAATATAGACTGGATGGATACAGCATATATATATATATATATATATACCGGGTATATATATTGTATAGCCTAGATAGATAAAGAAAGAGAAAAACGGAAGAATAGATAAATGGATGAATATAATTATGGTTGTTGTTGGTTATAATAATTGATAGATACACAGATAACCAAATAAATATAGATAGGTAGGCTAAATATCAAATTAGGCTAACCACAAAGACACACAGCACGTGGATAAAGGCAATACATGGCCTTACCTAGTCACCTCGTAAATACATTGGACTTTCCACTGACTATTTCACACACACAGACTGACGGAGATAGCTAGATGGGTAAGTGGAAACGTTGTAGATAGAGATAGATAGATGAACAGATATTAAGTTAGGCTAGACAGATAAAATATAGATGGATATATATAGATAAACTGTAGATTTATAAATGGATGTATAGGTAGTTATATGATTGATAAGATACATAAATAAACAGATAAACATATAGATAGGCCTAGATAAATGTAGGTAGATAGGTAAATATTGCATTAGGTCAACCACAATCACAACAGGTGGGTGTTTGAAAACCAGACCCTCAAAATTACAGGGTGTAATATACAGAGAACAAGAAGTAAAGTAGCCTAACCAATGATCTCTTATCTACCATTAATGAGATACGTACACTCGACCAAAAAACAATCTTTACACTGGTGAGATGTAAATAATCTAGTGTGAACGGAATGAATCGGGTGAAACATACGTCTGTGAGGTATTATCATAAGATTTCGACCCACTTCCAGAATGTTTAGAGCGTTAGTGTAAAGATTGTTTTTTGGTCGAGTGTACAAGAATTAATACGTACCGGTATGTAGCAGAAACAATGGTGTAAGGAGAGCATAGGGGTTCAATCATAACACTTGATGAATTACATACGGTACTGAAACTATAATATTGCATCGATGTAAATACTCAATGGACCTTCATTCCTCATTTCTTAAGGGGGGTTTTCTGGACCACTTTCTCCCTCATATTTAGCCCTATTAGTTTTCAGATGTTAAGATGTTTGCCTCATTAGTTAGTCGATTTTAAGACCTTTCACCCCATTCCTTCGTCAATATTTAGACCCTTCGTGCTATTTAGGTGTCGATTTTATCCCTGGCGAACAATAGTGAGATTGTAATGTTGGAAGAACCGGCCTTCGGCCGGAATATTTTTTTACCGAAACATTTACAAATTAGCCTAATCTAGAAGGGGGATCTAATGGATGTTTTTTTTTAATTTGATGGAGGTCTAGGGAGGAAACTAGAAAAATAATGAATAATGTACATGCAAAAATCGCCCAAAAAGTGAGCCATCTCCCCGCCCACAACACATAGAAAACATCATAGAGTACCTCCTTGTAACTTCTAGTAACACCCACTGTCTGACCGGTGGTGGAGGAGGATATAGTTCCCTGTTTTTGTGTTGACACCAATTTGATGGTGTGTGTGTGTGTGTGTGTGTGTGTGTGTGTGTGTGTGTGTGTGTGTGTGTGTGTGTTTTTTGGGGGAGATGTAGATACCCGGTATGTGACAACTGCCGCCAATTTTCGTATGGGCTTGAATTAATTTACATTTTTAAAATGTGTCAACCTCATTATTGGTAGGCCTACATAATAGGACTTTAATTATCTAAATGTTTTTACTTCTTGTTCCCTGTATTGTATGTTCTGTAATGTTGATGGTGTTGTTTTGAAACACCCTGTATATTTATATATATATAGACAGATACAGAGGTAACTACTGCATTAGGCCAACCACAGTGGCAGAGACAACAACAGGTGCATGAAGGCAATATAATGGCCTTCCCTTTTCGCCAGTCATGTTACTCACACTTCTAAATAGACACATATATCATAGATATCCCATATATACCCCACCCCAAACCCCCAGTCAGCCATGACAAGGGTGAAACAAATGCGTGACGCAAGGACGGATTTCTCCACACATTTTTCCCGCGCGTTTTTTACGGTTTGTTTACATCCGGGGAGAGAGCGCGGGGTCAGAAGATGATCACATCTTATCAGTCACTTACCTGACGCTATCTAACACTTATGTTATTATTTTGTAACATAATACTGCTACACTTCTTACGGAACACATGCAGTCACTGATTCCACATCCTGTTGTCAATCTTTTAGCTAAAGACTGAGCAGTTAGCTACATGAAATAAGAATGTCACTACAGGTAGTTGTATATATTTAGTGGGGAGTATGGGGATATTATTCTTAGGATATTCGGTATCTTTACTACTATAGTGTGGTTCTTATTAGTTGATAGTAAAATTATGTTTATTCAGATATTACGAAAAATTTGTAGCGAAAATAAGTTGTTAATTATGAAAACTAGGCACTATGCCGAGACCAAGTATTTTCATATTTCTGCAGTAAGTATATAGAAAGCAGCTACTAAGGGATTTACTTTTCCATCAGGTAAACACACACACACATCATGCATAGACATAGACCAGGACAGGTTGTTTTTCTAGATCCCCTTCTTCATGTTCAGCCCCATTAGTTTTCAGATTTTAAGATGTTTGCCCCATTAGTTTGTCGATTGTAAGACCTTTCGCCCCATTTATTTGTCAATATCAAGACCTTTCGTGCTATTTAGGTGTCAATTTGTTTTCCTGGCGAACAATGGTGAGCCTGTAATTTTGGAAAAATCCGGCCTACCGAAAAAATGTAAAAAATAATATACAAGGGGGATCTAATGGATGTTTATTAAAGTGTGATGGAGGAAACTAAAAAACACAAAAAATAATAATAATACATCTGTTAAAATCGACCAAAAGTGAACCATCCTTAAGATTGGAATGAATATGAGAAAGAATATAGGAAAATGTACATGAAGTTGCATTGTTTTGGCCCGTTTATCATTTCCAAGGACATCAAATAAGAACTGTGAAGCCTAAATTGATCTCTGCATATTTAGTAATGATGACTAAAACCAAACTAAAAGGTCTGTTAATTGTTTGCCACCCTCCCTGTACTATTAAAGCCGATAACACACGAGCGCTTTATCCCTCAACATGTATCCTCAACACTGGTCTGGCAGCTTGTGAGGTCAACATTTAATATATTTCGGTCACCTAAATTAATCTACCACCAGTCTAGTTTCCGATACCAGTGCAAAATAGTCCAGAAATGTTGCCAGCAAAAATTTTGATTATCGAATGTTGACTATAAAAGCTCTCGTGTGATACAGACTGGTCCACTTTCTCCCTCATGTTTAGCCCCATTAGTTTTCAGATGTTAAGATGTTTGCCCCATTAGTTAGGCCTAGTCGATTTTAAGACCTTTCGCCAAATTTCGGTGTCAATATTTAGACCTTTCGTGCTAGGCTATTTAGGTGTCGATTTTTTCCCTGGCAAACGATAGTGAGCGATAGTTTTTTCTACCGAAAAATGTACAAATTAATCTAGAAGGGGGATCTAATGGATTTTTTTTTTTAAATTTGATGGAGGTCTAGGGAGGAAACTAGAACAATAATGAATACATGCAAAAATTGCCCAAAAAGTGAACCATATTTATAAAAGGAAGCCACGGTAACATTTTATAAACTACCGAGACCAGTAACCCCTTCTGTACCAGCGATGTCTTTTTAATTATAATCTAGCTACATTTACACGATTATATGAAGCTTAGCAAGGATATATGGTACGGTACCTAAAAGGATACATTGAGATAGTCTGTAACCTATTATTTGGTAGACATCCTTCCTAAGCTGAATATAATTGTCTAATAGTTGCCAGAATATAATGAAAAGGATATCCCCGGTATAGAAAGGGTTAAATATCTCTCTCTCTCTCTCTCTCTCTTAACACTTAACAACACCGTAACAACTTCAAACAATGACTACGGTACCGTATTGAAGCTCCTAATTATAATTACTCGCCAGACCGTCAATTCAAGGTTAAACTATACAATACGTTCACATAGAATACATAAAAACATACCGCACACACATACTAATAAATAGAACCATATTCTTCACATACACAAACAAACACATAGAAAAATCACACACACACAAACACACAGAGCCAGCCTTGCAAATATTTAACATAGGGTCCCTACTCACTCACTCACTCACAAAACACACACACTCTCTCCCTCTCTCCACAACCACATCTAACAATGACTTATTTAAACCTCAAATGGCTCGCCAACCCATGAATTCAACAATAAAAATACACCAAAATCCCACAGAACTAGAATTTTATGTATCGAAATATTTCTCAATAATTTGCTTTACGCAGAATATTTGTCAGGATATCAGTAGATCCTTTTAGAGGCCCACGTCTCTTCAACAAACTCCCACGGCGAGTAACAGACATGAGGGACATCTCGTTAGACAACTTCAAGAGAACCCTAGATGTCGAACTGCAAAAAGTGCCAGACGAGCCCATCCTCGCAAGGGAGCGAGCTGTCGCTTCAAACAGTCTACTGCACCAGATCACCACCCATAACGAGGGGCGTCGCGCTCCTTGGTGCCGCTAGAAGAGCGGCGAACACATCAAAAGGTATCAAAAGGTAAGGTATGCAATTTAGAAATGAGTCACTTGAGATTGCCCTTAACCCTTTCTGTACCGATGCTGTCCTTTTAATATTTATTCTGGCAACTATTTGACGATTTTATTCAGATTTAAAAGGGCCTTCAGCAATGAACAGGCTTGGAACTATCTCACTTAACCCTTTATACTACCACAGATCCTTCTTAAACTGCACAACATCGTCTAAATATAGCTACAATACAATTATAAAGACAGCCGGTACAGTAGGGGTTAATAAAAGTAATCACTAAGCTGGACCCCATCTCCCTCATACTTAGCCCCGTTACGTTTGATATTTTAAGGCATTCGCCCCATAATTTACTAGTTCCCTACAATCTCTTTCTACACGCCGCAATATTGCATCTCTTTCACTTTTCTAACTCTCATTGCATACCCCCTCCCTTGCGGCAAATGCAAGGCAACCGCCTTTCAACACAGTTCCACTCCTATTCTATCCAGCTCTCCAACCAAAGAATTGGCAAGTTTTCTGTTTTTCTTCTACTCAACAAGTGAACTCTGGAACTCTCTCCCTCAATCAATCTTTCCTTCATCCGATGACTTAGACTGCTTTAAACTTCTTGTGTCCAGGCTTGTTGACGCCAACGTCCCTTGAATTTGGCTGTCACACTTCTGGCTTTGGAGGAGACACTCGTTACAGACAGCCTGCCTTTTGTCTCCTTCACACATATAGGAAAAAGACATGGGTAGCCTACAAACTTAAGACAAAACCTCACCCCGTGGTAAACAAAGGTTTCACACATATATACAATGCACATAAGAACAATTGTAAATTCCCACATACAGCCTAAAATAAACATTATAATGGATAAGCTAGTCACACACACACACAGCCTCAAAACTCAACAAAAGGCGAATATCTCTCTCTCTCTCTCTCACACACAATATATGGGCACCAGAAGAAACAAGTAACTGTCACCTTCACATTACAACATACATACACACACACACACACATGCAACATATGAACATCACAAAAAACAAGCAACTATCACCTACACGTTACAACACACACACACACACACACCTTAAGAAATGACTAGTGGTTACAACAATTACACACTAACCTACAGTAGATAAGGAAATACAACAGGAAAGGATGACATGGTGGAAATTACAGTACCAGCATTACTGTACCGTACCATATATTAAAATACACCAGATAAACATGCATATCCACACTTAATACAAAGGATTAAAACAAATACATGTTGTACTAAGGTAGGGGGGAGTGCACCCGATAGTGGGGAGTGCACCCAATGACTGGAAGGCTGGCATAATAGTCCCCCTATATAAGGGCAAAGGGAAAAGAGGAGTGTGTGGTAACCACCGAGGAATATGTCTTCTAAGCGTAGTAGGGAAGGTATAGAGTAGGGTAGTGGTTGAGAGAGTGAGAGTGAGAACGGAGAAATGGATAGGCGACGAGCAGGGAGGTTTTTAGGAAGGGAAGAGGATGTGTAGATCAGATTTTTACCCTGAATTGTGTTGTGGAGAAGTATCTGGAGAAGAAACAAAAGGTGTATGTTGCCTTTATGGACTTGGAGAAGGCCTATGACAGAGTGGATAGAGAAGGTTTGTGGAAAGTACTTAGAATATACGGAGTAGAGGGCAAGTTGCTGAAAGCAGTGAAGAGCATGTATGAGGGTGCAAAGGCGGCAGTACGTGTGGAGAGTGAGCAGAGCGAGTTCTTTGACCTGAATGTTGGTTTGAAACAGGGGTGTGTGTGATGTCCCCGTGGTTGTTTACTGTATAATATATGGATGGAGTCATGAAAGAAATACTATCAAGAGCAGTGGATGTTGGTGTATCACTGAAAAGGGAGGGAATTGAGTGGAAGCTACCTAAACTGCTGTTTGTGGATGATACAGTTCTGATGAGTGATAATGAATGGGAGTTGCAGGGTCTGGTAAATGAGTTTGGAACAGTGTGTGAAAAACGGAATTTGAAGGTAAATGCGGGGAAGAGCAAGGTTATGGTCTTCGAAAGGGGTGAAGTCACAGAGTGTGAGGTGAAGCTGAACGGTCAGGCTATGGAGATAGTCAACTCTTTTAAGTATCTGGGCAGTGTGTTGAGTAAAGATGGGACTATGGATGAAGAAGTGCGGGAGAGGGTACAACAGGGGAAGAGGGTTGTAGGAACGCTAAAAGCAGTAACAAGAAATAGGGTGGTCAGTATGGAAGTGAAGAAGTCCTTGCATGACAGTGTGGTAATCCCGACACTGACTTACGGAAGCGAAGCATGGACGTTGGTTGAGAGACTCAGACCAAGAGTGAGAGCAGTGGAAATGAATTACTTAAGGAGTGCGTGCGGAGTTACATGGAGGGATAGGCAGACTAATGAGGAAGTAAGAAGGAGGTGTGGTGTGGAGGTAGATGTGCTGGAAAGTGTGAAAAGGAACAACTTGAGATGGTTCGGCCATATGGAACGTATGGAAAGCGAGAGAATGACTAAGAGGGTGTACGAGAGCGAGGTGGAGGGACAGAGAGGGAGAGGTAGACCGAATTATCATGTTCCTTCCAACAACCAACTATACTCCTAAAATCGATTAATGAAATTTACAAACACATGTGACAGTCCGTGGATTCGATCCCAGGATACTCACACCGAAAATCAACACCTTATGCATCGCACCACAAAGACAGTTAAAGGATGGTGGACACTGCCTACGATTTATTATGCAACTTCGAATCCTGCATATCAATCTAAGCATGTAGGATACACACATCCCAACTGCAACTCACGTAGGCTATGCATATGTGAATGGAAAGAGCAATTAATGGGGCCTTAACCATTAGGGAAGTCCTCTCGATAAATTACCCCTGAACCAATATAATTTATCATGTTCCTTCCAACAACCAACTATACTCCTAAAATCGATTAATGAAATTTACTAACACATGTGGCAGTCCGTGGATTCGAACCCACGATGCTCACACCGAAAATCACCACCTTATGCATCGCACCACGAAGACAGTTAAAGGATGGTGGACACTGCCTACGATTTATTATGCAACTTCGAATCCTGCATATCAATCTAAGCATGTACACACATCCCAACTGCAACTCACGTAGGCTATGCATATGTGAATGGAAAGAGCAATTAATGGGGCCTTAACCACTAGGGAAGTCCTCTCGATAAATTACCCCTGAACCAATATCAATTATCATGTTCCTTCCAACAACCAACTATACTCCTAAAATCGATTAATGAAATTTACAAACACATGAATGAGAATGATAATGAGAGGTGGAAGGATGGAGTGAGGAAGTACATGAACGAAGGCGGTGCTGGTTGGGGGGAGGGGCGTCGACTGACTGGGGACAGAGGTGCATGGGGGCGGTTCGTTCGTGGCCACCCCTTCGGGGATCACGGCGTCAGGCAATAGATAGATAGATAGATAGACTAAGGTAATTGTTTTTATCCTCTGACTTTCAAGTTTCCTTCCCGAGCTGAATGCAATGGTTTACTGATAACCAAACCAAAAGGAATAAGGAAAAAGTGTCATCATACAGTGAAGGGTTAATGCATATAATTAGTTAACAAATGTATAACATAGAAACTGCTCGACCACACCAGCTGGCGATAGACTTGGAATGGCTACAGAAGAGAGACCCTTGGAATGTAGGCTCCACACCACCATCAAACAATAATAACCAGTGCACACATAATGACCACCGGATACAGGATGCTCTGCCACACTAATGAATACACTTCCGTTACGGGGGATACAACAAACACTATCGACACACACACACACACACACAGTCATATATATATATATATATATATATATATATATATATATATATATATATATATATATATATATATATATATATATATACTGTATACACTATAATTATACATTATATATATATTATATGTGTGTGTATATTAGCTGATGGTAAATTGTCTTGTTTACATTTTGACAACTCCACTATTGTGAAGACCTTGTAGCTAATTGCGATATTAATTGTGATAATTGGCTTTAATAACATGCAGGCACACAAGTAGTTTCACATCTTTCAGTCTGTATTGACAAATCAGCTATTGAGGGTTTAAATTACCCGCCAGGTTAACAAATAAGAGTACCGGCACTGGTATAGTATATAAGGTAGACTACCGTGCCGGTAAATTACAATTTATAGCCTACAACATAATTTGCAACAAACGGTTAATAAGGGGTATATTTTTCTGGACCCCTTTCTCCCTCATGTTTAGCCTCATTAATTTTGAAATTTTAAGATGTTCACCTCATTAGTTTGGCTACCGGTATTTTAAAACCTTTCGCTCCATTTCTTTGTCAATTTTAAGAACTGTCGTGTCATTCAGGTGTCGATTTTGTTTTCTTCTGGTGAGCGACAGCAAGCCTTCAACTTAGGAGGAACCAGCCTTTGGCTAACCATTTTTCTACCGAAAAATGCACAAATTTATCTCGAAGGGGAGTCTTCGTGGTATTTTTTTCAGCTTGATGGCCGTTTTGGGCGGAAACAAAATACTATAATAATAAATAGGAAGAATTAATAACTACCGGTATATAAATATAAAAATAAATAAAATCTCCCCTTAGCGCGATATGGAAACTCAATGGTCAAGGTTGCCATATATAACATCACAACATTAAGGAAAAAACCTGGGCTGCTGGTACCGGTACCGATGTTGAGCTTGACCCAGTAACCAGTACCGGTATGTGATCCTTCCTGAAGACAAAGAACCAGTTTGACCGTGACTGTACCAAGGATGATGTAGCAATAATATTACCGGGTACACTGGAGACACATTGGCACCACGCCATACTGTATATTATATCCTTGGTCAGCACGGACACTCTCACACATCAAATATACCCATTATTATTACTAGTAGTTTATTATTGATATTATTATTATTATTTTTAAAATATTATTATTATTATTATTATTATTACAACATACATATATACTGTATATACAAGCATAACTCATACATATTTAATACACATACATACATAGGACCTATACTGGAAACACATTGGTACCACGCCTTATTCAATTGATTTTCTGTACCCTTAGTCATTACGGACACTCACACATACACATATATACTGTATAATATACAAACATTACCTATGCATATTAACACACATACATATATACATAGGACCTATACTGGAAACACATTGGCACCACTCCATATTGTATACCCTTGGTCATCACGGCCACAACACATCATTTCAGACTACCATAGAAAGTAGGTTAGTTATGTATAATATGAGATTAGCCTACATTTCCTTCAATGCACATTAATATAAAAGGTTAAACTCAGACCTGTAAAACCGTAAAATCCTATCATTCATTAACAGCGCTTATCCCAGGTTCATGTGTGGCAACTATATATTCATTAGGACAAGGACTGCTGGTACTGGTGGTATTGTTGGGTACACAAGGGATAGTTGGCAGGTCACACAGGGCCAATTCTTAATACTAATATATGACCTAGCTATTTCCTTCCGCTTCCCAGTACTAACTTCACCATTTAGCAACACACGACTTTCTTTGTACTGTACACTCGACCAAAAAACAATCTTTACACTGGTGAGCTGTAAATAATCTAGTGTGAAAGAAATGTATCGGGTGAAACATACGTCCCTGAGGTATTATCATAAGATTTCGACCCACTTCCAGAATGTTTAGAGCGTTAGTGTAAAGATTGTTTTTTGGTCGAGTGTACATTCACTCGTAAATATAAATTGTAGTTACAGTATATGGAAATGCAAACCGTACCATTATTTACTTATACAGTACATTCATTCATGAACATTATTAAACAGTAATTCTCTCTCTCTCTCTCTCTCTCTCTCTCTGAACCGGCGCCCCTCCTCCCACCCCATACCATTTTCACTCATAGGCCTGTCCTCCAACTCCATCCTTTCATCTCACTCTAGGTCTACTGAATCATCATGGGACTCCTTGAGGGAGGGGGACGGGGTGAGAGCCATACAAATTAATATAAAACTTAATATGAACGGCAACATAAAGAGTTAACCTGAACTAAATGTTATCCTAGAATCAGCTTGCAACAAGACAAATATATCTATAAAAAAGACATCTAAATGAATGAGCTACGGTACGAATACATAACATAAAACGTACCGTACATTATCAGATCGTAAAATAAGATGGATCTGTTTTGTAGAAGTGAGACTTCCTGTAGCACTTCTACAAGCTCTCCAACACAGGGAAGGAAACTACAGGGAACACTACACTGGAACGAGTGGGTTACACAAATATTTTTGGGAGATATAGACCGTGATATATATTAGTAGATAGATGGATAGCTACAATATATATATATATATTACGAATACATATCACAGCTGACATAAATTTGAGTTCGCCAAATGAGGAGAGACCTGTTTTGTAGCAGTGACCCACAACCACAGGACACGTACTATACCGTACTCTGCCACCACCACCAGGAAGGAAGGAAGGAAGGAAGGATGTTGATACAAAAACAAGATGGTGGAGGTGATAAATATTACCGGATATTGCCGGATATTGGGCGGGTGCCCAACTCCGAAAGGAGTTGAAATAGGGGAGTTATCCCTCCGCCAAAGGCGGCTTTCTAGGGCCTTTCCTAGCTGATGCCGAGAGGATTGGGTTCTAGTCATGTGGTGATGGGCTGGTCTATCAGAGTGAGAGCTGAGTGATCTCTGCCATACCCATAGCTTACTCTGACTGTTCCTCTTACTTATATATCTTCTAGATCTCAAGTGATGGCGTCTTTTCCGTGGATCGACCTCCCTACTGCCAACCTAAAAGTTGGCAGATTGGGAACCAAAGCGTCACATTTTTCCCTTGCCCCTCAACTTTCCCTTCATAATTGCTGAGGGGCACAGGGCCTTGGGTGGGGCTTTGGTTTCCCGGGCGTTTCCGCGCCCTCCTCAGCTCCCTGCCTTAGAGTGGCTTCGGTCACCCGGGCTTTGTTAGTGGTAAGCAGGGAGGGTTTTGTGGGGGCGCTCTATGGCCTTGGCCTTGCTCGGGACCTTGGGGCTGTTCGGCCAGGCAGCCTGGGGAACAACAACAACCGGATAAACTAGTTAGACGAAGGATATAACAACATTTTCCTGAAAGACGTGCATACATTTACATATATACAATCACTGCTCAGACCTTTGGATGAAGGCGAAGTGGCCACGATTAAATTCTAGTAGAGATAACAGAACACCAAATAAAGACAACTGAGAGAGAGAGAGAGAGAGAGAGAGAGAGAGAGAGAGAGAGAGAGAGAGAGAGAGAGAGAGAGAGAGAGAGAGAGAGAGAGAGAGAGAGAGAGAGACAGAGGCGAGAGTTGGGAAGCCATAACACAGTAAGTACAAATATGAATGGCAGCACAACTTTCCTGTATAATTATGGATTTCGGCAACATAATAGTCATGGGCTCATTTATTAACAAAACAATATCGGGTAATGGTACAGTAGACTGAAAGGGTAAAAATCGGTAAGTTGAGATTATTATGATTGTCTTAAAAGTGCCAATACATAGGCCTATACAGTATTTGCAATTGCAGCCTGACATAATGAGACCACCTTGTATATAATAAACGCTTGAATTGCAACACAAATGATACAGCATACATATTAAGGGTTTCAATCGTTCACGTGTTTAACGCACAAACGATTGATCGGATTGAGGCACTTTAAATGTGTGTCACTTTTGTTACATTTGAACACATAATGTTATGGGTGGTTGAGCTTTAGCGACCCTCCCCCGTGAACAGGAACAAGCTAGATAATCGAGTGAGTTGCCTCGGAATATGGAAGCGTATGAAGACGGTTCATTCGCGGCCAGTCCCTCTTGGTGACTATATGGTGTCTGGCAATATATACATGTTTACAGTGTATTCAAACCCAGCCCTAAAACAAACACTCATCTTGTTAGTCAATATTATTAAGTACCGGTAGACCTATACAATGTTTAATGTATGTTTTAGAGTTCTTATTGTGTCTTTGAAAGTTATAAAAAGGTCAAAAAAATAATTTTAAATTAAATCTCTTACATATTTCAGCCAAAAAACTAAATTGTCCCCGTGTGATTGACTCAGGTCAGCATAGCCTACCAGGGCAACTTTGTTTGGGGAGTGAGTTGTGTGTGAGAGTGAATGCAGAACAAAAAAATTGAATGTAGTTAAATTGTTTCGGTCAATTAATCACTCACACGGACATACAAGCAACTATTGAATATAACTTGAACTTTTTATACCGGTACCGGTACCTAATAATATTGTGGCCATAAAGGCAACTGTTGAACAATAATTGAACTTACCGTAGTACATTTAGTAATACTAACTAAAACTAGACACATATATTTGGGACCGAGTATAAAAAATTCTCATTTGATAGCCTGTTTGACACCCTTTATAAATGTATCTGTAAAATGTGTATACCGGTACCAAGATTTTTTGTCTATAAACTCAAACTCACTCACTCTCTATACCGTATATATATATATATATATATATATATATATATATATATATATATATATATATATATATATATATACCTAATAACCGGTATATATTTTAATCCCAGCCGGACTCGAACCACAGACAGTCAAGACGAGTGTCTATGCTTTAATCCACTACACCACTGCGTGAAATTATCAAGCCGTGGTGTAGTGGATTAAAGCATAGACCAGGGTCCAGAGAATATACTCTGGACCCTGGCATAGACACTAGTCCTGACTGTAGGTGGTACGAATCCGGCTGGGAGTATATAAACATTTAGGCTAGTAGCTCACGTGTATTTGTGAGATATAGGCCTACTACAATATTCACATTTTTTAAACATATACATATAACAATTGTATTTATAAACATAATGAAGTACCGTATCTATCTATCTAGCTTTAGCTACACACACACACACACACACACACACACACACACAGCCCGTAGCCTAGTAGGTAGAGCTCTTGTCTCACACACGAGGGGTCGGGGGTTCAATCCCCGGCCGGGCGGAGACAAATTGGGCTTGTCTCCTTTCATGTGTTAGCCTCAGTTCACCTAGCTGTAAATAGGTACCTGGAATAAGTGGACGACGTTGTGACGTCCCATCTGGGGTTGGCAAAAATGGTACAAGGCGAGATGGGTATCATATGGTTCACCTAAGCTGATGGCTACCTAAGCCTTTGGGCGAGACGGTACCGTCTATAGTGAGAATGGTACCATACAGATCCACCCTAAGCCTTCGTTTCCGATGTCGCCAATTGGCTATAACTACAGACTACACACACATCCACAGCCATTCCAAGGATACATATAACACCTACACATATAGGAGGCGGGAAATAACGAGCATGCTCACTCCCGCAATACAACTAGAGCGCGCGCGCGCGCACACACACACACACACACACACACACACACACACACACACACACACACACACACACACACACACACACACCTCGGACACACACACAACACACACCAGTGCACATACTGGCATTTATTTATTAAATATATATATATCTTACTACAATTTCGTCCATTCAAAATCTCAAGGACATTAATTATTAAATCATTATTAGTGAACAATACAACATTATGGTAAATCTGCGTTCATATTTGCTATTGACTTACGGTATTCTTATGTTCAACTTATTTATACCGGTACCGGTATATCAAAATTTTTGATTTTTTTTGTTGAATAAACGAGACCAAAATTATGCTGGTTTTGTAAAATTCAATGTTTGTATTTATCAAGGTATCAATGCTAGTTCTAAATAAGTGTTCGTTTGACTCTCCTTTATACACCACACTGTCCACAATTATGGTTTAAAGAAGGCATAAAAAGGGAAATTAAAGTGTCAAACGGCAATAAAATATCCTTAAAATAGTATTTTGGTAGTAATAAACCCATCTAATATAAGGATAGAATGGTAAATCACTATCCATATACCCCATGAATTCAATACCTTTTATATTGTCCTTGTCCCAATTTTGGTTTGTTTAGTTTGCAAGTTTTACATTTTAATAGAGACTCGATTTTGTTTTGCAGGGTCCAGATATTACGGGGGGGGGGGGGGGGCGCACCGTTTTTTTTTTTATCTTTCTCTCTTTCTCTGGCTTGTATCTATTCGGCCCCATTCAGCCAACTGTTTTAAGACGTTTATCCCCATCCAGGATTTGATATCTTCCTGGCGAGCGATAGCGAGCCAGCTTTGTATGGAGAAATCCGGCTTCGCCGGAGAAAGTTTTCTATCGAAAAATATACAAATTTAGCTTGCTGTCAAAACAAAAATATATGTATGCTGGCTCGCTCCCACTCGCCAGGAAAATATTGACACCTGGATGGGGGGTAAGCGTCTTAAAACATGGGGCCGAATGGATACAAGCCAAAGAGAGAGGGAGAGAAAGATAAAACAAAAGCGAGGTGGGCTTCCTTAAACCAAATATTAGTTAAAGTGAGGTGAGAGGCATAACAAATCAATGAATTTACAGTATATTTCTTGCCCACGTCTTAAAGGGAGATGGGTCTTTTTTCTAGAACCCCTGCTCCCTCATGCTTAGCCCCATTAGTTTTAGATTTTAAGATGTTTGCTCCATTAGTTTGTCGACTTTAAAACCTTTCGCCCCATTTCCTTGTCAATATTTTAAGACCTTTCGTGCTATTTAGGTGTCGATTTTTTCCTGGCGAAAGATAGTGAGCCTGTTATTTTGGAAGCCCGGTATATTTTTCTACCGAAAAATGCACAAATTAATCTAGAAGGGGGATCACATGGATGTTTGTTCCTTTAAGTTTGATGGAGGTCTAGGGAGGAAACTAGAACAATAATAAATAAATGAAAAAATCGACCAAAAAGTAAACCATCCCTCCTTAACTTCCTCACAATCAAGACATCTAGACGATCGGTGACAGGTCAGTTGAACCAGTGCCACTTTAACCAGTGCTAAGTCAACCAGTGGCCATTTTAACCAGTAGGTTAGGTTAGGTTAGGTTACTGGTTAAAATGGTCACTGGTTGAAGTGGCCACTGGTTGAGTTAGCACTGGTTGAAGTGGACACTGGTTGAGTTAGCACTGGTTAAAGTGGCACTGGTTGAAGTGGCACTGGTTCAACTGACATGGAACCAGACGATCATAAGTTACAATACCCAGCTATAAGTTATTTTATAGTACAGATGCCGCTAGAATTACGATATCGGCAAATAGAATACGACGATCGGGGGGAGATAAGATGTCGTACTAGTAAATATTCAGAGTATCCGAACGTTTACACCAGATTTACAAAGTTGAATAAGCGTTTCTACTAATTCTGCCACTTAAGGGGGGTGACCTGTTTTTGTTCTGTCCTTTTCTATCTTTCTCTGGCTTGTATCAATTTGGCCCCATTCAGCCTACTGTTTTAAGACGTTTATCCCCATCCAGGTGTAAGTTTTTTACTGGTGAGCTGTAGCGAGCCAGCATATTTTTTAGCTTTGTTTGACAGCAGGCTAAATTTGTAAATTTTTCGATAGAAAAATGTGTCCGGCGAAGCCGGATTTCTTCATATAATGCTGGCTCGCTATTGCTCGCCAGGAAGAAATCGACACCTAGATGGGGATAAACGTCTTAAAATAGTTGGCTGAATAAGGCCGAATGGATACAAGCCAGAGAAAGAGAGAAAAGGACAGAAATAACAAAAAGCAGGTCACCCCCCTTAAGGGGGAGGTACCGGTAGTCCCTTTTTCTGGACCCCTATCTCCCTCATGTTTAGAATATTAGTTTTGACATTTTTAGACGTTCGCTCCGTTAGTTTGGTGATTTTGAGACCTTTCGCCTCTTTTGTTTTGGCAATAGTAAGACCTTTCGTGTTATTTAGGTGTCGATTTTTTCCTGGCGAGCGATAGCTATAGGGGATGTTTTTTAAACTTGATGGAGGTCTAGCGAGGAAACTAAAAATGAATAAACATATATACTGTATATAGACCAAAAAAACAAACACTACTCCCTTAAAAAGTATTAGCACATCGTACCTTCAAGATTTACGCAACGTGGTAACACTGATGGAAGGATCAGCAAGTTTTTATGTTAATGTGTCAAGTGTCCCTCCCAATAGCCTTATGTGACAATATATTTACATACCGTACTTCCTGATCTCTCTCTCTAGCCTTATGTGACAATATATATACAATATATATATATATGTAATATATATATACTTCCTGATCTCTATCTATCTCTCTACCTAGAATAAACTTCCTTCAGAAATTGTAAACAGTTCTTCAGTAAAACAGTTCAAGAAGAGAGTAGATAGTATTTTGCACACTCTGAAACGAGTTTAGTGCACGAAATCTCTCTCGTTCCAGGTCAAGTCAGGTGAAGGTATTGAGGGATAAGCCTGTACAACGGCACCTCGTATCTACATTCTACTTTTCCTATTCTGAAGGAGTGGCTTTGTTATGTGTTATTAGTCCGTATACGTCGTCGAGGTATCCCTCGACTGGGTGCAAGCATGTGAAACATGCTAGGACGTACTACAACACCCCCTAAATGTCCGCCTGGGGTGGGATCGAACTCAGGTCAAGCAGATTCACACATGAGCGTGCTCACCACTCGACCGCCCCGGCTGTAATTCGAGTATCTCCCCGGAATGGACCACAAGGTCTTTTGAGATATTAACTATTCCTTGAAACTCTAACTCTCTCTCCCCAGCTGTTGTCAAAGAGACTATACTTCCTGGTGACCTTTCCCATCTCGGTCGTCCTCTCACTATTTATTATGCCTTTCACTATTTCCTTTACCCCCAATGTCTTGCACGATTATCAGAGGGTTCACTGAGATACTATAGTCAATTTCATTCCACTTGACGGTAAATTGAATCCTTTACCAGCTAATTTCTCGATACTTAATGGAAATATGAAACTACTATGTCTCGGTATCATATTAAGACCATGTTTATATAATTAGCACCATATTTCACTACAAATTCTTCAAAATAACTGAGAAATCTTGATGGGAACTTTGCAATTTACCGTCAGTTGAAACGAAACCGACTATAGTTACCTTTGATATGCCAACGGGGCCTTCTTAGTCGTTATAAAATCGCCTAATACTAGCTACATTATACCATAGACTACAAACTGTCCTCCTACCTACAGAAGGGTTAAGGGGAGGTTTTTAGTTTCTTTCCTACTCCTCCAGCAATCTAAAAATGTCACCCCCTTGACCCCCTTTCAAGATAAATTTGTACATTTTTCGGTAGAAAAATGTCCTGGCCAAAGGCCGGTTCCTCTTAAATTACAGGCTCGCTATCGCTCGCCAAGATAAAATCGACACCTGAATGGCACAAAAGGTCTTAATATGGGGTGAAAGTTCTTAAAATCGCTAAACTAATGGGGCGAACGTTTTATAATATCAAAAGCAATGGGGCTAAACATGGGGGAGAAAGGGGTTAAGAAAACAATCCCTCAAGTGGAGATCTCCCCTTAACCCGTTCAATACCGGTGACGTCCTTTTCAGTATATTCTGGCAGCTATTAAACAATTTTATTCAGGTTAGCAAGGACGCCTACCCATTAAAAGGCTACAGAATATCGCCATCAATCACTTTAGATACGATATTTTGCAGCTTAGGAAGGATATTTGGTAGTTAAAAGGGTTGATTGAGATAGTTTGAAGCCATATTATTACTAGAGGTCACCCCTAATGCGAATAAAATCATCCAATAGTTGCCAAAATAAGATTAGTGTGTGGATCCTAACTTTAGCTACCATACCATATATACCGTCCTTCCTAAGCGTCATAAAATCGTCACAATGTAGCTGAAATCAAGTAAAAAAGACGTCGCCCGTACAGCAAGGGTTAATCCTCACTGCCCTACCCGCATCCTGCTGTGTATACCACGGACATCTGATCGAGACTGTACACCAATATTCGACGGGAGATTTTAACTTAAGGAGTTTATTTTACTGGACCACTTTCACCTTCATGTTTAGCCCAATTGGTTTTGAGATTTTAAGTGATTTGCCCCATTAGTTTGGCGATATTCTGACCTTTCACCCCATTTCGTGCCTATTAAGTGTCGATTATTTCCTGGCGAGCGATAGCGAGCCTGTCATTTAGGAGGAATCGGCCTTCGGCCGGGACATTTTTCTACCGAAAAATTAACAAATCTAGCTCTAAAGGTGGTCTTGGGGGTGTTTTTCTAAGCTTGATGGAGGTTTCGGCAGCACACTAGAAACTTCCCCTTCATCCTACTAGAGTCCATATAGTAACACAGATCAGTCAACCTCCGTCATATTAGTGCCACTGGTGTTATTAGCCCCATTATAGATTCATGATATACCGGTACTCATAGCCATAATAAACAGTCAACAATACTGGTAGGCCTACCAGATATAGAGTTTGGCCGCTCAACTTAATTTCTGCATAATAAAACAATGAAATATCACCCAGTTCTGTGATGTCTTAAAAATGGCGTTCAAAGAAAAAAAAATCCATGTTCTCTTACTACCGGTACCGGTATAGGCTTGCTAATTCACATGCTCAAACTATGGGACTTCATCGAAGCAATCAATGGCCCTTTCCCCCTTCTTCATTTACACAAATAATTTCTTTAATTACCGGTACCCTTACAGATGGATGTCGTCTTTTTCAGTTGATTTGGCTAACGTTAGATGATTTTGTTTATATCAGGAAAGAAGTCTCATATTCAATAGGTTTAAGACTACCGGAACCTCTTATAACCGCTTTAGTACAATTATGAATATTTGTTTGTTCTATTCGCTACGCTCAGGAAGGGGGCTAGGAATCCTCCTCCTCTTGTAAATTCACCTACTCAACGAGACAGAGTATGGGGCGAGGGAACACGAAAGTGGTCCCAGACTCTAATAATTGGAATTATAAATGTTGATTCTGTTCAGGCTCTGTCGCGAGTCGGCCACCAGCCGCTATGGGGTATGTGACTGAGTATAGGCCTATACATATTACATACCGGTACATAAGGTCAGGAAATATCTCCCAGAATTTCCAGAACTTTAATGAGGTTTCCAAAACATGCACTGTATACCGGTACCATAAATTTCCCAACCGGATCATGATTTATTTGATTCACTACACTACCTTCCCTCCTTCTCCTCCGTTATCCTAACCCTTTACAATTCCTTAGTCCGCCCTCTTCTGGAATACTGCGTTCAATCCTGGTGCCCTTATTACCAAGAAGATATAAACAAGCTAGAACGAGTTCAACGTAGAGTTACCAAAATTATACCTATCCTAAAGAACAAACCATACGAAGAGCGTCTTAGAGAATTAAATCTATTTCCTTTAACCCAGCGCAGATTAAGAGGTGACTTAAATTCAAGTGTTCAAAATCATCAAAGTCATCGACAATATGAATTGTAGTAAGTAGCCTACTTCACTATCGACCAATATAATTACACGCGGGGAAACGGTTGCAAAATTATTGGTAAATCTTTTAACTCACACGAATCTAAGAATTTCTTCTTCAATCGAGTTGTCAACTTGTGGAATGGGCTTCCCCGAGACGTTGAGACGTTATAGACTGCAGCACCGTTGATTCATTTAAACTGCGCCTAGACAAATATCTCGCATCAAACCCGCGACTGACTGCGTTTGTAAATGAATAACTTTATTTTATCCCCCCCTCAGTTACTAACCCATCTGTCCCCTACTAACTTCCTAATCCTGCCACGGACATTAGTTCCCTTTCCCACTCTAAACCACTGTTTGGACACTTGATCCTCAGTGTTTTGGAGGACAAGCAGCCTAGAAGGGTCACTAGACCTGTTGTTGCTTGATATTTTCCTTTGTACTCCTTTGTACTTTGTACTCTCTCCTCCTCCAGGGTACAACTATAACTGGGCAGTGTTCCAGGTTCGGTACCCTTCAGCCTTCACAGTACACCAATTAGTATTTAGTCAGTGTGCAAATAGTGAGATAAAAAGTGAGTAATTGTAATAATAGTGGTTGAAGTAGTAGTAGAAAAATATATACGGTAAAACAATAACATTAACATTGTATCAATAATAATACGGTACCGTAATAATAATAATAACAAAATAATAATAATATAATTACAATACAAAATAAAATATAGGGTACCAGTGCGGTAATTATATTCATAATTATGCACACGTAAGTAGTAATTAATGTCTCTCCCTCTCATACACACATACACACACGCAC